>BSBK01008899.1:1510000-1837500 GCA_027943335.1 Chamaecyparis obtusa | reverse complement strand
ATGACCAAAGATAATGTTAACTATAATAGCAATGAACTGATGATTGCGAAGAAGTGTCAAAACGCCTGATTCTAAACCTTATGATTGCAAAGTGAGAGTGACCGATTCCAGACCCGATTGTCGATAAGAATCACATTGGTATCACATCTAAACCCTTCAGTTATGAAGAACGAAGGAAATAAAACTAATGCACCGATGGTTACGAAAAACTGATATAGTTTACAAGATTAAGAGAATACCATATTGATATGGATCTTGATGAATCTAATATGCCCCAAGCGATGATTGATTTGCCCCAAGCGATGAGGTATTTTTGATGAATCAACAACTAGATGTGGTTGTTGACTTGATTACTGAGGAAAGGTATGATTTCAAATTTAGATTACAAACTTTGAATGATGTGCAATACCATGCCCCCTTCAAGATAAAAATTGAAATCTGACAAGAAAAGTCAGTGTTGAAAAGTTTAGAAGCAGGTTAATTGATTTGAGAAGTGGTTAAACATGTTTGAGAATGCATTCTGCATCATTTGGAGGTCTAGAAGACCAAGTTTGACTAGGTTTGATCATGAGTTGACCATGGTAGACCAAGTTGAAATTTTGATAGTTTGAGGTAAGATAATCAGTTAAGTTGAATACTAGATTTTAGTGATGATTGAAGGTCGATTATGCAAGTAGTAGACCGTCCTGGATCTGAAAATTTTAAATCATGATTTTGACATAGTAAATGATCTCAAATTTTGATTTTGATCCTGAAAATGGGTTCAGAATGTCGAAATTAGCCAAGGGTGCAATTTTTGTGAAAAATGAAGCACTTTTGAAAATTAGGTCAAAAGCTATATAAAGACCGGAAGGGTCATTTTCAATTCATTTCAACCTTTCGATTTTAGAAATCTTGTGGAGCCCTCTGAGCGAGAAAATGGTAGAACCAAAGGTACCTATGAGTTTGCATCAATTTGAGCACAGCTAGAGACACCAGAGACCTTGGTAGTATGGACATCCAATAGGTGGACCTCTTTGCTTCTTTGAAAAGTCAATTTTTCCATGATTGATAGCCTTTTTAGCATTTTTCATACGCTTTTTAAAATTTAAATTTTTGAATGCATGGAAACTTGTACGACTCTCCAACGAGACTCGTACAACTTTTCAATTATAGATAGGTTGTCATTTCATTAACCACCAAGACTCGTATCAGAGGGATTCAAGAGTCGTACAACATTTCATCGAGTCCCTCATAACTTGTATGAGGAGGTATGCATTGTCGTATCACTATGCTTTGTCATATGGTATGATGTAGAAACTCGTACGACTTTCCTTGCCAGTTTGAAGTGTCATATGAAAAATAGTGGGCCAAAAACTCATTACTAGGTTAAATTTTTTATTTTTTTGGTCTCTTAGCCTGATTGTTGACCTTTTAACCTACTTCCTGAAATAATGAATTGTCCAATTCTTGTCTTTGTAACCTATTTTGTAGCCAAAGTACTGATAGGATTCCCTGTTTCTATGTTGTGTAGGTCATATATCCAGATGTTCATGTACGCATTTCACATCCAACCACTCAGAGATTATGTGTGACTACCTGACCTGATAAGGGTACACCTTGCATCTTGTGGCTTTGAGTATTTCATACATTTACCCGAGATTAGGGTAAATCATAGACTTTTGACTGCTTTGATAGAGTGATTTCATTCAGAGATGCAGACCTTCCATTTACCGATAGGGGAGATTATTGTGACCCCAGAGGATGTGTACTGGATACTGTGCATTCTATTCCATGCAGGATGACGTCCAGAGTATATGAGTTTGGGGAACTTAGGTCTATTAGCATTCAGATGTCTCTTTGGAGATGATACCCAGATGACTACCTCTATTTCCTAGGAGACCTTAGTACAACATTATGGATAGATGCACCGGCTAGAGTGTATTATTATTGAGATGATAGGAGGGATTATCATGTTTGATCATTGGTAGAATGGTCTATTGATGGGCTAGGCCTTGATGGTGGCACATCTAATGGCGACTCCCTCTGAGTTGGCTTGGGGTCACTGTCTTTTGGCCCATATGTTCTCTGAGATGCATGAGGTAGTGTATCAAGAGAGCAAGTCTTTTGAATTTGGAGCTTTAGTATTACAGATCTGGGCATGGGAGCATATCCCCATGTTGAGACCAATATGTACCTCACAGAGGAAGCTATAGGAGCCCATGATATATATATGCTGGGTATGTCATACAAGGGTGGATGTGTCACACTGAGTACTGGAGGCCATGCCTTGATGATATGACTTTTTTTTGATGGAGACCATATGTGGGTATAGAGCCTTGGCCTACTATACGAGAGCAGTTTAGTTTCTTCTTTCAGAGTCGTGTGCTAATTGGGAGGTCATTCTCCACTTTAGAGAGATTCATTATCACTAGGGTGTGGTGGCAGTATGAATGAGTACAGGATGCACTAGAGGATTATGCCATTTATGCTCGGATAGCTCGTGAGCTTGGACTCAGATGGACCATGAGGCTCTCTTATGCTTTGTGTTCATAGGAGTACAATGGCATCATTGGTAGAGATTGGGAGTACAGACCATAGGTACTTGATGTTGGAGTTATAGATGGATTAATTTCCTAGCTTGTTGACCATCCTATCCATAGGTTCTTAGATCCTATAGAGCTAATACCCTCCATGGAGGAGGCTATGGATGTTATCGGAGCACCGATGAGATAAGGTCCCAAACCCACATAGGTTCCTATTGTGCATCCCACACCTTCAATACCTAGAGTGATGGATCCTCTACAGAGACCATTAGGATAGATGAGGCCCCCTTGTCCCACTAGTTCCACAAAAGGTAGATCTACAAGTTCTCATAGATGAACTAGTAGAGAGGGCAGTACTTTAGGGAGTGTTGGTTTAGTTGAGGAGGTACTTGCAGCAGAGCAGGTTGTGGGTGGTGGTACTAATCCAATACAAGAGGATACTAGGTTTGATCTGGGTGTAGAGGTTAGATTTCATAAGGCATAGAGAGAAAAGACCACGGAGTATATTGCCCCAGATACTGAGATGGCAGTAGCTGATGTTGATCCTATTGTTCCTCTTACTCTACAAGAGACTATCAAATGGCTCAGATTATAGGTTAGGGACCTAAAGTTTCACAGTGCTCGGTGGGAGGAGAGATATTTAGAGGCTGATAGATAGCGCATTGAGCTTCATGTAGAGATTGCAGGCAGAGGTGATTCATCAGACCACCCGGGCAGCTTGCTATGTGTCCACATATTACACTATTGTTCCTTCTACACAGAGAGTCCCTACGCACTCTCAATATATGTTGGCATCAGAGGGAGCCAGAGTACCTAGAGTAGAGGAATTACCAGATGCACCATCTCCACCTCCACTCGATGTAGAGGATCAAGCTGACAACTGATCTATCTGTTTGTTCTAATATTTTTGATCTCTTGATGTTGATACTATTTTGACTTTGATGGCTCATATGAGCTCATTCTTTTGTATACTATGCCAGTAGTGCACCCCTGACTAGTTCAAGATTTTTGATATATATATATGAGATTGATATTTTGGTTATGACTTCATTTGTACTTGTCATGTTTTCAAGCTATGATGATATCATGGGATGCTTATGCTATGAGTAGTGTAGAATGTATGTATGGATTAATGCAATGCAATGATTTCTTTCATATGTATGGATGTAATGCAAATGTGTTTTGATTATGAAAAGATATATGTATGATTTATGCTTATGCACATGGATGTATTGTAATGCAATAGATGGTTATGATATGAAATGTGGATGCAATGATACACATGATATGTTTTGTAGGAATTGATGAAGACAAGTACTCAGTCTTATGTCAAAAGGATGTTTAACCTAGGAGGATAACTGCTTGCAGCTCCATGAAGAGACCTTCGAGTTAAGTGTCAGCTCTTGTGAGATTTGAAGAGGTGATAGAAGAATCATTTAAGCATTGAAGTTTGTGTATCCATTTGTGAGATCATGCAAACATGCAAAATGCAAAGAACCATGTGAAATAAAATGCAATCTAAGACCTAGGACCTAGTCACCGATCATGTGTCGGTCGATTTCATCATTGAATTTTCAGGTAACTGGATAAATCAATACAATGCCCATTAGTTATGAAACCATAGACATATGAATATTTATTTTTATGCACATGAATCAATACAACACCCACTGATTAGGAAACCATGGATATATGAATATTGATTTTGTTTTCAAAATGTCAGATTAGATATAAGCACCAAGGCATAAGCGCTAGGATGACCTGAATATCATGTCCATTTTGATATAGTAGTTTGTATAAGCATCAAAACATAGATGTTGTGATGACCAAAATATGCCTTGCATTACAAAAACATTAAGTAGTCAAGAGATCATTCTAAATCCAATGTGAATTACATGTAGTGACCCTTTATCATTCACATCCTTAGGTAAGATTGCATTTCACAATAGGAGAAAGAACTCACTCAAAAAAGACAATAGTTAGATCAACTTCCTTGAATTTTTTGGGTATCAATGGTTGAGGTATGCATGACCATCCAATTCGAGATAGAGGCCATTATAGTCGGACACCATTTCAATCCAAAATTTCCAAAGTTGTTAGATTTTCACATACAAGCAGAAGACAAAGACAAGATTATGCCCCCAGTCATCACTTTCTAAATCCTATAAAGGAAATCATCAAAGAGCTCATGGGAACAAAATGTGCAAAAATATCAATGCAAATCAGTAAGCATACAAGGAGAGAAAAGCATGTAAAGCACAAATTGTTTTCAATTTTGTGTTTGATGTTTGATTGTATTGTTGTAGATGCAAAATCCTTTCTGGAGACAAGACTGACTGACTGGCTCGGATGAAGCTTCAAAGGACTCTGAATGGATATGATACATCTAAGATACATTGGAGGCCATAGGATATGACTTTATTTCCCCCAAGTTTGAATATTGATAGGATATAGATGCTTTAGCTGATTGGTGTACAGACTGACTTATTGAAAATAGGAATGCAAAAACAAACTGGGAAATATGTACAAACTAAAGCAAGACTAAAAGTTGGGAAAGACCAAGATTGCACTGATAGATGGAGCATTTTGAAACAAGTGACACCCATTTTCTAGGTTTTCACCATCTTGGCAGAGATTCTATTTTTGCTACCAAGGCGCCTGTTTCTAGGTTTTCACTAAGGCACTTTTTCTTTTTCTCATTTTTTTGTATTTTTCATTTTTCCAATTTTTTTGGACTTTTGATATTTTTTATTTTTTTGTGAAGCATCAAGCTGCCTATTGCTAGGTTTTCACCAAGATGTTCATTTTTCAGGACTTTTTCCAATTTTTAATATTTTTTTAGGACATTTTACCATAGACTAAATGCCTTAGGCATATAATTTCTTTAGATGGAGAATGTTGATTGGTTCTTGGAGCTGTTCTCCTTTAGTCATTGAGAGTTGATAGGCACTAGAGCCAAAAGTAGCAATGATAACAAAGGGACCCAGCCAGTTGGGTTCAAACTTCCCCTTGCATTCTCAATGTGATTGATTTTTAGGACTCTCTTTCAAGACTAGATCACCAACTTGAAATTATTTGTGTCTGACTTTCTTGTTGTAACATCTAGATATTATCTTCTGATATAATCTGAGATGATCATAGGTTTCTTGTCTACACTCATCTAGTAGTTCAAGTTCTTGCAACCTAGAAACTCTATAATCATCATCAGTTACTAGACCATGCATTCTAATTGTTAGTGATGGGATTTCAACCTCAATAGGCAGGACCACTTCAGACCCATAAACTAAAGTGAAAGGTGTAGCCCTAGTAGGCATTCTAACACTTGTTCTGTAGGCCCAGAGAGCTAGATTGATCATGAGATACCAGTCTCTTCCTATTTTATTAACTGTATGATGCAAGATTTTCAATAGATTCTTGTTTGAAGCCTTTGCTTGTCCATTCCCCTGAGGATAGTAGATAGATGACCAATGTTGTGTAATCTTGAATTTAGCACATAAATCATCTAGCTCTTTGTTCTTGAATTATCCACCATTATCTGTGATTATGGAATGAGGTATCCCATATCTCCATATGATATAGTTCAATATGAACATAGATATTTGTTTTCCAGTGGCTTGTGTCAAAGGGACAGCTTCTACCCATTTGGTAAAATAATCTGTAGCTTTGATTATATGGGTATGTCCATTAGAGGAATGAGGATGTATAGCTCCTATAAGATCAAAGGCCCACTAATGAAAAGGCCATTGTGTAGTAAAGGGAATTAAATCTCTCCCTGGAGCATGAATTAAGTTTCCATGCACTTGGCACTTTTGACAATTCTTAGCAAACTCGATAGACTCTTTCTCCATTTTTGACTAATAGTACCTAGCCCTAATAAGTTTTTGAGCTAGTGTTAAACCATTTGAGTGTGACCCACAAATACCATCATGGAATTCTGCTAATGCACATTGAGGCTCTTCCCATTCTAAACATCTAAGTAGCATACCATCTAGACCTCGTTTGTATAGATCATGACCAATGATGACTTATTGCGAGGCATTACGGATTAGGTATCTCTTTTCATGGTGGTTAAAGGTATCAGGAATGATTTGGTCTTTGAGATAGGAGAATAGGTTTTTATATTTGGATGAATCATGACCAACAATAGTGTAGATCATGCAATTTTCAGGGGAATCATATGTAGGATAAGATAGTGCTTCTACTAGGAACTCATAGCATAGCTCATGTTCAGGCTACTGTAATAGTGTAGACAGCGTTGCCATTGCATCGGTAGCCTTATTCTCTATTCTAGGTATTTTCTCAAATGAGATAGATATGAAATACTTCTTTAAATCATCTACCATTCTTTTGTATGGAATAAGCTTTTCATCTTTAGTCTGGTACACATCATTGACTTGATGGATAACAAGTTGAGAGTCTCCATGAATGTGTATCTTTGTTACTCTCCACTCAATTGCTAGTTTCATGCCATTAAGAAGGGCTTCATATTCTACAATATTGTTTGTGCAAGGGAACTTTAATCTAAATGCTTTAGGTATGAAGTATCCTTGAGGAGTTATAAATAATATGCCTGCTTCTGATCCATTCTATGTATAAGAGCCATCAAAGAATAACTTCCATTCTCTAGAAGAAAGAGTCATGATAGAGGAATCTAGAAATTCCATTTGCATTGGTGTATCATCAATCATAGGTTCATCTACTAATTGATTAGTAATAATCTATCCTTTTATAGCTTTTCTTTCAACATATTCAATGTCAAATTCACTTAAGAGCATGACCCATTTAACTAATCTACCTATGAGAGTAGCCTTGCTTAGTAGGTACTTTAGTGGATCAATCTTAGCTACCAAATGTGTGGTATGTGCCAACATGTAATGTCTCTGTTTCTATGATGCAAAGATCATAGCTAGACAAGCCTTCTCAATCATAGAATAATTATTTTTGTATGCCACCAATGTTTTACTGATATATTATATAGCTCTTTCCTTTTTGTTCTCATCATGTCATGAAAGCAATGAACCTAGTGATGTATCTGTAGCAGAGACATATAAGATCAAAGGCTTCCTTGGAATGGGAGGCATCAAGATAGGAGGATTTGATAGATACTTCTTGATATGATTAAAGTTGTTCTCACATTCTTCGTTCCATACAAATTTCACACCTTTATGTAATGTTTTTGTAAAAGGTTGTGATATGTCTGCTAGCTGAGATATGAAGCCTCTGATGGATTGAACTCTCCCTTGCAATGTCCTCATTTGACTAATATTCTTTGGAGATTGCATCTCCATGATAGCCTTTACTTTAGCTGGATCAACTTCAATTCCTTTCTTTGAAATAATGTAGCCTAAAAGCTTTCCAGAAGTGACACCGAAAGCACACTTCTTAGGGTTCAGTCGAAGACTAAATTTTTTCATTCTATCTAGTATCTTACTCAAATCATTTAGATGTTCAGCTCTAATCATAGATTTTTCTAAAGTATCATCAACATAATCCTCCATATTCCTATGCATCATGTCATGAAAAATAGATTTCATAGCCAACTGATATGTAGCACCATCATTCTTAAGCCCAAACGGCATGACATTCCAAAAAAAGGTGCCCCATGCACATGTGAAAGTAGTTTTCTCTTGATCCTCTGGAGCAATTTTTATTTGATTATATCCAAAAAAACCATCCATTAAAGAATACATCTCAAAGCTTGTAGTCATGTCCACTATCATATCAATGTTAGGTAGTGGAAAATCATCCTTGGGGCATGCTCTATTTACATCTCTAAAGTCAGTGCACACTCTGATTGATTTATCTAGTTTTGAAACAGGTACAATATTAGAGATCCATTCTGCATAATCAATAACTCAAATGAATCTAGCATTTAGTAGTTTCTTTAATTCAACTTTTATCAAGAGTGCAACATGGGGATGCATCTTCCTTAATTTTTGTTTAACTAGTTTTACTCTAGGAGCTATAGATAAATGGTGCATTATAAGATCAGGATCCAACCCTGGAATATTTTAATATTTCCATGCAAAGTTGATCTTCTTCTCTATGAGGAAGGTTGTAAATTTTTGCTTCTCTTCGTCTGATAAAGATTATGCTACATGGATCAACTGTGGTCTTTCTTCTATTCCCAAGTTGATAGATTGAGTGAGCTCAATTAGAACTAGAGATCTGTCCTGTAAATGACTTGGAAGGACATCAAATATCTCATCCTTAGGCACCTCAGAGAGGTTTTCACCTTTAGATATGTCTTTTATTTTTACTTTTGGAGGTTCTAAGACTGTCACAAAGTGGTTTTCACCCTCAGAACTCCTTTTCTTTTTATTCTTATTCTTATTTTTCTAACTAAGATACTTGATGTCTGACTCCATCATGCTAATGCTCAGTTCATTGATGGAAGTCCTCATAGGCTCAACTGGATTGAGGTAGCAAGAAAGGGCATAGTCATTTGGGAAGGTATAAATACCATGGGTTGGGTTTGTGGAGGTTTGATCAAGAAGTTTAGGATGTTGGATAGTCAAAGTGGTGAAAGATTGGGAAAGAGTGTTTACGGATATGGATTTGTCATCATCAGTCCTAACCCGATGCTCAAGTTCAAAGGTGATATTACAACTTAAGACATTCAATTCATGAATAGGCTCAATGTCATTATGATAGTCCACTTCAGCCATCAGTGGATCAGACTTGATAAGTTCATCATTTCATGCTAGACTTACATTGGGTTTAGGTGCATATTGGTGAAAAACATCAACATGTTTCTCTGTAATAAGCTCATCTTCTTCTGGAATGGCTCCCCATTCATAGTCATTAGAATCTTCATCTATGTCTCTAGGAAATCTAAGAACATGAGTAAAGTCAGGATGAATACCCCAAGAAGGGTTACCCTCAGATATTGATTTGAATTCATACTCATGGGAATTTGTCTTAGAATAACTACCACCTTCTTCTTCTTGATTTACTTCAAGATCAGCTGGTTCTTGTGGTGCAACTATCTCTTGCTTTATAGTAGGTTCTTGTGTTTCTACTACATTTATTCTTTTGATTGGATCATCTTCAGCATCAAGGAGGTCTTTTATTTCTTTAGGCAAATGCTCATAACGAATGAGCTCATCAGTGGTGTCGAAATCATCACTATCAGATTGTTTAGTTATTTCCTTCTTTAGTTGATTTTCTATGGAAGGCTCAATTCGTTTTAGAACATGTGGGGAGTTCTTGCTAAGATAGAAAGGCTTCTTCATGTATCCTAGACCTATCATATTCTTGTTGGCTTGACCACAATGTTCAAGAGGTGACAAAAGAGCTTTACCCTATAGTCCTAGAGGTCCTTTTCCTTTATATCCCATCTTAGCTATTAGTTTATCCCCTGGGCCATATGACTTAGAAGGAATCTTCGATACTTTAGAGTCACTAGGTGGAACAACTTGGGATTCAAGTTCATCTTTATAAATCCATGCAAGCACAACTTCATCTTCTTCAAATTATTGCTTAGGTACTTTCTCTACAACAAATTTTCCATTATATGCCTCAAGAGGTTCCTTAGATTCTGGTTTGGACTATTTTAGAGCTTGCCCGTAAGACTTAGGCGAGATAGGGAGAGATGTCAAAGACAAGACTGGCTCTATAGTATATTCTCCCATACCATTTTCTTTGATGTTGGCCTCTTTTGAAATATCTTCCATCTTAGATGTGGATGCTACATCTGTTTGTTTAATGGAAGATTCTCTATTATTAGGAACAAGTTTATCCGCATTTTCTTTCAAGGTATTGCAAGTTGTTGACACATCAGTTGGAATGACTAGCTCTATTGTGTCACAAGGAAATTTCAAGCACTGATGGTATGTAGAAGGAATAGCTTTCATTTCATGTATCCAGGGTCTCCCTAGAAGGATGTTGTAAGCCAAAGGTATATCAAGAACTTGACATATAGTATCTCTAATGACAAGACCTAGTCTGATAGGCAAGACAATTGTTCCCTTGGAGGATCTTTCTTCTTCATCATATGCTTTGATATTTATTTTCTTTCTAGGATCAATGGCTATTTTTGAAAATCCCAATTGTGTGATCAAGTTGTAAGAACAAATATTCAGACCAACACCCCCATCTATCAACACACATTTGACATGATGGTTTTGGATCAAGACTTCAATATCTAAGTGCTGGTTATGTAGATGACTCAAGGAGTTATCATCATCCTCTGAAAAGGAGATATACTATGGAGACGTAAGATGACCAACCATAGCTGAAATTTGTCTAAATCAAGGTTATCAGGAACATTAGATCCAAGCAGAGCTTTGTCTAGAATGACTCTATGAGATAGAGATATCTGAAGCAACTCAAACATGGATATTTAAGCATTAGTATGTTGGAGTTGTTGAATGATACTATACAAAGTAGGCCTCATGTCCTTAGGATTTGAAGATTTAGATGTTGCCCTCTATTCAGAAGTGGAAGAGAGATTGAAAGGCACCTTAGGGACATTTCATTGATCTGGGATTTGTCCTTGTAGGTGTGCCTGAGCTTTTGATCAAGTAACTGCATTAGCTGATTGATTTTCTCTATCTCTTCTTACAATTGTGATGAAATTGCAACACTCAGATAAGCTTGGTTCAACCATATTGATAATAGTATTATTTCCAGGATAGGCATAATTGACCTTAGCACCCACATTAGGCTAAGAAGATGAATCTCCTTGGCTATGCTTTGGAAATGGTTCGGTGAATGTTGTGTGATCATTATTGCTTTTAGGATTATCAATCATGATTTCTCCATTATCAATCTTGTCTTGAATGGTATGCTTCAAGCACAAGCAGTTATTAGTTTTGTGACCTTTACCCTAATGGAAATCATAGAATTCATTCTCTCTCCACCATTTTGGCTTAGGATCAGGATCAGATTGTCAGATCTCAGGCAAAGAGATGATGTTATTAGCTAGCAGAGTTCTCATAGTTGATTCCAAAGATTCTCCAAGAGGAGTGAACTTTCATTTATTATCAACGGACCAAGATTTGTATTTTGGCTTCTTTTGAGATGATTCAGACACCTTTTGTTCTGAAGCCTTGATGGCTTGAGTACCAATGGTTAGATTGAAAGAAGGTGCTTTATATGGGGCATGGAGATTATCAACAATGCCATCTATGAATATGCCCTTATTCTTGTTCCAATTTTTTGTCTTATCCTTAGAACTAGATTCATACTTGTCCTTTTGAAGTGTGACGCCTCCCTTTTTCACAAGTACTTTTTCAATTTTCATTGCATTATCTACGATCTTGTCAAAAGATGTATGATTTTGCATTTGTAAAGGGTAGTTGATTTCTAGAACAAGATTGTTGATGAAGATTTCCAGCTTCTCAATTTCTGGAATAGGCCTAGCATATAGAGAGAATTTCTTTCTCCATCTTTTGAGAAATGTCAGGAATGGTTCTCCTAGATATTGTTTGAGATTGTAGAGATCAATCATGGTAACTAGATGTTGGATGTTGTAGGAGTATTGCTGATAGAACAATTTGATCAACTCCTCAAAGGTTTTGATTCTAGGTGGCATCCTAGAGAACCAATGAATGGCTGCCCCTCCTAGAGATCGAGGGAAAAGACACATTAGATAGGTTGGTTCATGCATGAACTCCATAGATTGAGTATAGAATTATCTAACATGATCTTGAGCATCAGAGTTTCCATCATACTTATCATATTTTGGCATTTCCACCCTCTTAGGAAATGGTGGCATATACAAGTCTTTATCGAATGGAAAAGGACATAGGGCCTCCATGGAGAACTCCTTAGGTTCTTTTTCTTTTTCCATTTTGTTAAGTTTTACTTGCATGGCATGCATTTGTTTCATCATAGCCAAAATAGGAGTTTCTTCCTCATGTGTAATGATCTTCCATATTAAAATTGGGAGGAAGCTTAGCTCCTTGATGAGCTAACTCTAGAAAGTATGTTTCTCTATCTTCTTTCAAGAAATGTTTCATCATTCTTTTGAACTTATCATCATTTTGATATTGAGCAATTTCAACAGGTGTAGGTTCTTGATCCATACCATGTTGAGATTGAGCTCTTTGAGAGCCATGGTTTGTCCCTACTTGAGACATGTTAGGAGTGTTAGGACTCTCTGGGATAGATCAAGGAAGAGTTTTTTGATCACCTTCATGAGTTGATGGAGGGGGTATGTAATCATTTTTTAATCAAAAGTTGCCAAGACCGTCATCTTCGTAAAGACCATAATTGTATAGTTGTTCAAGAGTTAGCCCTTGGATATGAGTGAAAGGTAAGGTATGATATATTTCCCCTGATTTCTTATGAGAAGAAGCTCTAGTTTCTACCATTAACCTTGGGTGAAGAAAAAGAATATGATGAAGATAACTGAAGAAAGATCTGATTCAAGAAGATCAAATCATGCAACCTTGTCAAATTTTGATTGATTGAAGCTTAGATTAGACATAAATGAAGGATACTGTGCCCTAGATGTATGGTTAGATGCCCAAAAGATAGCGGACATGAGTGCACAACACAGCCATTTTGAAGATGGATTGAAGATTGATAGTTATGACAAGGTTTTGACACAAGATGAAAAAGTCTCAAATTGATTAAATAGAAGGCTAAATCATATTCAAAAGGCCACTTTAGGAAAATGAATCAATTCTCAGTAGTTTCTACTATGTTCCTGACAAAGTACTTTATTTGACATACTATGGAAATATGCTGTAAAAGCTGGGTCTCTAACAGTTTTGACAACTTTCTAGCAATTTATCAAAATTTCTCAAATGACTTTCTATTAATATGATTTAGAAAAATAGGGAGGGGGGGTGAATCAGTTGTTCTCAAGTCCTAATGTATAAGAAAAACTTAAAAACTTTACTTTAAATCAGATCAAGCAACCAAAACAAACTGGGTCATCACTAATTCATCAATAGAAACATATAACAATGTAGTCCACTACCCAGCTTTATCTAACTTGTAAACCATAGAAATGTTCACACCAAAACATTCACACACAAGTATGACACCAAGATTTATAGTGGAAACCCAATATGGGAAAAACTACTTTGTAACATGCTACTATTATTTTCACTCTTCTAAAGTGAGCTCGGTTAAAAGCCAACCTTGATAAAGGTTACAATGCACATTGTCAAGTGTGACCTAGTTAAAGGATTTAATCACCCTGTTAAAAGTGAGCCTGGTCAAAGGACTTACATACATTCCATTATAATGTAACCTTGTTCAAAGGATTTAACTTATGATTATTAGATCAACCTCTGTTAAAAGGATTTTGATTGTTACAATGGTTAGAAAGTAGTAGCAGTGTTGATCTGAAAAATATACAACTTACTTTGCAAATATCAGATCCAATTCCATACACAAATACTGGTTTACTAACTTTGAAACTTTTCCATCTTCATCTCTGATCTTCTCAGAACTTTTCTTCAAGTGATCACCACATTTCACCTTCAGCCTTCTTGCTTATATAGTCAATAAAACTTATCTTCCAGTATTTCAATTTCACCCCAATACATCAACCTCTTTCTCCACTCTCATACATCTAATCCAATGTTTAGGTTCCCTTAATACTTTCCTCAATTAGGTTAACTCATCTTTTGCTGCTTAATCTCATTTGTAGATCTTAGGGTTAGGTCAGATTCATTGAATCTACCCACATTTTGTTCTTCACCTTCTTTTCTAGAAACATGTCAAATCTCATAAAGATTTACAATAAAATGTTTTACAATGCAGTAAATGCTTCCATACAATCAATAAATAAAGTCAACATGTTTTACATAATCCAAGAATTCAAACAATGGCGTCCCCAAAAAGAATTCTCTTCAAATATAAAATTGTTGATGCTTGGTCAATATTGTGATCATCCACACGGTCTTCATGTAGAACACTCAGTCGTTACTAAAACTATTTCCTCAGTATGCACTATCTTCCTCGGCAATTTACTGATACTCTGTTGTCATAGGATTTTTCTTGGCATCCACTAACTCGGTCGACACTAACATAACTGGGCTTAAACATGATTTTATCCATTTTTGCTCGGTTAAGCCTACCAGTTTAGTCTTCAATCTTACTAAGATAAACAATACACCATCTCATCATTGTGCAACATAGTCAAGTACACTTTGCAGTATCAAGATAACTCAACCTTTCCCTAGGTGCTATTGTTACCAACCTTGCTTCACTCATTCACAACACTTCAATAGATATAGTACTTTCCTAAGTAGCAATAGTCTTACCAGTTAAGGTTTTGACATCAATGACAATATAACAATTGTTTCAATTACAATTTCCAACACTTTTTGTAGGCTCATACAACAGTGGGTAGGCTATGAAATGACAATTGACAAACTCATACGATAGTTGCAAAACTTGCACGATAGTTAATAGTAGGGTTTTTAACTTTTTTCAATTGACTAGCAGCAACACTCGTACGATAATATACCAGCTCCCATATGACAATCAAGGGTCATGAAATGACAATAACCAAAGTTGTATGACTTTTTGACTTTACAAGATGAATTTTGACTCCAGAAAGGTGTTTGACATCAAATTTTGCAATTTTTAGGTTTTTAGTTTCAATTTGTTCACAAAATTGTCTGTCTAGATTTGAAGATTGTACCAGATTGATTCACTCTTAGTAACTAGATAGATAAATAGGCACACAAAATAGAAAGCAAGTGATTTCAAGCACGTCTAAAAAAAATGAATAGGGGACAAAGCAACCTTGCACATGAAAAACCAAGTGACTAAATGTGCTAATCCCTAGGAGTTCTAACAGTGTATGTTCCAAAAAAGTTTTGCAATAACACACATATTCCTAGAAAATGAAAATTTGGCCTCACTAGGGTTTTTAGTAATGGTTTGATTCTGCAACTTTTGTGATCTCAAGAGGGTGAACTCCAATCCAAGCACATCAAGGTTTTGACACAGTCTGAGAAATTAATCAATCAGGAGCTTCTAGGGAGATCTGATAGCCTAACAAGAGACCACACCTGTGAAGATTTCCTCCACAAGGACATTTATATAGCTGCTATTGCTACCATGGTGAAAATGGCTATTACCATTTGAGGTTCTATCAACGTGGTTGACCTAATTAAGAGAATGTCCACTATGGTTAACCATCTCTAAAGGTGACTCGCAAAAGATACCACATGGAGACTAGTTCTAGATTCAAGGATCTGAGTTTCTGATACTACCCAAAAAGGGAGTAGAGGAGAGTCCTCTAGCCTTTTCACTTTTAACCCAAACAAAGAAGATAGATTAATCTGACATGCTAAGACCAAGATTATCTCATAAAGATCTATCATGTCAACCACTTATGATCTATCAACCTCTCCAATGAGAGAATGTATCAATTAGAAGCTAAAGACACACAAATCTAGTAGAATGTGAGACGCTCTCAGTAACCTCCCTACCTTCAAGGGTTCTTTCATTGAGAAAAGTTTCGCTAGAAACCCACTCTCTCAAGAACCACAAATAGTGTTCATAGGGCCTATTTACTATGTGTAACAAAGATGCTGAAAAGAAAATCTATGCTCATTTTTATAGCCCAAAATGAAATATGTGATATGAAAGCAATAAAGGTCACACATGCTTAACACGCGAGAGTTCATTTTATTCCAAATCAAAATGTTATCAGTTGAGAAGATTACCTGAATTCCTCACAACATGCTTAGTATATTTTTACGTATTTTTAGCAACTCTCACATTTTTCCCAATCAAAATCAGCAGAAATCAATCAAAAATAGCAAATTTCAACTCTTAATGTTAGCTGTCAGTCCAAATCTAGAAAACTGGTTGAAAAAGTGAAAGGAAAATTGAAACCTAGCACTAAAACTCGTATGATAGTGGGTCACCTCCCAGAAAAAAATCCAAAAACTTGTATGACAATGGGTATAAGATCATACGACAACAGAGCTTCCAAATGACACTATGATTCTAATGATACGATCCTCGATCAAATCAACTGTCGCATGATAGTGGGTCCTTCCTGGTACGAGTATCTAACAAAACTTGTACGAATAGAAATTAAAAATCACAGATTAGAATAGAAAATGACAAGAAGATGATAAAAATTGATAGAAATTGAATGGAAACCCATTTAAGGGCCCCACGGTGGGGGCCAAAAATGTGTGTGTGAATTTTGTACCTAGTTGTAGACACAACACTTCAGTAAAACATTAGAGGTTAGTTAAAATCAAAATCATGCAATGAAATGGAAACTAATCTAACCAGGCGATTTACTGCCTTCTAGTAGGTGTGAGTATGATATTATCAGATTGGACCAAGATTAGTGACCTTAACGACACCTAAACAAAGGATTTGAATGCAATAAGGTGAGATAAACTGATATGAATCTACTCTATATGAGAAACTGATATGACATGGAATTAATCTAACAATGATATGCTATATGTTATGAATGCTTAAAAACAATGAAAATCTCACAACAACTTGGATTCACAAAGATGGATTCTTCAATCACCAATTCGCCAGCGTGAGGATGCAATTCATGGATGGATCCAAAATGAAGAGCTAAGGCCTTAATTTATAGAAATCCAGGACTTTGGATGTGCATGGAAAAAGCCATAAATCACTCTTGATAAACTCAGGTTGATTTTTAAGTTATAAAGAATTTAGAGATAGATTAACTCACAAAATCATGCAAATCAACTTTTTAATTTAAATCAAAAGTTGAGATCAGCTTTCAACTCAAAAGAGAGTTGAGTTTATTTTTAAAACAACTTGAATTGATTTTCTAATTTAAAGTTCAACTATTTTTTGGATGTGCATAATTAATTATGAATTAATTAAATAAATAAAGTGATTTATCCTCAACTCAATTGATTTTTAAAAAATATAGCAATTGATTTATGGGTTAATCAATTATTAAATCAAACTTTTATTCAAAAACTATATTATTAAATTTGACAATTGACATTAATTAATTAAATAAGAATTTAATCAATTAGGCATAGGATATTTGATTTATTGTCAAAATTTAAATAATACAATTTAGGAATAAATATAATTAAATCTAATTAAATAATTAAGTGGCAGTATTAAATCTAATTAATTAAATATTCAGAATATCCAATTAATCAAACTTTAGGATAAATAAGATTTATCACCAAATAATCATTAAATTAAAGATAATTAGATAAATTAGGAATATTCCTTGATGTAGAATTTAGGATAATCAATTAAGATTCGATAATGTGCTGATGTGCCTTAGGTTAGGACTTTGATGTCAATTTCATTCGATGTGTTGATAAAGGAGATTAATGAACCTATAGCCCATTTTTGGGGTATTACAATACCCAAAATGGCAGTTTCACTATCAAATCAACTTATAATCAGCTGATCATGGAAATTGCTGACACTACTTGCTAGAAGAAGGTGTGGAAATCCCAACTTCTCCCTATGGTCAACTTCTTCTAGTGGAGAGTGCTACATGGTAAAATTATCACTCTTGACAATCTCACTAAGTGGGGCTTCAGTCTTTCTAATAGGTGATGCTTGTGTAAAAAGGAGGAGGAAAGCATAAATCACTTATTCATTCACTATGATTTTTCTACTGAGGTCTCACAACAAATTTTGACCCATCTTTGCATTTGGTGGGTTCCTAATAAGGACATCCACGACTGGTTCCATAACTGACTTTGTCCTTCCCACCACCCAATGATAAAGCTCCTATGGAATCAGGCCTTGCCCATCTTTTGTTGGTCCCTCTAGAAGGAATACAATAATAGGATATTCAAGGACACTAAGCTGAATAGAATGGGGGTGTTCCAGCTCAGTCTCAAATTATTGCAGGAATGCTTACTTGTCTCCCATTGGAAGACTCCAAGTCTCCCCCCTCTAACTAGGACCACAAAATTTCCATTAATTAGGGAATTGATAAGGGTTTTGCCAAATTTGATAACACCAAGATTTCTCTTGGAAAAGCCACTATCTCGACTCCCCCCGGGCTACTTGGTACAAACTCAATTTTGATGGCTCAGTCCACAATCATCTCAAAGTTGGTGGTGGTGTCATCCATGATCACAATGGCTACTTGGTGGCTGCCTATGTTGGGCCCCTACATAACCATACTGTCAATCAGGCTGAGGGTATGGCTCTCCTCTGGGGGTTAAGACTTTCCATAGCCATGGGTTGCACCAACATTGCTATCAAAGTAGACTCCAAAATCATAATTGATGTTGCCAAGGGAATTTGCAACGCTAGTTGGAAAGTTGATAGTATTTTAAGTGATATATGTGGTATAATAGATCACACTCATAGGGTTGCTATCATGCATACCTATAGGGACCACAATGCTATTGCTGATGCCATGAATGCTACTGGTCTGCATCTTGACAGGCTTCAGTGTTGGAGAGATGTCAATCAGCTTCCACAAAATACTGAAGACTTGCTTAGGTGGGAAATGATAGAAGGAGAATTTGAAATCCATGAATTTTAAAAAGCATAGCTTGACTTGGGCACCTTCTGGTGGGGCCAGGCACCAGCACATTTTTATGACCTCTACCCCAACCCCCTTTTCTTGCCACATGGCTTGCTATGGTTGTTCTTTAAATTATGAAAGGGGTATGATGTGGAACATGGGCAAGAGACTTCCCTTTAAAGGTCATCATTACTTTAAATGGGCTCTAAATAAAAATCAATCTACGGAGGATGTCAAAAGATACAAAGTAGATTTAACTGATGACAATTATGGGTTAATGTGCCATTCACACATTTTAACCCTAGTGGCATCCATGGTAAGGCATTACCAACCCCAAGATAATCAAAGCCCTAATTACTACCTGCAGACTGACATGACTTCAAATCCCTTGTTTGTATTTTTTTTTACATTCTCATCTTCTACCCTGTGAAAAATTGGAGAGCCGAGTCTGGTGAGAGTGATCCTACCTCTAGTTTTCATCTGGTTATTGGGTTTTTTAGTAGTTGGCTCTAGGAGAAGAAGATGGGAGGTGACAGGAAAAGGATTGAGCCTAATAGGATTGAGCAGGAATTCACTTCAGACCCCATGGTCATGTATTTTTGCAAGGAGGGAGGTATCCTACCTTTTATGGAATGCCTCATGGGTCATGATGAGATGATTTCCGGACATGTTGCTAAAACCTAGAACAAAAGGTAGGTTACCATTAATGATATCACCTTTCAAATTAATGAAGAGGTCATTGGCCAAGCTATGGGGATGCTGACCACTAGCAGGAAATGGAAAAAGTTGGCCAAAATTTAGGTGAAGATGAAGTTTGTGCAATTATTCAAGGATGAGGCTACCCCTTCTCCTCTAAATGGCAGCTACAACATCTCCAAGCTCCCAGAGTTCTGGCTGAAGATGTGAAAGATGGTGATGAACTATTTCACCTTGGAGGGCTGGTTTGGTACATTTTTCAACTACCATCTTCCCTTTTTGAACCATTTTAGGCATAAATTATTAATTTCCTTCCCCTTTTTCCTCCTACACTCTTTGGAGGCTAATGTGAAGATTGTCAATGAGGCCATCTCCCTCAAGAAAAATCTTGTCTATCTCCATCAAGGTCTTATTTTTTATTTATACAAGTTCCACTATACTCTCTACCCCCCTATCACCTCTACAGGTTACCCACACTACCCAGCAACCCTTGTCGCTAATGGTTTCTCTCAATCAAGGCTTTCCCACCCTTCATGGATCTAAAGGTGATATGTGTTGGAAAAATGGTCAACACTCCCCTCATGATTTGTGACATAGCTTAACTGTCTCCTGTGTCTTTTATAAGTCTAGTGGTTGTATCAGGCATTAAAAGGTCAATCTTTTGGTGCAACGACAACTACTACTTGTAACAAGTGGTATCAAAGCTTGGTCACAGGTTTGAATCCCCTCGAGTAATGCTGAGGGGGAGATTGTTGGAAAAATGGTCAGCGCCCCCCTCAGGATTCATGACATGGCTTAACCACCTCATGTATCTTCTATAAGTCTAGTGGTTGTATCAGGAATTAAAAGGTCAATCTTTTGGTGCAATGACAAGTCTTCAAAAACCCAACACACCCCAAGCCCTCATAAGCACACCCTTAACCCTAGTGCTAGCTCTCAGCCCCCTCCCAAGAAGCATAAGAAGATTATCATTAATCTAGATTGCCCCCAGACTTCTTAGCCCCAACCCACCTCTACTCGTCACTCTTCCTACATTGCAAAAGAGCAAGGGAAAAGAGCTATCAAAGAGCTCAAGAACAAGGAGGATGCTTCTATCCAGGAGGATGCTTTCGTGGGCTATCCCAGTAAAGAGGGCTCAAAAAATGAAATTGATCAGGTGGAAATAAAGCCTGATGAAGATATCCATACCACAATGGTTGAGGAGGAGATGACAAAAAAAGAGCCTAGTATTTATAAAGAGCATACTAGCAGTGGCCTGATGGGGAGAATCAAGTACCAATTTACCTCTATGGAAATAATAGTGACTAATGCTCACCTAGGACCTAGAAGCTACTAATAAGTGTCTAGTGGATGTTAGTAAGTTTGCACTTAAGGTGATGCTTGCATCTACTACCATGCTATGCCTCCTCAATTAGAGAGCCTTGGAGGACAAGGATGTTGTTAAAGGAAACTGAGAACTCTTTGATTTCTTGAATGAAGAGTGGGCTAACCTTATGCTGTCTAAGCACTTATGGGATGGAAAATGACTCTGTGGTTCAGCATGTATGGGAGGGTGGAGATTGCTGATGACTCCTCGCCTTAATTTTGGATGGATTTTGTTTATTTATGTATGCTTAAAAATTTGAATTTTGGTTATATCTCTGCATGGCACCTTTTATGGTTTTAAGTTGAACTATTTCAAAACTATTTCATGGATGTGTGATACTCTACGAATGTGGTGGCTTACTTTTTGCTACTTTTTTTTATTTTTGATCATGGTAGACTTTCATGCTTTAGTGCTGCTCTCTATACTGAATCAATTTTCTATTAATTCACTTAGTCTTCCCCTTTGTTTCATGGGTCAACACCCTTTTGTTGCTGCTATTTTCAAAAACTATTGTGCCAACTAGTTTTTAAGAGAGTTTTATTGTATTAGGATTTTATTACTTTGATTGGAGGTCTTGTTTGTCTATTTTATTGTTGACAAAATTTTATTAATCTATTGATTTATATTTTATGTGGAATTTTAATTAATGGGGAGTTAAGTTAAAAAGGGGCTTGTTACTTCATTTTTTCCTCTAAACTTGATTTTAATAAGATTTCTGGGAGGTTTTTAAAGAAAAATATATATATGGAAATTTAAATTTGAAGGAAATGGAAGATTTCTTATGGTGAAACTTTTATGGGAACTTGATTTTTGGATTCATTGTGGTGTTTAATCCATTCCTCCAAAGTTTCAACTCTTTTGGTGAAGGATTTTGCAAGTTACATGTGTTTTGAGGGTTACTTTGGAAGTTGAGAAGTATGCTTGATCTTTTTCCATCTTTGCTTAAATTGAATCAGTTTTTTTATTATGTTTAATTGGCTTATATTCTTGAATTAATATTTTTATGGAGGAGGTTAAGATATTTGTCAGTAGAATTTGGATTTTAATGCTTGTTTGTATGCATTTTGATAGAAGAGGGTTTGGAACATATTTTCTAGGATGGAGCCTTCATATTTACCTTTTTGGAAAATGGATAATATTTATGTTTTTGGAAAATGTGAATGCATTTTTGGTATGTTCTTTATGTAAGTTCAAATGGGTTTTGTCATTTTCTTGAGATTTAGAAGTTCAATTTTGAAGAATATTTGGTCACTTAAGCCCAAATCTAAGTTTTATGCCTCTATGAATTTTAAGTGAATCATGTATTTCAATTTGGTATTAATGTGGTCACAAGAGGGAAAGGGAAAGCCTATTAATACATGATGGTAGTTAATTCTATCTTTATGAGGTCTCAACTGTGCAATAGGCATGCTTGACTTGTGAAAATAGGTCTTGCATGTGTATGAGGAAGATTTGGTTATAAAACTATATGGATAGAATGAGTCTACAATGACCAAAGGCCAATGCCAATGATCTCCCCATGTGACTATAGTTCAGAGTCACACCTAATTTATTTTCATGTATGGTTGTGTATAGGTGTGTGACTTGTGTCCATGTGTAGCCAATTATGGGAGTGGATCCTAATGGCAGACTAGAGTACAAAGGGGCTAGGTCAAGGTAATCCATTGTGAAGTCCTTAATCTAGTAATAACATAAATAAATTAACAACGTAAAATACTTAATCAAGATAAACATGGATATGTGGGCTCAGATGTACCAACCATAATAGAAATAGGTATACCATCTACTGAAATTCATCCTGTGTATTATGTGGGCTTCCATTAGCCAACGATGTAGTAGACAAGCGTCAGGGTGTACCATCATGTCAAGTACCTCATCTCCTTGAGAGGATTGCTTTGTATTGCATGGGCTAGATGGACATGTGAGGACACTCCTATCCTTGGACAACACACCCACTTAGATCACCATATGAGTTAGTGGTCATGTGTTGCTAAGTTTGTGAAACATTTACATTGGTGATGGACTCTAATTATCTTATGACCCACTTGTATGTGTGTGATTGTAGTATCTTGGATTCGGTGTGATATTTCTTTTGTGGGATGTAATGTGTTGTGATCGTTTATGAGTGTATGTACCCTATATGTGTACCTTTCATGTGATGTATGGGCCATGTAGCTATCTTGGTGAGCATAGTGGGAGAGGGATCAATGGTTCCTCATGGTCAGGTGGAATGACCAACTGTCATTAGAGATTGATACATAGATATTGAGTAGTCCCTAATGCTATATCAAACTCAATTAGACTTGAGGCTCATGTTATTCTATCCTTATTAGTAGCTTGCATGGAACCTTACCACTTCAATAGAGTATATATCTATATTTCTTGGTACCTTAAACTATCATATGTGATTTGGATAGTGTAGTATATTCATGGAGTTGATGTACCTTTTTATCTTAAATATTCACGTTTACACATTCTAGTACTTTGGATGGGTGTAATACATTGTTAAGACTATGACTCATGTTGTTTTATTTAGCTCATGTCCAATTGATGCTTAGCAATGATTTTCTATGAGAATTTTATTTTTGTAATCTCCTTGAGTGTCCCCTGTGACTTCTAGTACAAGTATTAACACCCAAATGACCAAACAAAGAATTTAGAGCACATGATTTCACAATTTATCTATGTTTCACTGAGCCTATGCATCTAATCCTTTTTTTTTCATCTATTCATTATTTTTGCACCTCCATTCACTTCTCTCATGCATCTACTTCTTGCACCTTTTTCATGCATGTTAAACTATATAGCACTTAGGGTAGCTTGTTCCTATGCATTGGTAGTCTATTCCTACACATTTTCCCTCTATAGAGATGTGTATTTATGATCGATTATAGTTCCACTAATGATGTCAAAATTATTGTTTGTGATTCAAATATCCAATGTCATGTTGATAATTTTGTTATATTTACTTCCATAGTTTGGTCTTGTCTAGTGTATTGGAGGATCAAAACTTTGAAATGAAACCTTTCCTAAGCATGACTCTGAGGTGCTATGCATGTCAAGAGACTAATTAATATTATCTGAACACTTTGAGGTATCTTGTGTGGTCTTTGTGTGCAGGATATATAAGGACCCTTGAGAAAATTGAACTCATCTCCACACAATATGAAGGATGTTTTTGTAGTCATAGTCAGGTATGTGCAGTCCATCATAGGGGGCCAAAAAGTGGCAATGGAAAAAAAATGTGTTTTCTTTCTTGCCAAACATGCCACAATCTACATAAACTTTTTGTATGGGTTGGACAAAATTTGAATTTGGTTTTGCAATAGAAAACCAAATTGGATATCCATTAATATTTGACATCCGATTGAAATCAAATATCCATTTTGAAAAAATTAAAAAACACATTTAGTAAAATGGGCACAACTTTTGCATTTCTTATCAATTTTTATTTTTTTTATAGGCATTGAAAAGTTGATTCAGATAACTAAAATATGGATAAGGTAATTTTTTATATTATAGAAAAAAATATAACTATAATTATTTAAATATAATACTTAATTTTAAAACTTGTAACAATCATAACTTTTGCATACAAAATCATTCATTTTTAGTTCAACTTTTCTCCCATTTAAGAATTTGCATAGTTAATCTTGGCAGTGGGCTAGTGTCCCTTGTGAGATTCATGACATGGCTTGATTGCATCCTATGGATTCTATACGTCTATTTGTATCAGGCATTGATAGATTGAGCTTTTGGTGCAATGACAACCACTACTTGTAAAAAGTGGTATCAGAGCTTGGTCACCATTTTGAATCTACACAAGCCATAGTGAGTGACACTGGGAGGGAGATTTCTAATAGTGGTCTAGTTTCCCTTGTGGGATTCATGACATTGATTAACTACCTCTTGTGCATTATATAATTCTAGTGGTTGTATTGGGTATTGTAGGTCGATCTTTTGGTGTAATAGAAACTGCTACTTGTAATAGTTAAAAAGTAGTAAATAATGTAAAATGTAAATTTTATGTACTAATGAGATTAGTTTTTTTCATAAATAATCATATAGTCTTTCCTTGTTCAAGATTTGATCCTTTGTATACCTTTTCCCAATATGACCTAGGATAAAATCTCTCTCTCTCTCTCTCTCTCTCTCTCTCTCTCTCTCTCTCTCTCTCTCCATACCTATTTCTTACTTGCCTCTATCACCTCCTTTCTATATCACTATTTCCCCCTCTATCTCTATCTTCCTATAGACATATCTTTGTATCTATCTATATCTCATTATATCCAACTCTCTCTTATTATTTTCATCTCTCCCTCCACCTATTATAATCAATCAATTTTTTAGAGGGGGGAAATTATGGGATGGTGGGGGGGAAGAGGTGGGATTGTGAGATGAGGAAGAGATATAGAATAAAGGGAGAAGCAAAAATGGGAGAGAGAAGGAGGAGGAGAAAGATGAGGTAGAGATAAAAACATGATGGTTAGGGGGAATAGATGAAGATGATGATGGATAAGGAAGAGGGAAAAAGAGATAGAAGGGGTGAAGGGATGTGATAGTGGGGGGAAGGGATGGGATGGTGTGATGAGTGAGGAGAGAGAGTGATATATATGGAGTAATTATGGGGGGAGAGATGCAATAGAAATGGTGCTAGTATCTCTTAAGGGGTCTAAGGTTCCTTGAGTGGTCCTAAGGGGTTTTCATATGTATTAATGGGTCATGAGATGAATTAATGGGTCTTAAGATATATTAATAGGTCCTAGGAAATCCTAAGATACATTAATGAATGTTAATGATCCCTAGGACACATCAATAGGTCAAAAGGAATCCTTTAATACCTTAATGGGTCCTATGATGTCTTAAGGGGTCCTAGGTTTCTTAAGGAGTCTTGTGATATATTAATGGATCCTTAGATGTCTTAAGGGGTTGTAGATGTCATAAGTGGTCCTTATGGGTCCTAGAATACATTATTAATTTTTCATGGGATGTCTTAAGAGGTACTTGGTATTTTAATTAGTCCTCATTGGTTAACATATTGGTCCTTCAAAGAAAGTACAAAAAATCATTCATGATTCCCAGGAAGGAAAGATAAACACCAACAATTGGAGAGATTATCATGGGGTGATAATTTTCCTCTAAATTGTAGATGTATGAGCTCCATCGTATGATGTAATTTGGGTTTTCAATTTGTTTTTTTAACCAAAAAGTAGAAAAGGAATACTAGCACCCTCTCATCACCATGATATGGATGTGATTACTAATTTGTAAAGAGGGAAACATGGATAAATAACACAAAGATCACCATATACCACCCATAAAGGACAACTAGGAAATCAACAACAACATGCTTTAGATAAAATGAATAGAATTATGACTCAAATTTCATATAGCCAATCACACCCATGATATTACATGTGTAACAGCCCACCAAGGAATCTAGGAAGACAAGACTTCTAAGCACTAAAGATGAGAGTGATCTTTTTTAAACTAATATGAAATGCATCATTTCATACTTGATTTTAATGCATGGATATAAACCTAATTTTACTTTTTTATTCAATTTAATTTATTATCTAAACCTATGTCCCCATAGGTTTCCTAACATATCTACTAAGAAACATTATCTAATTCATTAATCATTCATTAAGGTATGTGTTAACCTATGAAATTCACTCACTAGTAAATTTGACCCTAGTATTCGACCAAAATTTTTGACGAACTTGCAAAATGGCTTTTCTTAGTCGAAATGTAGAAGGAAAACTTGGATTTTTTTTTAATCCATGCCCGTGTTCGTCTAAATTTCTATGACTAGCACAGTTTCTCAAAATTTAGACGAACACGGGCATAACTTAAAAAAATGTTTTATTTCATTTCATTATGTTGCACGACACAACATAGCAATAAAGAAGAGTTGATGGAGGGAAGTGAAGAAGAGTTGAAGGAGGGCCAATGCTTTACTTCCTATAGTCCAAAATTGTAGTCTTTGGAATGGAGATGGTTTTGTAGGTGTTTTATTTCGTAGGGCCTCCTTGTAAAATGTTCTTGTGTTTGTGGACATGAACTCAATCTAGTGGTTCTAGCGGGTCACCACAATCGAGTTATTGAGGTCCTTGACCTTAATGTGGTCAATTTGCAGGGAAGTAAAAAAGAATTCAACACTAATCCTAATGATCATGTCCTAGATGAACATGAGAAGGTGGGATCATTTTCTTTGTTATCAAAATGGAAGAATAAGGTGCCCATTTTCTATTTTAATTTGTATTATTATCCTTAGTTAAGGTGGTTTTAAATGTGACTTCTCTCATGTCTTTGACTTTGACTCTGTTACATTTAGTCTTCTTAGATTTTAGCTTTTGTATTTTGTATAGTTTTGTTGGGAAGTAAAATTTTGACTTGGTTTTATTTGGGACATTATGTTAAATCTGGTTTTAGTTGAAAAAATGACTAAGAAAGCTCGCATAATGTTGATGAAGACCTAAAAAAATAGTTAGATAGAAAGAGGCTCTCATTTCCAGTCCATGATCTAGAAGATATTTATGATATGTTATGGATAACCTAGCTAGGGTTAGAGATGATAAAGTGCCAAAAATGGGATGGAACTTGTTTGAATACTAATGCATGAAAAGGAATACAAATATTCCAATGAGGAATGGATGGGTGCTTCACATAGAAAATATCACACAACCAAATATATTTGTTAATGAAAATTTCAATAGATAATATCACAAAGGTATAAACAAGATTGCTATAGAATACAAAATGATTGCTATATGATGTGTATGGGAGTTGAAATAAAAAATTCAATGAAGAAAACTAAATTTTATTATGCAAGGTATCTAGAGGAAAAACTCCAAGAGAGTTTTGGAAAGTACCCTACTGTCCTAACCCTATACCTAGTTTTTAGCCCCCCAAAAAGTGACTTTTACAAATAGATCTACCTCTAAACACCTCCCCCATGTCTATAACCTTGGATAGTATGATAAAATACATCCAATTAGAGGATTATTAGTTTTATTTAGACATATGACCTCTGCAATTACCAAAGCCCTAATTAGGCCTCCACAAACCCTCAAATCCTAGGGCTTTGTCAATCTCACTCCAAAACTCCTTCAGTGACCCAATTGGTGGTCAATACACCATGTATCTAAACTATGTAGATGGATTCCAAAATAAAATATAGTCCTTGTTAAGGCATTTGGGCTACTATAGTACCCATGCCACAACTTTCACTCACCTTTAAAGCTACAACCTACATGTTTTAGTGATCACCCTACAATCCAATTATTATTCTTTCATTGGGAAGGTTAGATTAATATAATACAATGTTAGGATTCATACCCTAATGACAGACAACACACTATGGGGATTAATCTTAATTCATGAATCAAAGCAACACAAAAAATACTGAACTATCACGGGACAGTTAGGCTTGAAGACACCAAATTCAATACAAATGCCTTCAAATTAACTCAACCAATTTATTAAAACATTCAAAAATGGAGTTACAATACATTAGCACAATGAGACTTATTTTTCCTTGATGCATTCTTCTTGTTGTGGGTGTTGAGACCATGTTTATCTTGCAAATGGTTTTCTAAGAGCGCTTTAAGAAATTTTGGCTTAACATCCTTACTGGTATCTTGTGTGTTCCTTAGAATACTTTTAATCATAATATCCAAGTTGAAGGATTTTCTTACCAAGGCGTTAAAAATATGTTACACTTTACCACTATTCTTGTTTTCAAGGATCTCTCTCATGATATTTTCTTGATACTATCCTCTTTTCGAGGATAATCATTTGGTAGAAGATGATTATAGAATACTGAGATGATGAATGATGAAGAAGATTTGAAAATTTGTTCATTTGATAATGATTATGAAAAAGATTTGAAAATGTTACACCAATCTAAATTGGATCCATCATCATTTTTAAATCTTCTTCATCAATCACCATTAGCCATTTTCCAAGAGCAACACCTTTCTCTATATGAATCTTGGTTTACATTTCCCCATAATCATGATGCAAAATGTTTCCATGAAGTATGTCAAGGGTATAATGCATTCAAGAAAAAGACCTTGGAGGTTGCTAAGTCTTTTGTACTAGAAAACACCTTTTTCTTGGTAATTTAAAGCCAAGAAAAATAAACTTACAATCCTAAACAATTGGTATACCATTGATGGCCTCATAATTATTAAGTGAAAAGGAGTTTTCTGATTTGGAATCCCCTTTAGTGATGATCCTATGTAGTTACACATAGACACAACATGTTCCTTAGAAGACTTTTAATCTCACAACAACTGAGAAACACAAATGTAGGCATCATGGTCACGATTATTTGGAGATGCAACATAATTGAGTGGTATACCTAGACAATGAAACACAACCACTACTCCTTTGGTTCTTAGTTGATAGTGTAGGATCTAGAAACCATAGATAACGATGGCTAAGTTGAATACAATAGAGAGGGAGAGGAATAAATTGAGAGATCAGAGGCTGGAGGGTCATAAGAAAAAAATATTCCAGGGTTTACAAAGATTATAATTTCCATATAATTTGTGCAAACCCTGCAGTATTTTGGTTGTTATGACCCTTGTCCTTTACTCTCTCAATTTATTCCTCCCCCCCTCTATTGTATTCAACTTAAGAACTGGAGGATTAGTGGTTGCATTGCATCATCTGGGTATACCACTCAATTTTTTTGTATCTCCAAATAATTTTGACCATCATGCCTACATTTATGTTTCTCAGTTGTTGTGTTCCAGGACCCCTTATGACCCTTTACAATCCCTAAGAATACATCTTAGAGGTTTAAGCTAAAACTAAATAATTTCATTGCTAATTTTTAGGGTATCTTAATGCCTTAAATGGAGAAGGAAACTATATTTTATGGATGTTAGTGACTATCCTTGTGAACATTGATATTGATTGTCCTAGTGGACATAGAATAGGGAGTTTGTTTAGTAGTAAGTTGTTAAGGTAGTGAGTGTGTTTGAGGTTTATGCTAGATTTTATCCATGTTGACATGGTGTTGGAATATCTAAATAAGATGGTTGATCCAAGGTAATATTTTCAAGGTCATTTTTAGACATTAAAAGTTTATGATTTAGTAATATATTTCTTACTGAAGTTCATGTCTCCATAATCAAAGTTCTTGTCACCAAATTGACAAGGTCAAACATGTATATTGGGAACACTTACACATTAAGCTTTCCCTATCTATCCTACATTGGAGGTTCAAAATACCCTAGAGCTTATATTTTATTTATTTCAAATGAAGATCTATATGCTATAGATTTGACAGGTTTAGGCACTATCTCCAAGCCCTCATATGCCACCAATGAGTCAAAATTAGTCAAACACCCTTCCCACAACAAAAGGTGATATATATGGTTTAATTATATTGGATTCAAGTGGATTCAATAGTTTTTTATGGCTCTAGGAAACACCCAATACAACCCACTCTCCAAACTACCTCAAAGGTGTAATTTCCTTGCATGTAGCCCTCTAGTAGCACTAAATGACTTATAACTCCCAATCTTTCCAAAAAAAAAGATAAGTAATTTTCACTTCTAGAAACCCATTTTGAAGTACTTCAACATATCCCAAGATTACCCCCTATTCCTTTGGACCAAATAGTATGATCTTAGCACTGTACCCTCACCAATGCATATAAATAAGTCCAAATAACAAAGAATCTATAAGATGGTTTTATCCCCAAGACCTCAAATATTTATGAGACTTCTAAAGTGAAGCTAATTGAATAAATACCAAATCAATTTCAACCTATGGCTTCTACAACACCAAAATACTCAAAGCATCCCTTATAAACCCTTAAATCTAGGGTTTTTTTAAATCTATGACTTCCAAACACCTTCCCTCCAAATTGGTGATGGACTCACCATTTGTATGACCTGTCTTGACACTTCAAATCAGAAAAATTTTATATGCAATATCAACTAGCATCTCTCAAGGATCATCCCCCATGATCCAATCCACACTTCAACCAATCAGAGTCACAAATAACTTCTCATGCCACCACCCACTCTACATATTTGAAAACATCTCCATTTCACTCAACATAATCCTAATCAAGGATTTTTAACATTTCAAGAGGTGCCATAAAGTTCTTCTACCCAAACCACAAAACCCTCCTTTCTAGGTGCACACACCTAGGGATTTTCCAAAGTGAACTCTCTATTTACTCTCAGAACCTTCTAGTGGATCTAACACCATTAGAAAAACATACCATGATATTCCATGCTATAAAAGATGGCCATCCAATGGGTAAAACCTTTAGACCTTGACTGGTCCAAGTGCTAGTGACCCTCAATCAAAAGTCTCTATCAATCATAGATCTTTCCACTTTGTCCCTATTCATCCCTACAACCAAACACATGTGGAAACACCTATTATAGGGAAATAAATCCTTTGAATTTCCATATCAAGCCTAGAAGTGAAGGAATACATCTATACATTGTTATTTCAAAACAATTGATGATTGCACACGATCAGTGTTCAAGAATAGTTAGCCATAAACATGGTTCTTTGCTTTCAAAATCTACTAAGATAACATAACCTTGAATTGGAATGAATAAACACAACTAATCTAATCCATCCCAAACATTTTTTCATTTAAATTAGAGTTTGAGACACCCAAAATGTAGACTATTTCCAAATGGGCAGAGACAAGGCAATTTACAAGAAATTTACATTTCATTGATCAAAACATATTTTACATTGTTCTCCTCATTCACACACACCTACCTATCTCCACTAGAAAATTTTTGAACATACCTAAATGGAATACTTTGCGTGTGACATACTTAAATGGAATACACCAAGAAGTACCAAATGATGAATGCTTAATGACTGTAATGGCAAAGCATCTGAACCGTCCATTTCTAAAACTTGGTTTTGTATAGTCTTATGATTTTTCCTATTTCTTGTCTTTTGTCCTTTTTTATTTTCTATGTATGTGCTTGGTGATAGGATTTTGAATAGTTTTGACAAAACATGTTTCTTTTTGTGATTATTTGATTGATCCTCTCACCTTTCCTTACTTTGTAAATTCTATTGTCCTAATCAAGTTTTACAGTGTGTAACTATTATGCAAGATATTAATTGCTTTAAATTCCCCAATTAGCCCTACTCGATAACTGTAAGGAAGTAGTTTTTTATTAGGTTTCATGTTTTTTGATTATGGGGTTCCGTATAGTTTCTTGTTCTTGATAAATCAGACTCTAGATTTGACTTTTCCCATGTATATTTGATTCACTCTATGTGGAATACTATTTTATTCAATAATTTATTTTAGCTTGATATTTCATTAATTTTTCATATACACAGATAAATGGACAGTTCTAAGACTACACATTTTTTGATATTGTGAGACTACACATGCTAATAAAAAAATGAGCTCTCTGATTTAGGTTTACTGTTCATGATTGTAAATAGTCAATATTTATGATGGTACTCCTTGGTGTATTCCATTTAAAAATAAATAGGTTTCCAGTTTTCTATCATGTTTAGTTTGTATATAAATACAAAAAAGTTAAGTTTACTATTCTAAGTGAACAAAAAATATTAAATTTGAAAAAATTAGAGTTGAAAAAATGGTTGTTCAGTGACTTTATCTGTAGGTTGCAAACAAATCATCCTTCTTCCATTAACATTCTACTAAATGTACAAGTAACTAGATAAATAAATCACTGTCCTAAGTGTGTCCCAAAGAATAGGGAACAAGGAACACTTTATTTTGGTTCATTTTGTGACTGTTTGAGAAGAGATTTGTTTAACTATCACAATTTGACAGTATAGTAAATTAGAAGGGAGTAAAGAACTACTAATAATACTATATACAAGATACTACTAATGCTAGTATTTTTATATTTGACATTTGACAACACTAATGCTAGTATTTTTATATTTGACAGATCGCAAGATTAATATCTTAATTCATAGTATAGGAGATGATTTTTTGGTATAATTATAGCCCAAATATCTGCCTGTGAAGAAAGACCATGTTTGACAATATCAACCTAGAACAAAATAAGGAGACAATTGCCAGATTGTGGTCTAAATTCAAAAGAAAATGTGACGGAAAATTTTATTATCCCTGCAAAAATTGTAAGGGATTAAAGACTCGAAGATATCTAATCAAAGCAGCTAAGGAACACTATAGGAAGAATGGTCACATTGAAGGGGGAAACAAATTTCATCCATTGGTATGTATTTTAATATATTATTTTAACAACTTATATACATAAGAAATCAATTGATGATGACATCCTGGTCATGGTTAATTTATGGTCATCATTTTTTTGTAGGTCAACCACCCCTGGTTTCATGTTATGGACCATAACAATCTGGAGAATGTGGATTTCCAACTGGGGGAACATGGAAGTGTGAATATCGAAGCAGAAGATAATGATCCCATGGAAGAAGATGATCTTATGGAAAATAACATAATTGAAGATGACAGTACTAGTGTATTTGATCATGATGATGAAGATGAACTTGATGTACCTATACTTGAGAAGACATAAGAGCCCCTATACAAAGGCTCCCAAACAACTCTTCTTTCAACTATATTGTTGTTTGTGAACTTGAAGGTTATGAATGGTTTATCCAATGTAGAAATCACATGTATGTTAAAGTATGTCATATATTTCATCATTTTTCATCTTTTTAGTTGTAATTTCCTTATAGTTCACAAAGGGTGAATCATGTACCACTACCAATTAGTATTCTTTATATTAAAAAATTAGATTTTTTCTGTAGGTTGATAGGTGAGTATTTGTTACCACTTGTATCATTGGAAAATGGAAGCACTTCCATTTAGGATAGGTTTAGCCTTCCGAGTAAGTGGTCTAGGGTCATGTCAAGCACCTTGAATGGGTCTTTGACTAGATCTAGCTTTTTCCCCTATTCTGCTTCTCTCTCCACCTGTTTCCAACCTTTTTTTGGTACTTGGTCCTGAGAAACTGAGATCTGTGACCTCAAGGTCAAGGTCAACCTTTTGGGTCAAGGTTGACCTCAAATCTGACCTAGGTCAAATCTGACCTCGACTTTGACCTAGGTCAAAGTTAACCTTGACCCTAACCCTGGGTCCAAAATTTAGATTCTGAAGGTTTTTGGATGTCGGGCTTCAGAAAGTTTTATTTCCCGCTTCTAGGTCAGCTATTTTACATTTCAGAATGATAAACTCTTAAATCGTATTTAATCTAGGTCCATTTCTAGGGGTTAAGGCTTAATTGGAATTTAATTCTCCTATGTGGGCCTCTCTATAATTTTGTGCCCTAGACTATTATAAAAGGAAGCCTTCCTCTTTCATTTTCACATCCATCTTTTCACATCCACACTTTTCATGATAAAGCAATCTCTCAAGTGCAATAAAGAGATCAAGAAAGAAAGAAGGAGAAGGAAAGCACTTAAGAATTCATTCATCCTTAAGCATTCAATATATTAAGTATCCAAGCATTCATCAAGGAGATCCATTGATATCCATTGAAGGATTCAATATCTTTAGAACCCTCTTGTTGAAGATTTCTCCATCCACATTCATCCAAGCTTCCTCCCTTTTCAAGATCTATTCAAGATTGGTGTTGAAGATCTAATGAAATTGATTTGAGATATCCTACACATAATTCTATATTCATTTGGAGCATCCATACTTGTGGATTCAAGGACTCAAATCCTCCACAAGGATTTCAACATGAGCAAGGTGAATAGTTCCATTTACTTTGTTTATATATTGTAATTTTAATTATATTTCAAGGTTGATTCCAAACCAGGGTTTTACCAAGGAAAGCCCCTAATCCAAACAAAAAAACCTTATTTCTTGCAGGTATAGGTGCGGGACAGTGAATATCAGTGTAGATCTAAGTACTCTTTTCGGTGAACTTTTGAGATCTATGAACAAAAATTATGTCGGACTTGTGGAGGTCAAGGATGACTTTTTGGGGTAAGATTGTTTCCTAGGGTAATATCTTACCCTGATCCTAAGGTTAAAAATGACCTTTCTTTGAAATACAAAAGGTTTCTAGGTTTTTTCTATTTCTGTATTTGCAGGCTAGATACGGTTGCAGAATCCCCCGAAACTGAACATAGACATCAAAGAATAGTATTTTCCAGATTTACCCTATTTTGAGGTTAGCATTTGTCTTCAATTCAATCAAGTTTTCAAATACACAGTTTTTATAATGGGATATAAGGTTTTCTCCTTGTTCATGTTTTCTATAGATTGATTCATTTGAGCATTGATCACTTTCTTGTGATTAATCAATTTGGATCTCCTCTTTGGGAATTTGGATTAAGAAGTAAGATCCTATATTCCCCCACACACATCCAATATATTTTGGTGTTTCCAATCCACACATACATTTATATCAATTCCATATCTTACATTTTGATGAGCCACTACACACATTTATTTATATATTACATTTTGGTGAACCTAGGATAGACAACTCTTTCTTTTATGGTGTTAGATCTTGCATGTATTAGATTTATTTTATGTGTTTGCATCTCATATAAAATAAAAATACAAAAAATATTCATTTATTTATGCTTTGTGTTTTCTTAGTTTAGTTCATTTGTACTACATTGGTATATGAGATTTACTACATTTAGTCCTACCTATAATATTTCAGTTAGACGAAGTCATAGATTTATGGGTGCCTTTGATCTGGAGTCTTCTTCTCCTTTCCTTAGGATCTCAGATGACAATTTGATTATTCATGATTCCAATCCTACTATGGAGAAAAACTCTTCTCACTCATCTCATGATGAGGATGATGATTTAAGAGTTCCTCTTGAACAAGTCCAAAAACTTTTAATTGAACTTGATAAAATGGGTAATTGGCTTATTCAAGAAAACCATAATCAAGATTCTATTCAAGCTTAGAGTCTCTTTAGAAATTCCTTCATGATAATGATCAAGATATTAATCTATTGTGTGGTATTACACATCTCATGCATTCAAATGTTAAACCTTTAGCTCAAGAAGCTCAAGATTTAGGATTCACTCCTCCTGTCACTAGTGTGGAACCTTCTTCCATTCCTTTACCTAGTATTCCTACTTATACTCCTTTGGTGACTATGATGGTTCCCTTTCTATCTATGAGTATATGTCCCTTCCTACATCACAACCTTCTTATCATAATGTTCCTTTTACTTATTCCAATCCTCTTCCAACTGTGGTTCCAAGCGTTCCTCCAGTTGTGTCTTCCATTCCTACTACTTCATAAACTTTACCTAGTGTTTCCAATGTTTCTATGCCTCCTATTTCCTCTAATGATTCAATAATCATCAACTTGGCTCAAACTATATCATCTTTACAACAACAACTTGCATCCTTGATTCAAAACAATTTTAGCATTCCTACATGTGACATGGGAAGTCCTTTATCTATAGACATCATTCTTGCTCCTATTCCTCAGTAAGCCGATATGCCTCATCTTGAGAATTAAAATGGTAAGGGAGAACATGTTAGTCATGTTAAAACATTACAGATCCTTTGTAGTGATTATGCTCATGACCATAGGATTTTAGCCAAGTTGTTTTCTAGAACCTTTCATGACAAGGCCTTACAATTGTATTTTTCCTTGCCTCCTTATTATATTGACTCTTTTCCAAAACTTGCTAATGCTTTTATTCAACAATTTAAAAATAGAATTGGTTCACAAGTGTCCTTGACTAATTTGATGCATTGTAAACAAAACACTAAGGAAAAATTGACTGAATTTATTGGAAGATTTAAGCAGTTTTATGCTCAGATTTCCTATCATTTTCCTGATATGGATATTCAACATATGTTTATTTCAAATCTACAAAATGGTATTAGAGATAAGATTTTGCTTACTAAATTTACCTCTTTTCAACAACTTTGTGCAGTGCTTCATCATTATGAATTACAAGTGAGTCAATTTGAGAGAAACAATCCAATGGGTCCTATTCTAGTTTATAAGAGTGATGCTACTCCTAATCCAAAAAAAATTCAAAAACTTAACAACTATGTCAAGATAAACAAATCAGGGAATGTAGTTGTTGATCAAGTTGTTGTTGCATCCCACAATGCCACTTCTACATCCACTACTTTTTGATTGAATCATAGGTTTACTCCTCTTTCTGAATCTTTACATTCTATTATGAATAGGTTGTTAACTACTAATATGATTACTTTACCTCCTATTCAAACTATTTTACTTGCTACAATAGCATCCAAATCCTTTGATCCTAAAATTTTTTTTCAATATCATCATCAAAATGGTCATGATACTAAGAAATGTTATTCTTTAAAACATAAGGTCCAAGAGTTAATAGATTCTAATGCTTTATCTATTGATAATCTTGATGGTAGTGGGAACAAATCTATCTCTCCTAATCAAAACCTTCAAATCTATCTTTACCTACACATGATACTAATACCATTTCTTAGCCATCTTCTATGGATATTATTTATGATTAAAAGATGGATGATCTTAATCACATCGTTAACCATGTGGAGCATGTTGTGTTGTCTCAATTTGTATCTCCACCTCAGCCTCAATCTCAAGCTTTACCTCAAATCCCACCTCAACCTAAATGGAAATCTCAGCCTAAACCTTGAAAATAACCTAAGAATAAAATACCTCGAGAAATTTTGATTACCTTTGATGATTTTGAGACTATTAAATCTCATGATGGTCTACTGTACATTTATGCTAGGATTTCTCAGATACTTATGTATGGTTGTCTTGTTGAACCTATTGGTTCCCACTTTTTCCCACAGTGTCAAGTTTACACTATGATGACAAACTAGTTAGTAACCACTCCAAAGTCTGATAGGAAAAAGTGCCAATTGATGAGGATGAAACTATCCTCCTTCTTCTTTGAGCTCCACATCACTCAGGTGGGTATTGCCTTATCTACACACTCATGACTCTTCTTGATAAACAAAAGGCCTTCAAATAGATTATTATGGAATAGTTTCCAGACTCCTTTAGGTATCCTGTACCCCAATGAGATTAAGTCTTATGCAATAACCTATTTTCATAGAATGAGTCTGAAACCTAGAATGGACCTCCTACTACCTACTACCAACATGGAAGGAAAAGTACTTCATTTGAATGATTAATGTTGGGTTGAATGGACCCCTAAAATACTCTAAGTCTCTCATAGACCAGTGCCTTATCCATTAAATATCTCACTATAATAGAGCTATGAAATAAGAAGAAAGCACATTCTAATATGTTGATGCCTTACACCAAACATACACCATTGATCAGATCATACTTCAATCAATCCACTTGTGTACCCAGATATGCTATCACCTATTCAAATGATTTTAACCCTCCCCCTAGAAGAGACATATAAACAAGTAATACTTTAATCAACATCCACTGAAAGACAAGCATGAAATACCCTTGATACCCCAGCTCATACACATCTGAAAACCAGTCCTAGACTCAGTTGCTTCTGCGAAAACAACTCTATTGTAGACACCTAGGAAATGCAAATAGAAAGGCTGAAACACCCTTGATGCTTCAATCAATAAGCCTAAAAAATCATATGGAGACAATATGATAAAGTTACAAATATGTTGAAATCTTATACATAAGACATCTATTACAACTTACATCATATTCTCAAAGCTAGAAAGGAAAGAGGGAGCACCCTATATGCAGAGAAAAAAGAGATATATTACAGGAAAGAACATTCATGGAACCAAGAGTGGGAAACCCCAAAAAATGAAACCCTTCTAAATGATCTTGAAAACCCTTTTATAGGAACAAGGATTGCAACAAGCTATGGATCATTTAGGGAAAAAAATAGGTCTCAACAACCTCAACAACTAGATTCAACAAGAAATGAAAGAATACAGAAAATCCTAGAAACCCAAGAAAATGAAATAAAATTTGATTGTACAATTATTTGGTTTCATCATCAAGGATAACTATAGATACAATTTGAACTGATTTCTTGTAGTAGACAAAAACCAACTTTAATGCTAGAGCCAAATTGTAGATCTTGCGTGTACATAGCATGGAGATCTCTAACATCTAGCAAACCCTAGCCGCCTATAGAAAAGAAATAGTCCTCTACATTTATACCAACATTGCATCCCAAGCAACAAAATCAGATTAGGAGAGCCACCCAGATCTTCTTCATCATCTTCGCAACTCCAACTATCCTAGAGAAATGAAATTTGAGCTACCTCTTTGTCGCATACAACTCACTATCACAAACCCAACAAAGAAAACCCTGAAAATATTTTTAAATTTGAGAGTTTCGACTATATTATTGGCACAAGACAAAAAATCAATAGCAAGCATTCAAACCTAGATCTACTATATATCATGACCGTCAGATCTCCTCACTCTTCTTGGGCTCACAGCTTAACTCTATAGGAATCATGGTTTACATTTTGCCCTTAGCCATCAGTCGTGAGACAAAATCACTAACTGCAATATTAACATGAGATTACGTGACTTTAGGTAAACTAACCATCTTGAAACCCTTTGAATTTATCTGGAGATCACACGACTGAGCAGCTGCCTGAGATACATATTTTTCATTGTGAGATCTAGCAACTATAGTCTCATAGTCGTGGCAACTTTATTGACCTTTTAAAAATATTCAGCGATTAGCCAACTTCAATACACATTTGGAGATCTAGCGACTACCCAGGAGTCTCTTAGTCGCTAAAGCTTTCTGAATTTTCAACTTTCTTTCTAAGATCTTGTGACCACCATTGATCTCTACATTCCTTCATCCTATGATCCTCATTTAATCTCTAGATATTTCATGACTTAACTGTTTTCTCCAGTGACTTGGAGATAACCATGTCACTGAATCACTCAAGTTTTAGCATTTAACTGCCAGGAACATGAGATTGTGAGACCACACCATCGCTAGATCACTGAATAGGAAACTTAACCATCAGGGTCAAACCATAATGTTAACCTTACTCAACCCATCCATATCTAGAGACTCAGTGACAAAGAGATTCACTGAGTCTCGTAATCCTTTTCTTAACTGGGGTTAAAACCTAAGAATATGTGATTGAGAGAAATCTCCAAGTTGCAAAAAGATTTCTTAACCTTGAGTTAGATTCAGAGACTAGATACTGATCGCTGATCTTCAACTTTGTCTTGTGGCCATTGATGATTCTCGCTCAATCTCAGAATGTTAGAAGACTTAACTATTCAATTACGAGATTGGGCAACTGAAGAAATTCATAACCGCCCGCCAGGTTGTTGAATGTTTGGCACTTAATTGCTGGATACAAGAGACTACAAGACAACCCTCAGTAACTGAATCACTAAATAGCTTTATTAACTCTAAGCATACTAAGATCAATGGCTGTCACTAGATCGCATAGGATAAACATCGTGCATCTTTTTCTTGACAATATAGGACAACCTTAGATCCTAACTGAAATTTAACTTACTTCATAAACTAAAGACCTCGGGCCCACTGACAACTGCCAACTCATTATTTTGTAACCAATAGTCATCGAACACCTTAGCTCCATCTAACATCAAACCCACTTGTACCATTCCTTATGATTGGATCAACCATTATGAGATTTAGTGACTTAAGAAAAATTAACTACCCAGAGGTCGCTGAATGCCAATATTAACTACCGTGACCTGGCAACAAACCACAATAGTAGAGTCTCTAAAAGGTAGGGAATATGCTGGAAGGATTTAGAGATCATGTGACAAAGGGTTTCAGAGAGTCATAAAACAAAAGGAATATTCTAAAATCATTGGGAGACTAAGCGACAACAAAGCATACATGTGTTTAAAGGCACTTAAGTGGCCCAAAAAAGGTAATGACAAATTAGAATGAGGCCTTTGACAACTTAGGGTTTTTCTCACCAATGGCTAGAAATATGAATTTAGACCTAGGGTTTCAAGCCAGAGACAAGGAAAAGCTTGCAAAGAATAGAGAAAAATTTACATAGCCAAGAAATTTTTTTGTAGGTGCTAACAGATCCTACATCCTTTCATCACAATTGACACTTACACCTAGTATTGAACATTATGATTCTCAAGAGGATCCTTGTTTGGAATTGGCTATCATTCCTACTATATTGGATATAGTTCCTCTTGCAAGTTACCCACCTTCCCTAAATGATATAGAATGAGATGGGGAGAGTAGGTGGCACACTTGATTGGCTTGTCCTTTATGTTATCTTTTTGTGTGTTTTCCTATTGTACCGTGCTTCTCCCGTGATGTATTTGCTAAATGTTGTGAGGTTATTTTATATGACCCTTGTTACTTTGTTGGTGCAAGGTGATAAAGGAATCAAACCTATTATATAATGCCTCTATATTTCTCTATTCTTCTATATGTTGTTTCATGTTATGTTGTACCTATTCTATTATTCATAAATTTTTCCTTGTATAGTCTACTTGGATTTGTGACTTGGTAGCACTGACTCTTTTTGGTCTCCATGTTGTAGTCCAAAAAGACTATTCTTTGTATCTCTTATGTATTCTTTCCTCCATTGTGATTTTAGTTCTACTTTCTATTGTAAAGTTGACTATATTGATGCATATGACTATATTTAGTGTTGTCATTATGGAAACAAAGTCATATGATGTTATGGAGTCAGTGCAAGCACTTAGAACATTAGAATTTGGTTAAGTATGGAAGACTGGATAGTTAGCAAAGCACCAGGAGAACAAAGCATCAACGCACGTGCATATGATAGAGTTATGACATGCACCCTTGAAGATAAGCTTCTAAGTATGTATTCATACTAAGTCTAAGAGTGCATGATGATATGAGTTAGCATGAGAAAGTTATAGTTAGATGAAGTGACACAGATAGTAAGAGGCACAACAGAATAGAGCATGGAGCCAACTGTGGTTATTTTGATTACCGCTGGTAATATTGTTTTGTAAAGGCTATGTGCCTATTGTATTTAGGTCATAGACATGTTAATATGATTATATGTAAACACACTTGAACCAATTCAATTGGAAGCATTGTATGTAATTAGTTATAGGCTGACTTGAGGAAGAATTTTGTTTGCGCATATAAATAAGACATGTGCCCTTGTAATTTAGCATGGCATGAGATATAGATATTGGTAGAAGAAAAGAAGAGTATGTGAAGAATATTTATAATTTTGTAGTGCTTTACAAGAGGCTAAAGAATTAGCGCACAAAAAGGAACTGATTAGACAAGCAGTGTTGCAAGAACAATTCACCTTTGCAGATATAGTGTGTATCTGAGATCCAGAAGGTTGTATCCTTCACCACTTAAGTAGTGAGATCTAGGATAGTGTGTCCCCACCCCTAATAGGGTTATTGTAAAAGAATCCTAATAGGGTCTGACCCTTGACTAGGTCATTGTACTAAAAGCATTGTAAAGAACAACTCCTAACAGGGTTGCAAGATCTTCTATTAAGGATCATAATATACTAGTGTAGTTCTTAGTGGGTGTCAATTCCCACCGAGGTTTTTACCTACTTAGGTTTCCCCTTAATAATATTTGGTGTTATGTGTTGTGGATGTTTTTTTTACTTACATTGATATTTATTTCAATACTTTAGCAATAAAGTTAAGATTCAAGATAACTGAAAAAGTAATAAGTATAGAACATTGATTCACACCCCTCCTCTCAGTGTTCCTATTCCTAAAAATTGGTATCAGAGCTCTAGTCCTCTAAAGATAAGTTTAACCACTTGAGGAGATCATGGATAAGGGAGAAATGAAACATCTAAAAAATAATCTTGAAGTAGCTCTTGAAGAGCTTGATAGATTTGAAAAAGAAAGTGAAGAACTAAAAGAAAAGATTAGTGATTCTCAAGAAGTCATTTAAAAACTGATAAAAGATTTGAAAGATTGTTCCTCAAGTGATTTGGGAAAAATGGTTAAAAAGATAAATGAGGAAAACACATCTCTAAAAGATCAGATTGAAGAGTTGGATGAAAAGCTACTTAACAATCAAGAAGCCTATGAAGAACAAGTCAAAGAAAACAAGCAGTTAGATGAAGAACTAAGGCAAGAAAATATGAAAATCTTGGAGTTAGAGAACATCAAGAAATAGATGGAATTTTAATTGGCTGAGCCAAAGAACCATATTGATAAATTACACATAGGTAAGGATCTTATAGAGTCACAATTGTATGCACCGAAGATTAAAGGAGGCACTTGTAGTATTGGATTCAATGAAGCACAAAATTGGATCAATGACATAAGAGAAAGAAAGAGAGCATAAGAAGAATCTACAGGAGTTGAGTGTTAGGAATAAGGTGTCTCAACCTTGTATATTTCCTTACATTTTTTATTTTCCAAATATCGACACTTTGGACAATGTGTAAGGTGATCATGACTGAAATGGTTACGACAGATTTCTATGATGGTCATTAATATTTGTAAGAGCTAATTGTGAAAGATTCATTGATGGGTGATGACATGAAAGACATGTGGCAATTGATAAAGTTGAGTATTGTACACTCTTCTACAACTGTGGGCTTCCTATTTTCTTGGAGAATGGTAAAATCCTAATACAGTTGTTCTTTAGAAGTTTCCCTAAAAAGTGAAGTGCATGATATAAGCATTTTTTAGTGTTGCGAATTTTGATGAGAAGTGAGTGTATTTTTGGAACATTTTATGCTGTCAAATTTGTCTTCAAGTGTGGAAAATCTTCTGAAAGAACTTGCATTGCAAGTGTATTGTAAACTGTAATAGTTTTGATTAATACATTGTGCAAGTTTTGGAGTGCTAGGGTTTTTATTGAAAGGTTTCCCCAGGGTATATCTTTGTGTCATTATTTTTTTCTATGTATACATTTTATTGCAGATACATCTAAGATAATTGAATTATCATTCTATGATTGATAAGGGTTAAATCTATATTTGCATGATCATCTCCTTAGGAGTTTAGCATAGGGAACTATTTTCTGTACACTTAGTTTCCTTTCATTGAGAAAGTAGGAAATCATACAATAGCTAAAGTTGAACCATATAAGGATGAGCACAACCTAGTAAACAAGACTTGTTATGCTTGTAACAAACATGGTCACATAGCAAGAAATTGTAAAGAGGTAAGACCTTTCAATGGTTACTCTTATTCATGCAATACATTTGGTCATAGAGCTATGAATTGTAGATCAAATCAAATAAATCATAATCAGAAAAATCAAAGAAGTCATCCACAACAAAATACAAGAAACTCTCAGAACATCACATGTCAGATATGCAATTATGTTGGTCACATAGCCAGACAGTGCAATAAGGTAACCCACATGAATGTACCAAGGAATATCAGTCCTCTAGTCATTTTTACTCATGCAATAAGGTTGGACAAATCTCAAAGTTGTGTAGATCAAAAGCATAGAGACAAGAAGGCCCTAAAAATATAGAAGGATCAATATTGGATGAAGCAGGATAAGTCAAGTTTGTGAAAGCTACAGAAGATGTGAACTTGATTTGGAAGGAAGAAAACTCAGATAATGTTGGTAAAATAGTTGAGGATGCATCCACAATAGATACACCTCCTATTTATGGTTAAATGACCCTCATGGTCATAGGGGGAGCTAGATTAGCTCTAGACCCCTACTCAGCTGGTATACTCACTCTTAGAGTATGCACCTTGGACAACAACTATTTGGATACTATGTGATGTAGTATGAAAGAGCACACTGCCTAATTGATAGGAGAGATAAAGAATGAAATTCACAGTTCTATTCTCTATTTATGGGGCAAGAATTAATGGTAGAAATCTACTTTATAGTCACCAAAAATTCATTGATCACTCATTTTCAATCAAGACTAAGCATTTGGAGATCACCGGAGCACTAGCAATTGAGTTGTGAAGCGTTGCCATTGAATTTATCAATGAAGAAGGAAGATAGATTGTTGGAAGCCCTAATTCAGATGTGATGATCTAGAAACCTTGGAAACCTCTATGAAGTGATAAATCAAGTAAGTCATGACTACACAAGTTGTTTTTGATGTCATTGAAAGGAAAAGATAAGTGTTTAAGAAGGATCCTTTTAAGTCCACCCTAGATGACCTAGAAGGAGCCTTTTCTAGAACCCTAATTGGTGTTATGCACGAAGAAGACATATGCACATATGTGTATTGTAAGAGGGAACTGATTGGTTTGGATAGGATTAGGTTGCACCTAGAAACCATGATGAATCCAGTGAAAACATTCACTGAAGAGTCTACATACCTTGAGAATCACCCAATCATTGAGTATGCTATAACATATGAGTTTTATGAATCTGAATACATTAAGATCTTGTTGAGTAGGATACATGATGACCTATTTTGGATAGGTGAAGTTCCATTTAGAATCATAGCTGATCTCATTTATGAGATGACATGTCTATCAAAGATAGGCACCATTCTTCTAGTTGGTAAAGATGTTAGAAAATTGGTTGAGCAAGCCTGCAAATCCCAGAGTGATAAGCGTAGGATGACAATTGAACTAATTGAGGAGAAAGACATCAAATTGATGTCTATGATACTTGGGTATAGATTTCAACATGCAAATAGGGCCAATAGTGTTTCCACAACCACTATTCTTGTAGCCATCCGATTGGTGAGAGAAAATGGAGAATTCAATTTGTGTGAGATCTTGCGCACACAATTCATGGACATTATAAGAGCCAGAAAACATGAGAAGAGAAAAATATTAAGGTTTGGGTCATTGATTATCTATATTTATTTTCATATAATTGGAAAAATTTTCAGATCTATACCTAGATAAGAGATTACCCACAATGCCTCAAATATCTCTTAAGGCACCAACTGAGAGTACACTAAAAGATTATTTGGAGTTAGAAATCAAAACATTTAGGATAAAGATGCACATGAGGTATAGGATACCTAAAATCATTGTTGAAAAGTATAAGGAAAATATTTGTTTTATGGTGGAAAATGTGTGTGTCTGAATGTGGACCTTTAAATCAGGCACAAATGCAATGTAGTCATTGCTCAATCATGAGATGGCAAGTATGAACATGAATTTTCCATCTCACAAAATTGATTGAATCGACCTGTTGCCTCCTATGTGGATGGGGTGTTTAATTACTCTCAGAATGAGAGCCAACAACCATGAGACCAATCCGACAACGAAGGATTTTCCAAGAGCTATGAAGATGAGTAAAACTGAAATTAAACTAAGATGAATATGCAATTTAATCTAAGAATTAGGATGCAATTACTAATAACTTGAAAGAGATATGAAGTGCAATTTTAATCTAAATAGCTTAAAAGAAATATGATACTAAAACTATGAGTATATAAGAAAATTGATCTATTATAACAATGCAATACTATATTAAATGAGAATTTAAACTAATTGCAAATGAAAAGCTTTGAAAATAAAGTGAGACTAAAAAGCACTATAGTTCAATTACTCTCAAAAATTGCCTCTCTTGAATGATGAAAATAGGTCCATTAAATAAGCAAGCCCGAGAAGAGAATGAAGGGGTTCTTGATTTGAAACTCCTGACTCTTCATTCCCATTTGAGACAAAAATGCAAGAATTACTTAATAAAAAAAATGGAAAATGCCACACAGGTGGCCTTTCAAATATATTGAATTATTAATTCAAAAGGTGTGTCCATTCGAATATCAAGCAATTATTAATTCCTTTTTATGGGTAATTAGCTAAAGGGGGGAGATTTTAATTTAATTCCAAGTACTTAGGACTTTAAGATTAAATTAATTTATCATAGGGGTAATTTAGCTAATAAAAGTTGAAGACTTTAGGAATTAATTTTGATATTTGATTAATGAAATTTATGGTCTTTGCAATTGACATCAAGTCAAATTAAGTCAAGTAGGAGAGAGAAAATTGCCTAGGAAATTAGAACTTTGGAGATGTAAAATTGATGAAAATGCACCAAAATTGATTGAATTTATTAGGTGCCAATTTTAGGGTATTACATTTTCCCCTCTTTGAATTGATGTGTGAACAATGCGTTGATTCAAAGAATAGTCTGAAGTGACAGATGACAAGAAATTCAGGAGTCTAGGTTAGGTTGCCAAGACATCGAGCAGATCAAAGCATGATTTTCCAAAGTCTAAGTTAGATTGCGAAGACAACGGTTTTGAGAGAAGATGAGAATCGGGGTTAGGTTTCCCTAATGCCTAGAATGAGATTTAGATGCAAATTTAGGACTGTCTCCAGAATCAGGGTTAGATTGCCCCAATGCAAAGCTTAGCCCTCTGAGACCTGGGTTAGATTGCCCAAATAATGGTCTAAGAGAGATTTTGAGAGCCATCTTGAGAATGAAGCTTGACTCCCAGGAGTTAGGGTTAGATTGCCCCAATACCTAAAAGATTTCAAGAACCATCTCCAGAATGAAGCTTGATTCCTAATGATTCGAGTTAGATTTCTCAAATACCTAAAAGATAGATGACCATATAGCAAGATGCGAGGCATCGAGATGCCCCTAGCATTGAGAACTAAAGATTCAAGTCAGACTGATTCAAGAATTGATTCAACAAGATTTAAATGATGCAATCATCTTGTCCCCTTGGGAGCAAAATCGAAAGATGACATATCAGAAGGATGATTGACAACAAGAGGTTGCAGAGTAGGAGCAATTAGACTAGATTTGAGAAGCTATAGAAGCAAATTAGAGCAAGGTAGAGGTCTTGTTGACCAAGTTTGACTAGATTTGACTAGAGTTGACTTTGATGAAAAGAGAAAAGATCTTGAGAACATGATATTGAAAGATGAAGGTCTGGTAGGAAGATGATGCTAGAAGGCTGACTACACAAGCGTCTGATCCCAAAAGGGTCCTAGAATTTAAAATGTGATTTTGAGTCATTTAGAGATGTCAGATTTTGATTTTGATCCTGAAAATGGATTGAGAGCAGTCAATTTAGCCAAGGGTGAAATTTTCATGCAAAACAAAGCACTTTTGAAAATTAGGTCAAAAGCTATATAAGGCCCGGAGGGGTCATTTCCAATTCATTATTCACCTTCATATTCTTGTGATTTCTGAGCTGTGAGAGAGAAAATGGAGGGTCTTCCACTACACATGCATAGATTTGAGCACTCCTAATGACATGCCCACCCCATGGAGTATGACACATCTGTAAGTAGTCAATAAACCTCCTTGCATTCAATTTGTACAACTTTTTTAGGTCAATTTAGGGTAGATTCAATAGCTTTTGGTCCATGTTCTTCCAATCACGCATGAGGAAGTAGTTTCCTCATGCCGGCCTAGGTCTCCCCTTGTGTGAGGAAGTAGTTTCCTTGCATGGGTTGGGGTTTCTTCATGCGGGTGTTGTCTAGAAGCTCACACAAGCTGAAAGGGAGTCCCACGCGAGAATGTAGCCACTCGCGCAAGATCGATTCTTGTCTCGTGTGAGGAAATAGTTTCCTCACATGAAAAATTTTTGTAGTGTTTGAAATCTTTTGCCATAATTTGTCAAATTTGTGTGAAATCAGCCAAGTATAGCATCACAAAGCCATGTCTAGGATAGATGTCTTGTTGTATTTGTTGTTGTTGTGTTAAAAACCATGATGTTTGAGATACTGATCCAATGTCATCACTTGCTTTGCAAGTTGACTTCCCTAAGATTGTCTTCCAGATGCACCATCATGTTATCACCATATTAGTGCAGAGACTAATAGATGTAGAGAGTGCTCACATTGATGCTCTTGGTCTAGGATACTTGCGTGATCTACTCGACATTCGAGTAAATCACAATCTTCTTGGTGCACTCATAGAGTGTTTCCATTCGGAGATGAACACATTCCATTTTTTGATGGGGGATATGACTGACTCCCATGGATGTATACAGGATTCTACAGATACCTATCCATGGTGCTTGAGTAGAGTACGAGATGCAGCTGAGGCAGGGTACATTAGCCTTGAGAGCTATATTCCAGGATGATCTAGTGATGGGCTGGGCCATCGCTTGGGATGATTTGATCAGCAAGTATGATGGTGCTCATCCATTTTTCATTGCTCTTGTGATGTTCCTAAGTTGTTACCTTCTTCTAGATCAAGGTCAGCATGGTCTAGAGTGTGGCTGGGCACGATGCTACGGAGGATGTTAGAGTGACCGGTCATCAGGTTTGGATGGGAAGAGTGCATGCTAGCCCACATGTACCATGAGATGCACAAGATTTTTTATCAAAGTGCAAGGATGATTACTTCTAGAGTATTTGTTTTATTGATCTGGGCCTGGGAGCATCTCCCCATTTGCAGGTTGATATTCCATGACACACAGAAGCATCTTGAGCTGTATATTTATAAATATGCAGGTCAGATGACCCAGCCTCTGCTGGGTAAGATAGAGTAGTGGAGAAGATAGCTGGATGACATGGCAGCTATAGTATGGAGACCTGGGGTGGCTATGAAGCCATAGGATGATGCTTGTCAGGAGCTTTCACACATGTTTGTTTCACATCCACTGATTGGACATAGTGTTCATACTATTGAGAGGTTCCTTTTAATGTGTCCTATGCTAGTTTGGTAGACAGTAGGACATTTCACAAGAGTATTGCCCCTACACTTGCTTCTCTGATGAGGAGAAGAAAGGGTGGCATGTGAGATTAGACTCTGGATGATGTGCGATTGAGGCACACATACCAGCTGTGCGATGGGACTATATGGTTGGGTTCACCAATGTAGGGGTGACTCCTACATATAGAGATCACTTGATTGCATATCCTCATCTAAGGTTTATAGATCTAGTTGGTGCGGTAGCTCAGCACCATCAGGCACAGGACCAACAGGCACCAGCCCAACAACCACCAGCCCAGCAAGCACCATAGCAGTAGGCTGCATAGTAGGGACAATAGTAGCAAAGAGTACTGAGACCTTGAGCAGGGTAGATTAGCATCCTAGCTAGGATGATGGGCTCAGATGCAGGAGCTAGGAGCAGTGGGGCCCAATAGAGGTCCACTAGGCAATGGACTAGAGATACTTCACAGCAGGCTCCTCTGGATGATGATATGAACATGCTTGATATTCTTGTAGGAGTTGGGACACCTTAGATATAGGAGGCTCTTAGGAAGAGCCATGAGAGGGTATGATAGGTACAACAAGAGTGAGATGATTACCACACCTAACTCATTCAAGAGGAGACCCATGTAGCTAATTCAGATGCTGAGATCAGATAGTTATGGGATGAGCTAGCACGGTCAAGGATCGAGACTAGATATGAGGCTTCCCAAGCAACATACTACAAAGCAGGTACCACCTTTTTCCAATTACACTATAGCTCCACATGCACCTCCACCAGTACCTCCATAGGCACCACCATAGGCCCCATAGCAACAGGCACCACAGGCACCCCCTTAGGCACCTCCTTAGCAATAGGCACCTCCACAGTGGTTGATGCCCCTACCTTAGAGACCACTACCACCACCTCCTCCTCGTGGTGTGGGACCTAGCTAGTCTATTTTGATATACATTATACATTGTAGCCCATTTTTGATACTGTGCTCAAGTAGCATCTCCTCTTTTGTACATGTCATTATCCGAGAGATATATATATGAGATCGTCAGTTTGATATCATTGTACTTGTTTTTATATTGCTTTGATATTTGATGTTTATGAGATGTTTTTATATGCTTAGATGTATGGATAGAAATGTATGAAATGCACATGCTTTATTTTTATGATGATGAAATGATAGATGGATAGAATGTATGCATAGATGCAATGTATGATTTGAATTATGCTTATAGTGGATGTACATGTATATGAATATGCAAGTGAATTTATGAATGAAAATGGGAATGAAATGAAAATGCAATGGATATGTAATGTATATGGTACTAATCATCTCATGTAGGATTTTCGCAATATATGACAGGTACTAATCAAAAAGATTACATGTTGAAGATCGAGATTAAGGACCAGACACTTGTGTAGCCAAGATGAAGCTAGGAAAAAAGATGAGAACCTTTGATGAACATAAAGAAATCAAGAGAGTAACAAGATATCATCTCAAATCCAAGCTTAACAAGAAAATGCAAGCCTAAAATGGAAATGCAAGCCTTAGGACTTGGTTTTTGGACTCACCATATTTATCATCATCAAGTTCATTTAAGCATGGGATGATCACAAGATGTCATACAATCCTCACTAACATTGCAATTATGAGAATATGAATATGACAAAAGTATTAGATTTGTTGGAATGAGGTGTAAGCATTAAGGCACAAGAAGCCAGAATGACCTGAACACTTATTCCTTTTGATTTAGCAAGTTAACATAAGCATCAAAGCACATTTGCTAGAATTCCCTGAATGTTTCTTGTGAAAAAACACACCAGACATGTGAGAGTTCCTTCTTTTGCCAAAAAGTTCTCGCAATGACCCTTACATTCACTTAGCAAGATGAGCGTTAGCAATTTCACTTGTAGCAGAAAGAAGTCACTAAAAATAGACAAGGAGAATAACCAACCTCACCAAAGTGTCCATATAAAAGGAGTCAAGGTATGCATGGCCATCCAATATGAGATGAGGGCTCTTACAGATGGACACCCCTCTTAGATAGATTCTTTGGATCATTGGAACTAAACCAACAAGTAGAAAGAAAAGAAAAAAGAAAACAAACAAAAAAGCAAAGGAAAAGCTCAGCATGCTTCAAAGGAACACAAAATAAATTTTTAGTTTCAGTTTTAGTTTGTGTTCAATTGGATTGAAGTCAAATCAAAAAGATAATGTTTGAAGTCTCAACGGGATAGCGACAATAGGCAGACGCAACGAGGACCACTGGTGACCATCATGAGAGATAGAGTCTCAAGAGGATATCAGAGCATGAACCAAGTATCAACAAGTGAATGTAGTGAGAACCATTGGTAACCGATACAAGGAAGATTCTTGAAAGAGAGAAAAATATGAGTGAAAACATCAGCAGGCAGACACAGTGAGAACCACTAGTGACTGATGTAAGGAAGAGATCCAAAAAGAGAGAGATTCAAATGAGAGTTAAGTATTAGTAGGTAGGCACAATGAGAATCACTGGTGATCGATACACAAGAGATCCTCAAGGAGAGAAATCTCACAAGTAGCTAGGCATCAGCAGGCAGACACAACAAGAACTATTGGTGACCGATGCACAAACAAAACTTTCAAAAGCGATAGGAAAATGCCCCCTAGACCAAGAGGGTGCCTCCAACTATGAACTAGTTCCAATCCATGAAGAGTCAAGGAAAACCAAGAAGACAACTGAAGGTAAGAGCATGAGCTAGCAAAATAAAGCAGGAAATGAGCTAAAACTAGGAAACAAATGAAAGTAGTAAAGTGGGAAAGCAAACTAAGGCAAGAAAGCAAAGAGACTAAAGCAAGAAACTAAGAGCCAAGCGATGTTGAGATGAGATGTAGCTTCCAGAAACAAGAGGTGCCTGTTTACTAGGTTTTCACCATCTTAGTAGAGATTCTATTTTTTCTACCATGATGCCTATTTACTAGGTTTTCATCAATGGCACATTTTCTTCTTTTTTTATTTTTTTGAACTTTTCTCTTTTTTTAATTTTTTTTGTATTTTTGAATATCTCATTTTTAAAAAAAATTTTTTATCTTTTCAATTTTTTTTTAATTATTGACAAGGTGCCTGTTTACCAGGTTTTCACCAAGATAATAGATACATCAAAGCGCCTGTTTACTAGGTTTTCACTAAGATGATCATTTTTTCAGGACATTTTGCAATTTTTAGGATTTTTGCAATATATCATTGTTTTGGATTTTTTTCAGGACCAATATGTATGTAAATAAGCATGCCAAGGATGTCTCAACTATAGAACTTCTTTAGATGAAGAGCATTGATAGGCTCTTTGAGTTGCTCTCCTTCAGTGGTAGAGAGTCGATAAGTGCTAGATCCGAATGCCACAATAATGACATATGGACCAAGCCAGTTTGGTTCAAATTTGCCTTTCTCAGCTTGCTGCTGCTGATTTTTGGGGTTCTCTCTCAAGACGAGATCACCCACTTGGAATTCCATTTGTCTGACTTTCTTATTGTAAGCTTTAGACATTTTCTTTTGGTATGCTCTTAGATGATTGAACGCCACCTTTTGACGTTCATCAAGTAACTCAAGCTCTTGAAGCCAGGATATTCTGTTATCTTCATCAGTAATGAGGCCCCTCAGATAGATTCACAAGGTAGGAATCTCAACCTCAATAGGTAATATTGCTTCTGCTCCATAAACGAAGGCAAAGGGTGTAGCCCTTGTTGGCATTTAGATACCTGTTCTGTAGGCCCACAAGCCGGATTGATCTAGAGATGCCAATCTCTACTAGATTTATGAACTGTTCAGTGAAAATTTTGTAGAATTGTCTTATTAGAAGCCTCTACTTGTCCATTACCCTGAGAATAATAGATGGATGACCAATGCTGAATAATTTCAAATTTAGTTCATAAGTCTATCAAGTCCTTATTTTTTAATTTTCCCCCATTGTCATTGATAATAGATGAGGGTATGCCATATTTGCAAATGATATAGTTTAGTATGAACATAGCAATGGTCTTGTCATCAGCTACAGTGAGAGGTACTGCCTCAACCCACTTGGTAAAGTAATCAGTAGCTGTGATGATGAACTTGTGCCCTCTTGAAGAGGAAGGATGTATCTGACCAACCAAGTTGAAGGCCCATAGCTGAAATGGCCAGAAACTGATGAGAGGATTGAGTTCATGAGTAGGAGCATGGATCAAGTTCCCATGAAATTGGCATTTCTTGCAAGTCTTAGCATATTGAATAGCTTCTTTTTCCATGTCTGGCCAGTAATAACCAACTCTAATAAGTTTTTGTGCTAACATCAAACCACTCGAATGAGACCCACAGATACCTTCGTGTACCTCAGCTAGTGCACACTTGGACTCATCAAGTTCTAAGAACCTAAGGAGAGTACCATCTATACCTTGTCTATACAAGTCATTTTCTATGAGGACATACCATGAAGTAGTACGAATGAGGTGATGCTTTTCATTCTAGGTATAGGTGTCTAGAATGATCTGGTCATGAAGGTAGGAAAAGATGTGGTGGTAGTGGGATGAATCATGTCCATTGATGGAACAAATCATCCTAGATTTAGGAATATCATAGGCAAGGTTGTGTAATGCCTCCACCAGGAACTCATGTCTAAAGTCATTTTTTGTCATTTGTAACATTGAAGCAAGAGTGGCCATCACATCATCTGCTTTATTATCTACCCTTGGAATCTACTAGAAAGAAATGTGTGCAAAGTATTGTTTGAGATCATCCACCATCCTTTTGTAAGGTATCAGTTTGTCATCTTTAGTTTGGTAGACATCATTGACTTGATTGATGATTAACTATGAGTCTCCAAAGACCTTGAGCTCATCCACATGCCATTCAAGGGCTATCTTCATTCCATTAATGAGAGCTTCATATTCAGCTATGTCATTTGTGTAGGGAAACAACATCTTATATGCTTTTGGTAATGAATTTCTTTGAGGTGTAACAAATAGAATGCCTACACTAGATCCTTGTTGGGTGAATGATCCATCAAAGAACATGCTCCAAGATTGATGTGTGAGAAGCATGATGGATTCATTTGGGAATTCAATACTCAAAGGATGATGATCTTTCAAAGGAGCTTCCGCTAGCTAATCAGAAATTGCTTGTCCCTTAATAGCTTTTCTTTCCACATACTCAATGTCAAATTCACTAAGTATCATTACCCATTTTGCTAATCTACCCGTGAGGGCAGCCTTGCTCAACAAGTACTTTAGTGGATCAATTTTTGCAATAAGGCTCATGGTATGAGCTAGCATATAATGTTGCAACTTCTAGGAAGTGAATACCACTACTAAACAAGCCTTCTCAATGACAGAGTAATTCATTTCATAGGCAACCAATTTTCTACTGATATAGTATATGGCTCTCTCTTTATTGTTCTGATCTTCTTGAGTTAAGAGAGCACCCAAGGATGTGTTTGTTGTTGAGATGTATAGGATAAGTGGCTTCCCATGAATAGGAGGCATCAGTATAGGTGGATTAGCAAGATACTATTTTATTTGAGTAAGTCCCTTGTCACATCCTCATTCCATTCATAAGTCACATTCTTATGAAAGGTTTTAGTAAATGGTTGTGACTTGTCCACCAACTGTGAAATGAAATGCCTGATAGATTGTAGCCTTCCTTGTAGTCCTCTCATTTAACTAATATTCTTGGGTTGAGGCATGTCCATAATAGCTTGAACCTTTTCAGGATCAACTTCTATGCCTTTAGCTGAAATGATATAACCCAAGAGTTTCCCAGAAGTGACACCAAAAGCACATTTCTTTGGATTAAGCCTGAGACTCAATTGATCCATGCAGTCAAGGATGGGACCTAAGTCTGTGAGGTGAGTTCTTCACTACACACTTTTGGCTAAAGTATCATCTACATAATCCTCCATCATTTTATCCATCATATCATGGAAGATAGTAGTAACAGCTCTCTAGTATGTTGCTCCAACATTCTTAAGCCCAAAAGGCATGACATTCTAGAAAATGTGACCTAGGCACATGTAAAAGTAGTATTTTCTTGATCTTCTAGTGTAATTTTGATTTGATTATAGCCAGGAAAGCCATCCATCAAGGAATACATCTCATATCCTGCTTTCATGTCAACTATCATATCAATATTAGGCAGTGGGAAGTCATCTTTAGAACATGCCTTATTCAAATCTCTAAAATTTGTACACACACGAATGGATTTATCATGTTTAGTGATTGGAAAAATGTTTGAAATCCATTCTACATAATCAATAGTTCTTATGAAGCCAGCCTTAATAAGCTTTTCTAGCTCTGCTTTAACCAAAAGCACTACATGTGGATGCATTTTTCGCAGCTTATGTTTAACAGGTTTGATAGCTGGTGCAATGGAAAAATGATGCATGATTAGATTGGGATCTAATCCTAGCATGTCAGAGTAGGTCCATGCAAAGTTTATTTTCTTTCTTTGAAAGAATCTTGTGAACTCTTATTTTTCTTTAGCAGACAATGATTGTGTTAGGTGAATAATCTATGGAGCAACCTCTATGCCCAAATTGACTGGTTGTGTGAGCTCAATCAATACTAATGACCTCTCTTGAAAGTGGCTCTAAAGTGTATCAAGTATCTCATCCTTGGGTGCCTTAGAGAGGTTTTCACCCTCGGATACATCTTTTATTTTTACTAATTTTGGCTCTGATACTGCCAAAAAGTGGTTTTCACCATCAGAGCATCTATTTTTTCTTCTTTTAATTTTTTGACTAAGATACTTGATATCCACCTCTATCATGTTGACACTGCTTTCGCTGGTGGAGGACATCATAGGTTCAATAGCATGGAGGTAACAGGCTAGATCATAATCAGTCTAGAATGTTAGGACTTCATTGGATTCAGAAGGGGAGTTCTAGTTTATTAGATCGGGATGGCAGAGTGAAAGGGAAGTAGTGACTGATTCAATTGCATTCATGGTATAACCCTCAAAAGCACTGACGAGCAAGTCAAGACCTAGAATGATCTCATCCAAAGGAGCATTCAAATCTCTAAGATACCTTGCATCAAAAGTAGAGGACATGTTAACATTAGTGGTGTCTAATTCATGCGGCCTAGTGCTAGACCCTTCAACCACTTCAAGGAGTCTTTCATACATGTGAACAATAGCTGTCTACATCATAAGTAGCATCAGACAAAGAGTCAAACTCATATTCATGTGAGTCAGTGCTTGATGTAGGAATTTCATTAGCAGCATCATTAGACTCATTATTTTCCCTTGTGGAATTAATAGCTTGTTGAAGTTGTTCTTGTTCAAAGTAATTTTGAAAATAAGGTGTCCTATATCATTCACCTTCAAAATCTGGATCATCAATTAGTGATGCTTTCCATTTCTCATATGTGAATTGGTATACTAAAGAATTTTTATCAGAATCATTATTAGTATTAGTATCTATCTCTATCATATGAATAGGTATGATAGGATCATCAAGTTCGGCAAAGAGTGCCGCAAGATCTAGAGGAATAGGATATGGGAATGTATCTTCATCAGAGCTGGCCTCTAGATTCACTTCTGGAGTGGCATCTTCAATTTCTTGTTCAGGTTCAGGTCTAGGCTCAGGAGCTAACACAAATTTCTTGGTTCCCAAATGAAAGGGAGTTTTTTTAAACCCCAAGCCACTAGTATCTTTTGTGTGGTGGCCCATAGCTTCAATAGGTTTTAGTAAGCCATTATCATTTTTCCCTATAGGACCACTCCCCTTATAACTGAAATGCTTCATGATTTTGAAGGCCTCACTATATGGTTCTTTCTCTAAATCTAGAGATGGAGTGGTTGTTTCAGCTATTTCTTTTCCCTTATAGATCCATGCTTTGATAGCTCTCTCTTCACCCTCATCTTCTAAAGGTTTAGAGGCCCTTACATAGGTGCCATCATAAAATATTTGAGGAGGAGCATTAGAAAGTTTGTTGTCTTTAGAAGGTCTCCCATAAGAGCATGGAGATAGAGGTAGAGTAGCTAGTGATAGCATAGGTTCCATTCGGTATTCTCCTAGGCTTGTATCCTTAAGTCTCAAAGTTTGTTCCATTTCTTTTATCTTAGCATCATAAAACTTAGTAGATTCTCTATTTGCTAGAATAAAGCTATCTGCAGTTTGTGCAAGAGTGTTGCAAGAGAAATTGGTATTTGTAGGTACAGTGACTTCTGCTCCATGGAATGGAAACTTAATGCATTGATGATACATGGATGGAACAACCTACATCTCATGAATCCAAGGCCTGCCCAACAAGATATTGTAGGCAAGAGGAATATTGAGCACTTGGAAAGTAACATCTCTCTCAACGGGACCTACATGGATAGGTAGCATGACTAAGCCTTGGGACTTGCATTCTTCCTCATCATAAGATTTGATGGTAATTTTTTTTCAAGGATCTATGCAATTCTCATCATATCCAAGTTGAGTGAGTAGTTTAGTAGAAAAAATACTAAGGCTAGCACCATTATCTATGAGCACTCAGTACATGTGCTTAGGACCTATCATGACCTCTATATGCAAGGGGGCATTATTTAGGTGACTCAAAGAGTGGTCATCTTCTTTAGAAAAAGATAGATAGTGAGGTGAAGTCAAATGACCCACCATAGATTGGAACTAGTTGAGATTAAGATCCTTGGGAATGTTTGCCTTAGCAACAACCTTATCCTAAATCTACCTATGAGCAAGCGAGATCTTCAGCAACTCAAAAATGGTAATCTAAGCATTGGTTCACTGGAGTTGATCTAAAATGCTATAACTAGCTGAGCTAGTGGTAGGGACATATTTCATGTTTTTGTTGGTGGGGCCAATAGTAGTCTTATCTGCAATTTATTTTAGAGCGGATGTGGGAGTATCAGGTCTTCTATCCACAATTTTCTTTGGAGTGGATGTGGAAGCATTGGGACCTTTCAAAACAACTCTCCCTCATGATCGAGTGACAAAATTAGCACACCCTTGAGATTGTTTAGATTCAGATGAATGAGATGCAGAGCTATGCAAGATAAAAGGAGTCTTAGATTTGGGAGTGTCACCACTCCCTCTAGAAGTGATCATGTCACAATACTCTATCTTGATAGGTTCAATCATACCAATAACATTATGATTATTAGTGTACATGTAATTGACTTTAGCATTGGTATTCTTGGCATTTGAAGACTCACCCTTCACATGAGGAGGGAAGGGATCCTTAAAAGCTTGGTGGTTTGAATTCATGTTATGGCCATCCACAACAATATCACCACTATTGATCAAATCTTGGACCTTGTGTTTCAGCTGAAGACAAGTTCAAGTCTTATGACCAATGTTCTGGTGATAGTCACAGTAAGCATTATCATTCCACCAATGAGGTCTTGGTTGTGGGTCATAAGTACACTTTTCTAAAGGAGTAAGAACCTAATTCTCTATAAGAGTTTTATAGACCACATCAAGAGGCTCTCCCAAAGGGGTGAAATCACACTTGGGTCGAGAGGCCCAAGGTTTGTTCCTAGCAAATCTTGAAGTTTATTGGTTGTCTGTTGTGGTCTTTTCAACAGCCTTAGCTACTTGTATACTGGAAGTAAGATAAAAATTAGACTTTGAAGGCTTTGCAGTAACATTATCCACTACTCCATCATTTACTACATCTCTATTCTTATTGTTATTCTTTCCTTTATCCTTGTTTGTGGAGAATCCTTGTTTATTCAAAGTCAATTCTCCCTTCTTGATCATGAAGGCCTCTATCTGCACTGCTTGTTTGATTATACTATCAAAAGTAAGAGGACCTTGCAATTGCATTTGGTATCCAAAGTTTGGAATAAGATTGTCCAAGAAAATTTCAAGTCTCTTAGACTCTGGTAGTTTATGAGGACACTTCATACATAATTGTCTCCACCTTTGGAGAAATGTTAGGAAAGATTCTCCTTGTCACTATTTTAAGTTACAAAGATCCTGGATGTTGACCAGATGCTGAATATTATGTGAGTAGTGCTGGAGAAAAAGATTAGCCATTTCATCAAAATTTTTAATCCCAGTAGGCAATCTAGAGAACCATTCCATAGCTGGTCTACCCAGACTATGAGGAAACAAGCGCATAAGATATGTTTGATCATGCATGAATTCCATGGACAATGCACCAAAATCCCTCAAGTGATCTTGGGGATTGGTTGTACTTAAGTATTTATCATATTTAGGGAGTTCTTCACCTCTAGGAAAAGGTGGCATATCAAGACTTCTGTCAAAAGGGAAAGGACAAATACTTTCCATCATAAATTATTGAGCGGGTTTGTCTTTATTCCTCACAAGTTGACTAATCTGATCTTGCATTTCTCAGACCATCTTTTGCAACTTTGCGGTCTTAGTTTCTTCTTCCTTAGCTACAAGTGTTTCAACTTGATAGTCTCGAGGTAACTTGGCCCCTTGTTTAGCTAGCTCAAGGAAGTACTTTTCTTTCTCTTCTAGGATAAGGATCTCCATCTTTTTAATAAGACCCTTATTAGCTTTGGCAACATCTATATCATGTTGAGTTATCACTTCATCTTCATTCCCAAGGACCTCATAAATACTCTAAACCTGATCTTGTTGTTGATCATCTTAGTTTTGATCAAATGGAGAAGGATGATAGAAATAGGTGGGTTGTCAATCACCTTGAGGTTTTCTTCAAGATTGATCATCATTGTGGGACTTATTTTGGTCATGTTGAGATTGACCATGAGTTTTCTCATTTCGAGGTTGAGCATGATGTGGGTCATTAGAGGATTGACCATGATATTGATTGTTGTGAGATTGATCAAAGCTTTGACTATACTTGCCTGATTGGAATTCAAACAGATCTCCCATCTTGTCCTAGACTTGTGCAGTATATCGAGACTTAGCAAAGTGATGTGAATGAGATCGAAAAGGTGCGGCCAAAGTAACCTTTGGTGAATGAATAGGATCAAAATATTTAACAAATTCAAGTGAGAAGATGTCGTCAACAATATCACTAGGTTCAATGATAGAACTATTCTTACTAGGATCAACAGGTACAATAATAGGACCAATGCAAGGAAGAGGTCTTCCAAAGTTGTGAAACAATGAGTTCTCTTGGAAAAATGAGTTGTCTTAATCTTGAAACAAGAAACTAGGTTGCACTTCAAATAATGGATTAAAACACTCTTGAAACACTAGAGGTGATGGTTGAGATGGACTATCTTTCAAATTATTCAATGAAGAAATCAAGGATATCTCACAAAGTTCAGATTTCACAATAGATTCAGGAGGATCTATTTCTTGATTAGGAAGTTCACTTCTAAGTTGATCAAGATTCTAAATGGGATAAGTCTTGCCACTTCTACTCATGATAGTCATAGATGAAGATGAAATGAGAGAGGACTCAAAATACAGCTAGACTCAATCTCTAAGAACAATGCAAAGGAGATAAAGGCTAGAACAACCAAGATGTGAGATAGACCTAGTACAAATCATCAAAAGAGGTGGCTAGAATAGCCAAGATAAGACTATCACAACATAAGATACAAAAGGCATAAAGAGATAAGGTAAACCAATGAGACATGACATGAGTCAAAGCAAAGATCGATCGATTCCTAACTCAAAACAACTAGTTTCTAAGAGTGAATGAAAAGAAAGTAGAAAAATAGACCTCAGACAAAAAGAAGATCAAATAAAAAGTCAAACAGTCAGTGGCAAACAAGTCTCTATTTTAGCAAAATAGGCTATAGTCACACGCGAGATAATACCAGGCCATGCGAGAGAACACTAAAATTCACGTGAGAAAACAAAGTCTCATGTGAGAAAGTTCTTTGAAGTGTGAAATCTCACGCGGGAAAAGTGCAAAATCTGATAATCTGACACAATTTTTGAGGTTAAAGTTAAATTTTGAGGTACAACCTAAATTGATGTCTAACAAAAAATCTAGTTTCCTGATAGGTCTGAAGAACAGTTTAATCAACAATCTCATTTTAGGATTTCAAGCATTCGTTTAAAGACACAAAGGTTCAAATAAAGTAGTTATGATACAAGAAGCAGTCATTAACAGACCTATCAAGGACAAAGAAACTTGATAGCATCAAGGGATTATTTGTTTGATAATGATTGGACAATGTTTAAGACTCAATAACAAACACATAGCTTAGCCATATAAAAAAAATGGTGAGAAGCCAAAACCTTTGCCCCATTTCTTATGCGCATACGTGCACCTCACACAGCCGTGTCACCCCTTAGAGGGAACTCATGTTTTTGGCCTTTCCAAGGACTCAATGGTGTACATTCAAAGGTTACCCTTGTAGTAGGGGCCAATGTCATAACCACCTTCAAGCATCCAAGTGTATGCCTATGATGGGAATCTACGGGAGAGATTCTTCCCCCTCCCTACGCAAAGATTATAACTCCTTTTGGAGGTGAACCGGGTAGGCCACTAGCTAAGGAAAGTTTTTAATAGGATTCCATTCACACTAACCTTAGGTGCCCCTAATATATGGTTGAGGCCTCACAGCCACACTAACACCCAAAATTCATACACCCCTATAAACAGGGCTAGGAGCGGTGCTGCTCAGTATAACAGATGGAGCCTTCTTAAGATGATAGTCAAAATCTTGAGAAGGAAGCTAACATGGTTTTGGAGTCTTTAGACTCAACAAAAAATTCTTTATTAGAGTGAGGTGGAATCACCGGTGATAGGTGCGTACTCACTTGGGTCATTCCGAGAGGCTCAACTTCTGGCAGGCCTTTTAAAGGTGACACTGGACTTGGTTTAGATTTAGGGGTCAGATTTTTGGTTCTCCCAAAGGGAGAAGAGCATACTTCTCTATCCTATTTCCTCACCTAAACACATCAAGAAGAATCATCACTGAGTTAGCTTCACTCCACCACAACTACAATCTTTTGGGTTTCTATTTTTCTCAGAGAGAGAAGAGCAGAATCCCCTGGCTAATAGAAGCGTAAAGATTCACTACCTTTCTCCGCTTCCCCAAGAATTTGTCATATTAGTAAGATCATTAGGATTTTGGGCTCATTCATGGTCATCACCTCCATGTAATGAAGAGCCAAATTCCATACTCATTATCAAAATCCTCAAGAAATTTTAATGGAGCCCTATTTAGACTATGTGAATGAAAGCAAGAAACAAACACAACATTTTAGCAATTCTTTGACTATCTTCCTACAATCAAACCATTAGTATGTTTAAGTTCTTCGACAAACATCCTGCAAAAAATTGTTACACTATGAAAATAACAGAGAAATGATAAACAACAGCAAACAGTAATTTTCAAAAAACTGAAACTATAAAGATAGAAACTGAGAAAATTAAAACACTGTAGTCTAGTCTCACACTAGGAAGTACTCCTCAGTGCATGAGAAAGTGCAGGATGCCATGAGAAGGCACAAAATTTCATTCAAGAAAGTGCTAGAGTGAGAGAAATCTTGCGTGGGACACTCTGAATTCTTGCACGAAGATCCTTACACAGACAGTACAGACACATGGCAGAGCTTGAATTCCTGTTAGAAAAAAATGAGAATGAGGCCAGAAATCAGATTTTCTACCCCATGGTGGGCGCTAAAATGTGTGAGTCTGAATGTGGACCTCTAAATCAAGCAAAAACACAACATAGTCATTGCTCAATCATGAGATGGCGAGTATGAACATGAATTGTCCATCTCACAACATTGATTGAATCAACCTGTTGCCTCCTATGTGGATGGGGTGTTTAATTAATCTCATAATGAGAGCCAACAACCATGAGACCAATCCCACAATGGAGGATTTTCCAAGAGCTATGAAGATGAGTAAAACTGAAATTAAACTAAGATGAATATGCAATTTAATCTAAGAATTAAGATGCAATTACTAAAAACTTGAAAGAGATATGAAGTGCAATTTTAATCTAAATAGCTTAAAAGAAATATGATACTAAAACTATGAGTATATAAGCAAATTGATCTATTATAACAATGCAATACTATATTAAATGAGAATTTAAACTAATTTCAAATGAAAAGATTTGAAAATAAAGTGAGACTAAAAAATGCTATAGTTCAATTAATCTCAAAAATTGCCTCTCTTGAATGATGAAAATAGGTCCATTAAATAAGAAAGCCTGAGAAGAGAATGAAGGGTTTCTTGATTCGAAACTCTTGACTCTTCATTCCCATTTGAGACAAAAATGCAAGAATTACTTAATAAAAAGAATGGAAAATGCCACACAAGTGGCCTTTCGAATATCTTGAATTATTAATTCAAAAAGGTGTGTCCATTCGAATATCAAGCAATTATTAATTCCTTTTTATCGGTAATTAGCTAAAGGGGGGAGATTTTAATTTAATTCCAAGTACTTAGGACTTTAGGATTAAATTAATTTATCATAGGGGTAATTTAGCTAATAAAAGTCGAAGACTTTAGGAATTAATTTTGATATTTGATTAATGTAATTTATGGTCTTTGCAATTGACATCAAGTCAAATTAAGTCAAGTAGGAGAGAGAAAATTGCCTAGGAAATTAGGACTTTGGAGATGTAAAATTGATGAAAATGCATCAAAATCGATTGAATTTATTAGGTGCCAATTTTAGGGTATTATAGAAATAGACATAACTTGTATGGAAGTTGTTGAGCCTAGAACTAAGTGGATTCATCCACTTGTTTATGAAGTGGAGGAAAAAGTTTTGGAAGCATATGCACAAGTCCTCCTTACAATGCCCAAGGATCCAAATGAGCCTAGATAGGGAACATATGAGGAGAAGACTAGATAGGTTGATGTAGTCCTAAACAGTGCTGCAACCAAGAGGAAAGCCACCAAAATCACCTCTGAGATCTTAAAGATCCATGGTGTGACCCAAGAAGACCTAGATAAAGCTAGAGAAGCTAATATATCTATGCAAATTGAGAGTGCATCCATTGTGGTAGCCAAGTTAGAGAAGATTGATGTTCCTAGGATGAAGAAAGTAAAAGTTGAGAAAACTGATGATCCAAAGTTAAAGGAGAGTAAGACAAATGATATCAATCTTGTACCTACAAACACAATTGACTTGGAGTCCACTAAATCATCTCCTAAGATATTTAAGAGGAAGAAGCAAACAAATAGAAGCCATCCATCAGTAAGAGCCATAAGAAGTAGAGGCAAAAATGTGCAACCACCTCCTAAGGTAGGATTCTTACCAATTTTACAAGTGTTGAGATCAAGAGTGGTTGATGAAGGAAGACTTGATCAAATATCTAAGTTTAATGATAGATATCATGAGATTGACAAGTCTAAGATCCATTAGATGTTGATCAAACACATGATAAAGTTTAAGAAAATAGTTCTAGAACTGAAGACAGTAATTCTAGACAAAGTATGGGACGTTTTGGATACTTTGAAAAGACAAACTACTAAAGAAGACTTCAGAATCATGTAAAAGACACTAGATGACAATCTTCCAATGTATTCAGTTGAAGAAAAGGCCCTATTAATGGATTTTGTAAAGCTGCACCTAAGAACTAAGATGAGAACACTCTGTATCATGAATAAGGATTATGAGGTGATAGCCAAGGAAACTAAAAAATCTTTTGAGAAGGTGTTCCTTTAATAGCACATGCAACCAACATCTGTGCCCTTCACTCAAGAACCTATTGAGAAAGCCAAAGTAGCTGAGGTCACAAATGTGCCTATGACAGGTCCACAAGACTGGGTGCCTATAGTGACATCACCCACAGAGGCTATGGTATCTACACCCATGCCTAAAGTTAAGAAAGATACAATAATGATTGATAATGTTGAGATATCCATGGAAACCATAGATAAGGACTTGGACAAGTTTGAAGAAGAATTTGTGAGCACCCAGGAGGTGAAAGAAAAGGAGAAATAAAAAGAAGAGGAGAAAGGAGAAGAAGAGAAGGAAAATGAGACAACATATAAGCCATGTGTTGAAGTGCCAATAAAAGATGTGATAGTTAGCACACCTCTCACTCCATCAACATCATTGTTGTCAAGTTTGACTCCTGACGCCACAAGCTTGGACTCTTGGAGAGAAGAAGACCTGATCAAGATCAAGGTCCTTTCTATGGAGAAGGCCAAGGAGAAACAAGTGATGAGAAATCCTTTATTTGTTGAATGAGTCAACATTTTGAACAACCTATTGCTTTCAAACAAGAAAGTGTCAAGCATACACTCAATATATGAAGTCAGTACCATCCTAACCAGCTTCAAGGAAAACTTCTCTTGCCTAGAAGAATCAAAAGATAAGGTAGTAGAAGGGAAGATTCTCAAGAAGAGATTGAATGAGCTAACTAAAAAATTTTCACTTGACCTTAGCTCCTTGAAGGTTGGTCAAGCTTCATTAAAAGAATTTGTAGGTAAAGGAAGAAAAATCATAGCAGATTGTATGAACAAGGACAAGCTGACTGGAGATCTCTACAAGAAAATTCAGGAAGTAGAAGCTATGATAGGTATAGTGAGGAAATCATTAGAAGATCCATCTTAAGATATAAATATGTGTAACAATGTGTACCAAGGACAAGTGGACAAAATAGAAAAGGTAGAGAAAGAAATGTCCAAGATAAGGGCAAGGCAAACACAGCTAAGAAATGCTCTTGTGCCCTCATTAGATGTATTAAACTAGAACATCAAGGAGATCAATGCCACTATGGTGACATATGATCAAGGCTTGAATTCATATTTGGAAAAGATGGATAAGTTGAAATATTCTTTGTGCACCCATCTCCAAACAATCAATGCACTAACTACATTTTGGTAGCAAGAAATCCAAAATCTAAAGATAACATATCTAGATGTACTCACTTTGTAAGTACTTGTAGATACACCTTTTTGAGTACCTTTTTCATTAATGCCAAAGGGGGAGTATAGTATGTAGAAGAGAGAATATGGATTTTTGTATATGATTTAAAGGGAATTATAGTATATAGTAAAAGGGAGATATAAGTTAGACTATATGTTAGAAAATTTTGTATAAGGATACAGTTAGTATCTTGGCCATATTCCTTTGTTTCCATTAATTAAAAAGGGGGAGATTTTTGGTAAGTTGACTATACTGATGCATATGCCTATATTTACTATTTTCATTATGGCAACAAAGTCATATGATTTTATGGAGTCAGAGAAAGCAGTTAGAACATCAGAATTTGGTTAAGTATGGAAGACTGGACAATTAGAAGAGCACTAGGAGAACATAGCATTAGCGCACATGTGTATGATAGATTTATGAAATGTGCCCTTGAAGATAAGATTCTAAGTATGTATTCATGCTAAGTCTAAGATTGCATGATGATATGAGTTAGCATGAGGAATTTATAGTCAGATGAAGTGACACAAACAGTGAGTGGCAAAACAGAATAGAGCATGGAGCCGACTATTGTTATTTTGATTACCGCTTGTAATATTGTTTTGTAAAGGCTATGCACCTATTATATTTAGGTCATATACATGTTAATATGATTATATGTAAACATGCTTGAGCCAATTCAATTGGAAGCATTATATGTAATTAGCTATAGGCCGGCTTGATGAAGAATTTTGTATGCACATATAAATAAGATATGCGCCCTTGTAATTTAGCATGGCATGAGATATAGCGATTGGTAGAAGCAGAGTAGAGTATGTGAAGAATAATTAGAATGTTGTAGAGCTTTACAACAAGCTAAAGCATCATCACACAAAAGGAACCGATCAAACAAGTAGTGTCACAACAATAGTTTACCTTGCAGATATAGTGTGTATCTAAGATCTAGAAGGTTGTAGTCTTCACCACTTGAGTAATGAGCTCTAGGAAAGTGTGTCCCCACCCCTAAAAGGGTTATTTTAAAATAATCCTAATAGGGTTTGACCCTTGACCAGGTCACTATACTAAAAGCATTGTAAAGAACAACTCCTAACAGGGTTGCAAGATATTCTAATAGCGATCATAAAACACTAGTGCAGTTCTTAGTGGTTGTCAATTCCCATTAGGGTTTTTACCTATTTGGGTTTCCCTGCAATCATATTTTGTCTTATGTGTTGTGGATGTTTGTTTTACTTACATTGATATTCAGTTCACTTCTTAAGGATTAAAGTTAAGATTCAAGATAACTAAAAAAGTAATAATTATAGAACACTGATTCACCCCCCTCTCAGTGTTCCCATTCATAACACTTTCTTTGGGGAATGATGTCAATTCATTTGCAATAATATCATATACATATTATCTTATGATATTATTAACCCCATGGTAGGTAGATCCCTTCTATGTTCTATGTATGTTTATGTGGTATTTCCCTTGATTTGTCTTCATTTGGGGGCATCTCATAGTGGAAATGTAATCTGTGGAGTTTTTTATATTTTTGTTAAAGCCATTGCTCATGTTAAAGTGTTAGAAATGACTTTAACATGGGGGCGTATGCTCTACTAACCTATTGCACACACACACTTTCAATATATATATATTTTTCAAGGCACTTCTCTACCTTTATGGTTAGTAACTAATCCTTAAAGCATGGATTTTAATTTTTTTTAGTCTCTTGGTCCCTCCAGTTTCAAAATTTTGATCCCTTAAGGTCGAAGGTGTCCTTAAGATTGGATCTCTCTTTTGATTTTGGTTTTACTCTTGTGGAATAGAATATTCTCGAGGGTAAATCTTTGATTGGTTGACTAGTGAGTAGCCACTTTCAATAGGTGGTTCAATTCCATCTTTCCAGATACATTGTTTCCTTGTGTGGTTCACAATGGGACATAAGTTCTCATTGGGAGAGATAATCACTCTCTCTCTCTCTCTCTCTCGATATCTCTCTTATTGTGATCTTGGAGTTAATGAAGACTTGAGTCCCTGGGGGCTTGAGCTTTCCTTTGTCCCTTTGATTTCAATAAGATTATCTTTTCATTATGATCTCCTTTACCAAGAGTTTTCATCGAGTCCATACTCTCACTACTACATTTGGGGCCAAATTTTGATAGAAGTTTCTAACGGGTAACTTTTTATTATGAATTCAGTTTTTTTTTTGTTATAGGCATCGATGATATCGGTATTCCGATGGATGCTTAATTGACCATTAGAATTCTGATAGATTCGAAGTATAGATTAAAAAAAAAAGTGAAACAACCTCATCATTTTTATTTCGATTGGATAGAGGGAGCGGGAGAAAAGGAGTGAAAGTTGAGCATGGGAGAAGGTATGTGATTTCTTCATCTTTTGAGCCTCTAGCATCATATTCAAATGCATTTGATTTTATTTGATCATGAATGCTCTCTGAAATGACCACATTCTACTGGTGTTGTGTCGTAGCCAGTGCTTTATCTCTATTATTTGATGTTATTGGTGCTTGTGCTCAAGGATATTGATTCACTGTATTCAAATGTTTGGATTCACATTTGTTGATATTACTAGCATATGTGTTTAATGATGCCATTGTAAATTGTTGTCACTAAAATGACCGCATTCTACTGGTGTCATGTCGTAGCCCATGCTTTAACTCCATTATTTGATGTTATTGGTGCTTGTGCTCAAGGATATCCATTTTTTTGAAATGTTGACTATGGTTATCAAATGGATAGCCCATGCACTTCTAGCTAGGCATCATTTGTATTGATAACTTAGGGCATCAAATGTATTGTATCATTGATAATTGATACTTTGTTAAAATGAAATAGGACAAAGAATGATTTTTATTTAGTTTCTCTATTTTGATCCCTAAGTGGCTTACAACCCTAGAGAAGTATATGCAGATTTATAAATGCAGTTGCAGGATACATAGCAGCTAATAATTCATAATAAATTCATGCATCCAATTTGAATATTAATTAACACAAAGAACTAGGGTCCTCCAATGGCCCAATCATCTAGACCTTGACTGTCCCCTCAACTAGTGACCCTTCAAAACTGGGTTATCATGCAATCAATGAGTGATCCTTCATTGTCTTGGTGAGCTTCTAGGTAGGTGCAATTTGTATATTTGATAGCTTAGGGCATCAAATGTATATTGTATCATTGATAGTTGAGACTTTGTTAAAAGGAAATAGGACAAAGAACGATTTTGATTTAGTCTCTGTATTTTGATCCCTAAGTGGCTTACAACCCTAGAGAAGTATATGGATATTTACGGATGTAGTTGCAGGATACATAGCGGTTGATAATTGACAAGAAATCCATGCATCCATTTTGAATAGGAATTACTACAAAGGAATAGGGTCCTCCAATGGCACAATCATCCAGACCTTGACTATCCCCTCAACCAATGACCCTTCAAAACTAGGTTATCATGCAATCGGTGAGTGATCCTTCATTCTCCCGGTCTACCCTACATCCAAACATATTGGAAATACACAATACAATGATAAAAAGTCTTTCAAAATCCCCCTTCCCTCAAGGAACACTATCAACCATCCCTTCCACATAGCATTTCATTTTTTATGAGTGGATTGTGTAGGAATAGTTAACATTAAACAAGGAGAAAACTCCTCAACACATCTTGGAAACCATTGAATTCAATAATAAATGAAACCTAACACCAACACTATTCCTTCCATAGTTGTAGGATACATAACAGTTGATAATTCACAAGAAATCTACGCATCAAATTTTTATAAGGATATCCTACTAATCAATAGGAATTTTCTTGAGATGACCAATGATTATACATTTTGATGGCAGTGTGCTAGTTCAAAGGATAATATAAATTTGAAATAATTTTTTCTGATCTTCTCAAACTATAAATGTGGTTAAAGGGTATTATGTGAAAAACCCACAAACCAAGCTAGAAAATGATTGTACATCAAATTATTCATATATTCATTCAAGTATTTCTATGCTTCAGCTACTTGACCTTTGAGCTTCATCTAGAGGAATGTGTAGCTTTAAGATAGAGTTACTTCTTGGGCCTTACAATAGGGTGGAATATGATCAAGATTTGTTTGGGTTGTATCTTTGTTAGTCCCATTGTTAGGTTCTTATAGTTCATGATTTGAATCTATTATGGTTGTGTAAGGGATTTGTAGATGCTTTTTCTAACATAATTATTTGACATCATGATTGGAACAATTGGTTGTTGGCTATTGTACACATGAATCATATCTATCAAGGGTTCTTTGTGTTCAAGAATTTGTTGATCAATCTTTGAGATTTATTGTCCCAGCTTTAAAAGAGTGATAAAAGATATAGTGAGTGCTATCTTTTCCAAGTGTTTTGTGGGTGCCATTATCTTCTAGGAGTAATTGCTGGAACCAAATTATGTTCTTTGCCTCTAGTAAATATTACAGACACAACCATCTTCTTGGTGAAGGGTTTCTTCCATCCCCATGAGGCACTATTGCATGGTTTCCATTCCCTTGTAGTATACTGAACCTAATATAATATAAGTGTGCACTATTTTGGGTTCCATAATTTATTATTTAAGTGCTAAGTGATGATGGGTATATCATGTAATTCATACCTAGTGTGTCTCTTTCTTTCTCTCCACATTTCACATTAGGATTATATGTTATAAAATACTAATGAAATCAACTATAGGTCAAATCTAATCAAAATTGCAATATAAAGATTAAAATAGATCTTGAAGAAATATGGGAACCATTTTTTATAGATATTGTACAAATGAAGAGAATACTCCAAAGAGGAAATGCTTCAATGTGGAACAATTGAAGGACAATATTTTACTTTTATATGCACATCTGCAATGTTTTTGATATATTTCTGAGATAACAAAACCATAGAAAGAATAGCATATAGAAGAAAGTAAAGAATAATGATCATACTTTGAGATATTGTGGAAAATTAAAGGAAAGAATGCTTGGTGGGGTTATCATGCAATCAGTGAGTGATCCTTCATTCCCCTCTTTTAGTGACCCTTTAAAACTAGGTTTTTATTTAGTTTCTCTATTTTGATCCCTAGAGAAGTATATGCAGATTTACGGATGCAGTTGCAGGATATATAGCAGATGATAATTCACAATAAATCCATGCATCCAATTTGAATAGCAATTAATACAAAGAACTAGGGTCCTCCAATGGCCCAATCATCTAGACCTTGACTATCCCCTCAACCAGTGACCCTTCAAAACTAGGTTATCATGCAATCAGTGAGTGATCCTTCATTCTCTTGGTGAGCTTCTAGGTAGGCACCATTTGTATATTTGATAGCTTAGGGCATCAAATGTATATTGTATTATTGATAGTTGAGACTTTGTTAAAAGGAAATAGGACAAAGAATGATTTTGATTTAGTTTCTCTATTTTGAGCTCTAAGTGACTTACAACAGCAGAGAAGTATATGCAGATTTACAGATGTAGCTGCAGGATACATAGGAGCTGATAATTCACAAGAAATCCATGCATCCAATTTGAATAGAAATTAATACAAAGAAATAGGGTCCTCCAATGGCTCAATCATTGGGACCTTGACTGTCCCCTCAACCAGTGACCCTTCAAAATTGGGTTATCATGCAATCAGTGAGTGATCCTTCATTCTCTCGGTCTACCCTGCATCCAAACATATTGGAAATATACAATACAATGATAACAAGTCTTTCAAAATCCCCTTTCCCTCAAGGAACACTATCAACCATCCCTTCCATAGCATTTCACTATTGTATGAGTGGATTGTGTAGGAACAATTAACATTAAACAAGGAGCAACTCCTCAACACATCTTAGAAACCATTGAATTCAATAATAAATGAAACCTAACACCAACACTATTCCTTCCATTCACTTCTACCAAGAATAAAGTATTTAATCCATTCAACATTACATATAATCATTAGACAGTTACATTTCCTGATTGTGTAGAGGAACAGTCACAACCAAAATGATCAAAACTACTTTCACCCTTGCACAAGCTATTCCTCACTCTTAATGAGTTATAAACATGCCATTGTTTCAGTTTTGCTTGTGAGTTATGATAATTTTTGTAAACATGTCATTGGTTCAGTTTAGTGTATTCATTTTTGTCAGACAAATCTTTATTGTCTTCTGATTGTCTTCTTTATATAGTAGCATGTATTAATTGGTTGACAAATAAAGAAGCATTTAGACAATCAGAAGATAATCAGAAGATTTGGCTGATTAAGAATGAGGCCTTCTTTAGAATCTCTTATAAATTTGGCTGATTAAGATGAGAAGAAAAACACAATTCATTAGTTAAAATTTTCAATTTCATGTATTTTTTCTCATATTTATTAGGTGCACAAGTTGAAGGTTGAATGTAAGAGTCTTATAATGTTGTGTTACCTTAAATCTCAAGTTTTTGATACTCCTATGATGATCTTTCTCAACAAGTATTTTATTCTTTTTTTTTTTTTTGAATAACATATTGGGAAAATACAAAATTGTGTACTTCTATAGGGGAGTTAACATAAAATTGAAGCATCAAACAAGACTTCATCAAGTTGCAGGTGGAACGTGCACTCAAATAGTAAGTAATGTACAATAACAAAATAAGTAATCTACCGTGTCTACATTTTGTTATTTTCTGAGATTACATCCATGTTCTATATTCATAGAATGGTTCAAAATTGAAATTTACAATTCGATAAAAGTACTGATGGGTGTTGTTCCTTGCACCCTCAATCAACAACTTGCCTCCATTTTATTTTGATTTACAAACTACTATATTATTTGAATATCTTTCTTTCTTGCCACAATAGGAAAGAGTTTGAGGTGGAAGACTACAATAATAGAAGTGTTTCAATTTGGTATACTATACTACAACATCATTTCATAACTAAGTTTTCAATTTCTATATATAATTAGGTTATAGATAATCTAAGTGAAGAAGCATCATGTTAGACAATCCAAGTGAAGAAGGTAATGGGGATGCAATCAATAGATTATGGTCGAACTTGAAAAGAAAAGGCGATGGAAAATGATATTGTCCATGCAATAATTGTAAGGGCTTAAACATTAGAAGATTGCTAATCAAAACAGCTAAGAGACATTGTAGGGATAATGGTCACATTGAAGGAGGCTTTGATTATCATGAATTGATAAGTTTTTCATTATATTTATTTAACAATTAATATATATATGAAATACACTTGATGATGAGATCATTATCATGGTTTATTTGTGTTCATTTTAATATAGATCGACCTCCCTAGGGGAGTACATGATATGGACCATGGAGGTGCGAATATTGAGAATATGGCTTTGGAAGTGGAGGATCATGGAGGTGCAAATGTTGAAGCTAAAGATTATGATCCCATGGAAGATGACAATGATGTGCCAAATGATGGTACTAATACATTGATCCATGACACATTTGGTATTGGCACAACCGATGATGATGATCAGGATGATGTGATGTCATCCATGATATACCTCTACTTGAAAAGGCAGCCATGCCCCTTTACGAAGGCTCCCAAACAACTCTTCTCTCTGCTATATTGTTGTTGTTGAACTTGAAGGTTATGAATGGTTTATCCAACACAACAATGTCACGTATGCTACGGTATGTCATATATGTCATTATAGTAATTAAATGGTGAAACATGTACCATAAATATTGTTAATATTAACAACATATATTTTTTTTACAGATTGATAGGTGAGTTCCTTTTACCACCATCAAATATTCTCCCTCACTCATACCAAGAATTATGTGCCACTATGAAAGATATTGAAATAGAGTATCAAGCAATAGATGCTTGTCCCAATGATCATATTATTTATCATAAAGAACTTGAATTTGCAACAGAATTCCCTGAATGCCATACGAGTAGATATCGAATACATTAAATAACAAAAAAGGTACCTCACAAGGTTCTTCTTTACATTCCCATCATACCATGTTTGCAAAGATTATTTAGGTGTAATAGCTTGGTACAATTTATGGATTACCATGCTCGCAATAAGAGTCAAGATGACATTATTTGAATGCCTGTGGATGGTTCTATATTTAAGGACATAGAGGAAAAGTGGCCACACTTTATCGAAGAACCTCAAAATCTAAAGCTTTCAGTGGTAGCGGACGGTGTCAATCCATTTGGAGAGCTAAGATCTATTTGCACTGTTTGGCCTATTTTTGTCATCAACAATAACATTCCTCCATGGATGTCAATAAAGAGGAAGCACATTATGTTGGCAATGATTGTTCTAGGTATTTGATCATTTAGTAGTTATCTGCATGTAATTATAAATCTTGTAGTAAAATGGTCACAATAATTATGTAATGTTGTTCATTCAACTAGGTAAATACCAAGTTAAAGATATGAATATTTATATTGAGCCTCTTATCGATGAGTTGGTGGATTTATGGAAAGGTGTCACTATGTATGACATCTCTAGACCAATAGGAGATAGACAATTTCAATTCCATGCAATTCTTGTATGGACAATACATGATGCCCTAGGGCTAACACATTTTTCTGGTATGTTATGGTGAATTCAAGTTGCACATGATAATTCTAAAAATAAAAATTAACATATTTAATCCAATTGTATCATTACCTTGTAGGTTTTCAAACAAAGGGAAAATTTGCATGTCTAGTTTGTGGTCCAAAGATGAAATCTCATTATTCAAATAGTTTAGGAAAGCAGGTGTTTGATGAGTATAGGTACTTTCTCCACAAAGATCATAACTATCGAATTACTAAAAAACATCTTTTCAATGGGAAAAAAGAGACTACATCTAAGCCATAGAGAATGACACCTCACTAATGGAAGTTGGAATATAATAGAATTAATCATCAAGGTACTACCATTCTACCTAATGGTTTATGATTGGAATTTGTATATTTTTATTGTGTTTTGTTTGTTGATTATGTGATTGATGATCATGAATGTCGTTAAGAAAACACTACTAAGCACCTTCCAAAGGGACTAAAGAGTTATCCCAAACAATTTAGTAGGTTGCCCTACTATGAGCAACTACTTGATGTGCATTTATTTGAAACTATGCATATTGGAAATAATGTAACAGAGACATTGTGGAAGATATTGGATGAAAGGCATGACAAAGAAAAAATTGTCAAAATTTGTAGTGACATTCATGAATCCAATCATGCAATGAAAAATTTTATTGAATCAAATAGAAATGGAGAACAGATTAATACAAGTGCCCTTCCTTGGTTATTAACAGAACAACAAGGTGATGCCATAAAAGAAGTCATACGAAAAATTCAATTTCCCACAGGATTTGCTGCAAACATAAGTAGTACCATATCAAAGAAAGGTGAATTTGGGCTAGGGTTGAAAACACATGATTGGCATACCTTCATTAAGATAAGTCATGTTTTTTTGTATTTACAATATATTTGTAAACTACATGTACTTCTCATTGTATTATATGAGAAAAGAATGACATGATTATTTTTATAATTGTTGCAGTACGTGCTACCCCTATCTCTCAGAGAACTTCGACAATAACATCAAACAAGTGATATATGATCTTGGAAAATACATGAGGAAAGAAATGATATCTATTCAATTTGTTGTATATATATATATTGTAAAGTCTCGTGTTTATATATTTTTGTGTCTTGAATGTCTTGTAGGTGGTTGTCATCTAAAGAAATCCATAAAGTAGATATAAAATAATGGAAGAGAAGAATTCCTCTTCTAATGTGTGAAATGCAAAAGTGTCTACCTTCAACCTTTTTCAATGCACAAGAACACTACCTCATACACCAAGTTGAGGAGATTGAAATGTGTGGACCAGTACACACTCAGTCAATATGGATGGTTGAGAGGCACTTGAAATTTTGAAGGCTTTGGTTTGACAAAGAGCACGTCCTGAGGGTTCTGTGGTGGAGGGATATATGGTATACTAGACTATGGTGTATGTTACTAAATATCTTCCTAAGTTTGCAGGAAAGATCCATATAGATCGCATTTGGGATCTCAACACCATTAGAAAATTTGAAGGGGAGTACTTGGTGGGGGAAGGCAAAATGAGGAAAGTGAGAGGTAATAAATTATAAGATGTTATTGTAGCTGTTAATTAATTCTTAATTTTCAAAATTAATCAGTTGTAAGTCATCTATTTATTTTTTGTGCAGCTACTTGAGAGTGGGATGCAATACATTTGTATATTGCAAATAATCAAGATTGGTTGAAAAAATGGATTGAACGATGTCATCATTTAGGTCGCACACTAACATGCGAAACTATGTCTTGATTGGTTAATGAAGCTCATTGTAACAGAGATCCAAATGTTACCCAAAGGGAAATAGATTTAGCACATGGTTTAAAAGATTTCTAGGTACATATAAATTTTTTAATCACTCGTACATTTATGAACTTTCAATGCATTAATTTACACATGTTTTACATATTTTTGCAGGTCAAACACCACAACGCTATGTTTTGCAATGGTCATAAATTTCACATCAAAAAGTTGGATAACATAAAGTAAACTTGTGATTCTGGGATAAGTGTAGTCTTTTAGGTGACTAATATTTCATCTAAAAATGACTTACATCCTCGAGAGTTTGAAAATCGATACTATGGTATTTTGGATGATATAATTGAGTGTGACTTTAATTCCTTCATATTAGTTCTCTTCATCATCAGATGGTATAGGCTACGACTTAATCAAAATGATCCTGATAGAACTGTTATTGAACATGACAATGGATTTCCAATGATTCATACAAGGTGGTTTGAGCCAGTTGGGGATGAACCCTATGTTCTTCCAAGCCAATGTGAGAAGGTATTTTAGTCAAAGGTTCCACATAAATTGGGTTGGTTGTTTGTTGTTAGACATGATCCAAGAGGTAGGCCAATGAGGTATACTGCAATGGAGGAATATTGTGAACAACTAGAAGATGATGTAGATGATGATCATGAACAATAGTTAGTCGATGATATTCCTAATGCAACTTTTCTTGAAGAAGAAGAAGATGATGATGATGATGATGCTACTAATGATGCTACTAATGATGATGATGATGATGTTGCTGATGATGATGTTGCTGATGATGATGATGATGATGATCCTGATGCCGATCATGACGACGACGACGAAGATGAAGACAATGATGGTGGTGGTGGTGGTGATGTCGACATCAATGATGATCATGGTGATTAGTTGGATGAAGAAGAAGATGAATGACATGAATGAAATGTATAGTTACGTGATCACTACTTAATCTATTTAATATTGGTTTCTTGATAGAAATGTGCAGTTATGCAATCAATGCTTAATCTAATTAAATTGTGATGTACTTACTATGGGATGCTTATGGTTTTTAATGTACTTACTATGTGGTTTTGAGTATATGTATCATGAGTTTTTTAGCTAACATTAGATAATTGAATTACATATGTAGGTACCCAGACTCCTTTCATGAGCATCCCACACAGTCTCATGGATCGACAAACTAACCTCGATGTTGATGATGTGACTAGATCAGGTAAAGAGCTATACGATTATGGCCTATAAAGTACTAAAATACTTTAAAATGTTTAAAATGTTTTTAATTATAATAAAATGTTTTTAATTTAACCCTTTTATATGTTATTGTAGATGAGCCCCCTTTGCATCAATAGAGAACTAGGCATGCATTGAGATCTAATGAGAGGGTAGATGATGATGATGATGATGATATCAATACTCATCTTACAATTATATCTTAAAAATTAGAAATCAAAAGAAAAAGAGAAATGATTGTCATCTATGCACCTTAATTGATAATGACTAATTTTTATATGCCAATGAATTTAATTATGTGGTAGTGAATGTTCATAAATTTTATAATGTGTTAATGAATGTTATCGTGTGATAGTTAATGAATGTTACATTTTATTAATGGACAAAATAATGAATGAATGTTAGATGTTAATGGGGAATTTAGAGTGATGTTAGGGGGGGGTGGGGCCAAATGAGCTTCAACCTTCACATGGTTGGCCCTGTTTAGTACAAAATATAAAACTATTCTTGAAACAAAGTGAAGCTCAATAAGTTTTTTCCTTATATAGGGTCTCAAGTGTAGCTTTTATCCCACTCTCAACATTGCAAGGCTTCAAGTGGTGTTCTGATATTTCTTTCTCCATCTCCCACTAACATCTTATCTTTCTCCTAAGAACTCTCACTAAGCTATGATACATGGATGAGCAGAAGATGTCCCTTACATGCTACACATATATAATATGGTAGATTTAGGGAACAAATATACTACAACATAGAATGAGTCAACTTAAATCTACAGTTTCTTCATTCACAATGAAAATTCAAATTAAAAGCCATAATTTAGATTTAATATTCATATTTATCTTCATCATTATCATAGCCATCATGGTCAGCATTTGGTTCAACTTCATGTTGGATTATAACATATTGACACTTACACCATGAAGAAGAAAAATGTTTAAATAGAAAGAGAGGACCAACTGAACCATCTTGTGGTCAGTCTATATCACATTGAGAAACAACGTCAAGACTCAAAAATCAAAACAATTAAAAGTTTCTTCAAGACCATGAATGATCAACAACATTCCATTAGAAAACAAAACACTAATCTATATTATCATTAAGCCATAAAATATGTTTTTAAAGTTTAGAAGCATATCACAAGAACTTTCAAGAAACATAGTACTATCTAAGGACCAAAATAAATACCCTCCAAATTATTATGATTATGTTGATGTTGATGTCTATAATTTATGTCTAACGACTATGATGATGTTGAAGTATATAATTTATTTCACTTACTGATGCTTGCCTAGATTGAATTTTGAATTGCCAAGATGGAGAACACTTTCAAAGTTTAGGGTCTGTTCTACATGATACTCTTAGTTATAGCTCAAATGCAACTCAACATATTTTGATGCTGGGCAACCCACTACAGAAACTCATCTATAGGTGAAATTTAATGTTGTGAATCTTGGCATTGTTAATGTTATTACTTTTCCTTGCATTTCATATTTGTGAAAATGTTTCTTGGCACTATCTTATTCTTATTACAATGTTCTTTTTTGTGGAGTAGGAGGTCAATCTTCATTGTCTTCATTGTGGGGGATAGTGAAGATTTCTCTGACAAATAGTAGGTCTTCTTTAGTATCTTATAATAACATGCTAAACTAATAAAGGTGTTATGGGAATTTAATCTACAATTACTAATAGACTAAGCATATTATTACTATGCTTAATGTTCCATTTAAATGCATTTAACAAAAAAAACAAATTTAGAAAACTGAACCAATGGCATGTTTACAACAAAGATGTGTTGAGGAGTTTGCTTCTTGTTTAATGTTAATTATTCATGCACAATCCACTCATACAATAGTGAAATGCTATGTGGAAGGGATGGTCGATAGTGTTCCTTGAGGGAAGGGGGATTTTGAATGACTCGTTATCATTGTATTGTGTATTTCCAATATGTTTGGATGCAAGGTAGACTAGGAGAATGAAGGATCACTCATCGATTGCATGATAACCCGGTTTTGAAGGGTCACTAGAAGAGGGGAATGAAGGATCACTCACTGATTGCATGATAACCCCACCAAGCATTCTTTACTTTAATTTTCCACAATATCTCAAAGTATGATCATTATTCTTTACTTTCTTCTATATGCTATTCTTTCTATGGTTTTTTTATCTCAGAAATATATCAAAAATATTGCAGATGTGCATATAAAAGTAAAATGTTATCCTTCAATTGTTCCACATTGAAGCATTTCCTCTTTGGAGTATTCTCTTCATTTGTACAATATCTATCAAAAATGGTTCCCATATTTCTTCAAGATCTATTTTAATCTTTATATTGCAATTTTGATTAGATTTGACCTATAGTTGATTTCATTAGTATTTTATAACATATAATCCTAATGTGAAATGTGGAGAGAAAGAAAGAGACACACTAGGTATGAATTACATGATATACCCATCATCACTTAGCACTTAAATAATAAATTATGGACAGGGAACAACCCCCTAACCTCTGGATGTTTGTTTCATGTTGGCCTCTTATTATATGCAAAGCCAGGTCTATCTTAATTAGGCTAACAACCACAGTGTAGGGGCCATAATATTTTCCCTTTAACCATATTTATAGTTTGAGAAAATCAGAAAAAATTGTTTCAGATTTATATTATCCTTTTGAACTACCACACTACCATCAAAATGCATAATCATTGGTCATCTCAAGAAAATTCCTATTGATTAGTAGGATATCCTTATAAAAATTTGATGCATGGATTTCTTGTGAATTATCGACTGCTATGTATCCTGCAACTATGGAAGGAATAGTGTTGGTGTTAGGTTTCATTTATTATTAAATTCAATGGTTTCCAAGATGTGTTGAGGAGTTTTCTCCTTGTTTAGTGTTAACTGTTCTTGCATAATCCACTCATAAAATAGTGAAATTCTATGTGGAAGGGATGGTTGATAGTGTTCCTTGAGGGAAGGGGGATTGTGAAAGGCTTGTTATCATTGTATTGTGTATTTCCAATATGTTTGGTTGCAGGGCAGACCAGGAGAATGAAGGATCACTCACCAATTACATGATAACCCAGTTTTGAAGGGTCACTGGTTGAGGGGACAGTCAAGGTCCCCATGATTGGGCCATTGGAGGACCCTATTTCTTTGTAGTAATTTATATTCAAATTGGATGCATGGATTTCTTGTGAATTATCCACTGCTATGTATCTTGTAACTACATCTATAAATCTTCATATACTTTTGTACAGTTGTAAGCCACTTAGAGATCAAAATAGAGAAACTAAATCAAAATCATTCTTTTTCCTATTTCCTTTTAACAAAGTCTCAATTAGATCTATTAGATTTCCACAATCCATATTAATGCTAGTATCAGTTTCTGGGTTCGATTGTGTATAATTTTTTCCATCAAGGTTTCAGATCATACTACATGATCTATCATATCATGTTCTTTTCTCTCTAGCATCTTGATGATGGATCATGTAGTATGATCCAAAATGTTGATGGAAAAATTATACACAATTGAACCTAGAAACTGATACTAGCAAAGTCTCAACTATTAATGATACAATATACATTTGATGCCCTAAGCTATCAAATATACAAATGGCACCTACCTAGAAGCTCACCAAGAGAATGAAGGATCACTCACTGATTGCATGATAACCCAATTTTGAAGGGTCACTAGTTGAGGGGACAGTTAAGGTCTAGATGATTGGACCATTGGAGGACCCTAGTTCTTTGTATTAATTGCTATTCAAATTGGATGCATGGATTTATTATGAATTATCGGCTACTATGTATCCTGCAACTGCATCCGTAAATTTGCATATACTTCTCTAGGGTTGTAAGTCACTTAGGAATCAAAATAGAGAAACTAAATAAAAATCATTCTTTTTCCTATTTCCTTTTAACAAAGTATCAACTATCAATGATACAATACATTTGATGCCCTAAGCTATCAATACAAATGGCACCTAGCTAGAAGCTCACGGGCTGTCCATTTGATAACCACAGTCAACATTTCAAAAAAATGGATATCCTTGAGCATAAGCACCAATAACATCAAATAATGGAGTTAAAGCATGGGCTAGGGAATGACACCAATAGAATGCGGTCATTTTAGTGACATCAATTTAGAATGTGGTCCTTTGGTGTGTATTAAATAGAATAGAATTTTTAGCATATTATTATCATTCTATTTCTTTGTTGTAAACATGCCATTGGTTTGTTTTGTAACTTCACTATTGTATGAGTGGATTGTGCAGGAACAGTTAACATTAAACAAGGAACAAACTCCTCAACACATCTTGGAAACTATTGAATTCAATAATAAATGAAATCTAACACTGACACTATTCCTTCCATTCACTTCTACCAAGAATAAAACATTTAATCCATTCAACATTACATATAATCATTAGACAGTTACATTTCCTGACTGTATAGAGGAACAGTCATGACCAAAACGATCAAAACTACTTTGACCCTTACACAAGCTCTTCCAAACTTCAAGTAAAATGAGCAATATGCTATATCAGATCATTCATATTCATAGTAACCATTCGAAGGATCATTTTGTCAATGAACCCTCTGACTGTACCCCTGTGGCAGAGAAAGGAAATCTCAAAATAGAGAAAGGAAACTTAGTAAAACCAGTCTATTCTGATGTTTGTGAGGGTACAATCATGAGAAGTGCCTCTCAAACCTCTCCAAACATGTAAGATTGTCTTTAAATACTTTATTGATCTCTTCTAAATATTAACCAAGTCAAACCTACATTTGAATCCACACACAATAACCCCAAAATGAAGGGTTTTGTATCCTTTAATGAATCTCAGTCACTAGTAGTGCATGGATAGTCAAACCAATAGTCTCCAAAGAATTCAATAAGTGGTTGGATTGTATTTAATACACACTATTCCTTCCATTCACTTCTACCAAGAATAAAGCATTTAATCCATTCAACATTACCTATAATCATTAGACAGTTACATTTCCTAACTGTGTACTAGAGAAACAGTCAGGAAATGTAATTGTCTAAACAATCCAAACATTTGAAAATAGTGAATCGATATCCTTGAGCACAAGCACCAATAATATCAAATAATGGAGATAAAGCACGGGCTAGGGCATGACACCAGTAGAATCTGGTTATTTCAAAGAGCATTTGTGATCAAATAAAATGCAATGCATTTGAAATTTGAAATCGAATATGATGCCAGATGCTCAAAAGATGAAGAAATCGCATACCTTCTCTCGCGCTCAGCTTTTTCTCCTCTATCCAATCGAAATAAAAATGATGAGGCTATTTCACTTTTTTTTTTTCATAGCCAAATCTTCCTTGTACCACACGAAGAACATGCCATTGGTTCAGTTTTGTAATTTGTTTTTTGTGTAATTAGTAATTGGAAGATTAAATGAATATAAAACCTTTATCAGTTTAATTAGCATGTTATTATCATATCAGATAAAGTATGTTTAAGAATTGTTGGGACTGGTCGTTTTGTGTGTATTAAACATAATATAATTTTCAGCATATTATTATCAATATGTTTCTTTGTTCTAAACATGCCATTGGTTCAATTTTGTAGATTTGTTTAATTCGTTAAATGCATTTTTTGTGAGGAGGGGTCTTGTTCTCAGGAGATTGATGAATATTGTGCACCTCAAAAACCAATTCATAAGGTACCGATCATGTTTCCTATTTGCTTATATTTTTGGATTGGTAAATCTCCTTATAAGTTTCATGTCCTTTCTTTTGATTACTATGGATGAGATATATATCTTACATTTAACACTCAACTTCTTTACATTTTAGAACATGTAGTGTGTTTTTTGAGCATTTTACCAAATCAACTTTTAACATAAACTGAAAACACCAAACTGATATCTTGCCCTTTCAACTTGACAAAATATTTGCATTTGACCAATAACTGCAAGCAACTGAATGATAAATCCACATACCTATATCTTTGTAAAATACCTGGAACATCAAAAAGATGGCTAAGTGGCTGCCGCCATGATTTTTATCTACTGAATATGGGAAAAAAAAACACCAAAAAAAATTGAATAGAAAACATGATTGGTCATTTCAGAGAGCATTCATGATCAAATAAAATGCAATGCCTTCTCTCGCGCTTGATCAACTTTCACCCGCTCATTTTCTCCCACTCCTTTTCTCTACAAATGAAATAAAAATAATTTGGTCATTTCAAAATAGTGAATCAATATCCTTGAGCACAAGCACCAATAACATCAACTATTTTGATATGTGGGTACCCTAATGTTGGTAAGAGTTATTTTATTAATAAGATTACTCTGCAAGCTTAAAGAAGTGATATATTTTGGCAAATGAAGAGTAGAAAGATGATGATATTCCTGAGATCATGGATGGACATAATGTTGTAGATAGAATGGGAAGACATCTTTCTAGACTGGCCCTGGATCCTTTGACAATTGGGGTAGGATCTAGACCCAGGCTAAGAAGATGTCTTCCTTTCTATTGTGGAATTATCCCTTCTTTGGCCTGCACTTATTCCTCTTCTCAAAAATAGTTATCTAGAAACTTTGGATACTGTTTCTCATCCATGCACAAAATATGCTAGTGATCATATAAAATTACTTTAGGCCTCCAGTATTGATGAGATGTACAAGTGTAAAATGTTTTTGTGAGACTGGGATCAATTTGTGCAGTGTACATAAATGCAAGGCGGTGATTATTCTCGATGATCGACAAGTAGCTAGGACAGTAGCTAGGACTAAATATAAAATAGCTCAAGAGACCATCATAGGTTCTCTCTTTCTTTGGTCTATATTATTGATAGAATGTTTTAACTTTCTTTAGCTCATCAAATCCCCAGATTTGATGAGCTAATGAAAGGTAAAACATTTTGTCAATAATATAGACCGAAGAAAGAGAGAACCTATAATGGTCTCTTGAGATGTTTTATCTTTAATGTGCTTATCTGTCAATTTTTCAACACTTAATCATTAATTCTAATAGAAGTTCTATGCTTTGGATAGATAAAATGTCAGAGAAAACTAATTTACGATAATAGTTCCAATAGTAATGCTATACATTCGACAAGGAATCTGTTAGAGAAATAATGAAGGACTATCGCTCTTCCGACATTTTAAGTGTCGCAGATAGAATTTGTTTGATAGAACCTTCGACATTAATGCCATACCACTGATGGGTATATCTGTTAGAATTAAGTGAAAACTATTGCTATTCCAATAATTATAATGTCGAAAAAGATATCTTTTTGACAGTTAATAGGTCATTGTGTCAGAATTCCAATGGATAAATCGTAGAAAATGCCATAACAAAGCTGTTGCTGAAATGCAAGTTTCTGACATGATATGGTGTCGATAAATTGATGGATATGTCTTCTATCACAATTTCCTATCCAAAAATGGTGACGGACCCATCTATCAAAATGCTGACAAATTAGTGTTGCAAATCCAACAAATGGCTGTCAGAATTTGACCCCAAATGTAGTAGTGTCTTGCTAAAGTGGGGGCTAAATGTATCATTAGAAAATGGAATTACTTCCATTTAGGAGAGGTTTAGCTCATTGAGTAAGTGGTTTGGGGTCATGTCAAGTGCCTTGAATGGGTCTCTAACTGGATCTGGATTTTTCCCCTTGTTCTACTTCTCTCTCCACTTGTTTCCAGCCTTTTTTTTGAACCTCGTTCTGAGAAACTGAGATTTGTGACCTTAGGGTCAAAGTCAATCTTCTAGGTCAAGGTTGACCTCAACTCTAACCTAGGTCAAATTCAACCTTGACCCTAGCCCTGGGTCCAAAATTTAGATTTCAGAGGTTTCAAGATGTCATGCTTCAGAAAGTTTTATTTCCCACTTTTGGGTCGGTTGTTTTGGATTTCAGAATGGTAAACTCTTAAATTGTATTTAATATAGGTCCATTTCTAGGGTTTAAGGCTTAATTGGAATTTAATTCTCCTATGTTGGCCTCTCTAGAAGTTTTTTCCATAGACTATTATAAAAGGAAGCCTTCCTCTTTCATTTTCACATCCATCTTTTCACATCCACACTTTTCATGATCAAGGAATCTCTCAAGTGTAATCAAGAGATCAAGCAAGAAAGAAGGAGAAGGAAATAATTTAAGCATTCATTCATCCTCAAGAATTAAATAATTCAAGTATTCAAGCATTCATCAAGGAGATCCATTGATAGCCATTGAAGGATTCAATCTCTCTAGAGCCCTCTTGTTGAAGATTTCTCCATCCACATTGATCCAAGTTTCCTCCTATTTCAAGATCCATTCAAGATTGATGTTGAAGATCTAATGCAATTTATTTGAGACATCCTGCATACAGTTATACATTGATTTGGAGCATCCATACTTGTGGATTCAAGGATTCAAATCCTCCATAAGAATTTCAACATAAGTGTGAGGCCTCACCCAGACCTATCATAGCATTATTGAATCCATTCACACTTTGGACACTTTATATTTCGATACATTTATGCACTTTGGATTATCCTAAAGAGACTTGAGATATTATGGTTGATGTTGATGATGATTATATTGCATGAATTACATTCCGATGTGGACTAGGATCTAGGATAATGTTGATTGTGATTATACTTGTTTAGAAATATGAATTGATGAGAAGAGTGGATCATGATTAGATTTGATTATCTCACGAATGTTATGTCATGATGTTTATGAAATTATTATGTTTTTAAATATTTCTAAATGGAAATTGTAATTAGGAATTAAATTCTACATATTAATTTAATGTTGCTAAGTAAGAATTGAATATGTATATTTCATGTGATTTTATCACCTTGAACTACTGATGCTCGATGTTTAAGTGTGTAGGTGAGAGAACCATGGAATTAATCAGAGAATCAGTAACCAACCATTGTGCAAACTATAAAGCCAAGGTTGAACCTAATGAAGAGGTTTGAACCTCATTGTAAAGTTACTTAATTTGTAACCATAAAATTGTATGTATGTATTGATGTCTCTCTATGTAATTAGTGACATGTCGATGTGGTGTTATGTCATTTTACAGTGTCACTTGACACTTGTTATGTGTTTATGTAATGACATGTTTACTAAGGTTGGCAATGTAAACCTAAACCTAACTAACTTTTAGGAACCTAATTAGTTTCCTTGTTGGAGATAATTGTAAACCCCACCAATTTAATTATTTAAATTCTAATTTCTCTCTAGCCACTTTTAGAGGCCAAAAAGAGGTCCTAAGGGTCCTAATTTGCATAATTTAGGCACCTAAGTGTTAAGGGTATGGGTTAGGAAGGTTTTTAGCATGTCCATAACCCCTTAATGGCCTATGTGACCCATTTTATGACCCATTTACCATTAGCTACGAAAATTTGATGAAATTCTGACCCTTACCAAACCCCACTCTTCCTTCCAATTAGGCATTTAAGATAGGGGACAAGGAAAAGCCAAAGGACATGAGAGTCAATTCTGAAACTAATGCTAGTAGGTGGGTAGAAGTTGGAGGCATTTTTAGAGGCCCTTGGTAGAGTTAGTGGGTGTTCACCCACTCTCTATCTTTAGAGACATTAGGGTTTTGGAAAAAGAAAGAAAAAGGAATTGGGCTCTTCTAAAAGATCCATTTGCCATAACACATTGTGAAGGTTGGTCTCCATTGCCATAAAAGACCTTTATTCTTCTTTGTTGCAAGTATATTTGTATGTTCATCATTCTCTTGCATATGTTCATGTATTTGTGTTGTTATTTTATATGGGAATAAGATTTTGGGTTTGAATCATTGTTTATGGTTTTATCTTTGTTTTGATATAGAATTTTTGTGAAGGCTGTAATGACATTACTCACCCTTGGATAGGGAAGAAGTGGCCATGTATGGGGGAAGGGGTTAGTTGGATTCCATGGTAGTGTAGAGTCTCTTCTCATGGACAGAAGAGGGATAAGATGCAAGGTGTATGGGCCCTTGCATGCCATTGTATTTGATTCTAATTTTGGGGGAGATAAGGAGAAGATTGGATGGAGAGATGTATGTGATTTTAGCCTCAAAAGGGCTTGTTATGTGTAAGCCTCGAAAGGGCTTGTTATTTTTATAAAATACTTTGGCATTCTCCTACATGGAAAAATCCACCTTCACCCTTGTTTATGGGTTCATGTTGAATCAATTTGTGCAAGCCTTGGGAGGGTGTTTTGTTGTTGTAATCTTGTTTTGTGGATGTGTGATTGTCACCTATTGGTTATTGATTCTCCTAGCTTGGGGGTGGTCTCTTAGAGACCTAGGATGGGAGGTGAGCTTCCCATGGTTCCATTCCTTGTTTTGCAGATTTTTGAAGTCAAGATCTTGTGGAGAAAGATTTGGAGGTTTCTTCATTTTGAGTGGTTGTGTGAAGACAACCCTATTGTGGTATTGTGGATTCCCTTGTAATGAGTTTGATCTTTTGTTAAAAGTTGTAATGTATTTCTTCTTTGGGCCATTGTGATGTTGTAATGGAGAGAACTTTGGTATCTCCTTGTACTCTCATTGTGTAGCACTATCTATTTGTATTGCCTTGTTGTAATTGTGAAGACTTATCATTATTGAAGAATATGTAATTGTATTGAATAGATTTACATAATGTAAATGATGATTCATTGCTTTCATGATTATAGTGTTCTATCTCTCATTATAGTAGGAGTTATTCTTTCATTGCAAAAATAATTTTTCCAAAGTTGATGGAATAAACCATTTAATAGCTTCAATAACATGTAAACCTCTTGTTCTTATAAGAACCTTGCATTCTCTTAGATGTTTATTGTGATATTTAAGTTCAAATATAGTTAATTTTCCCTTGAACAAACTACTATTGCAATATGATCATCACCTTAGTTGAAAACCCACATTTCAACCTTATACTCCCTTTAACAATCAAACATGTCACCAATGTTCAATTAAACAAAATGATATATTAATGTAACATTCATATACTCCTTAGTAAAATGCACTAAATAAAATATCAAATTCATGCTTTTAGACCTCATATAACAAGCAAAAAATTTAAGGAAAACTCATGCATTTGCAATGACATCTTCCATATTTTTTAAGAGCAAATTAGCTCTCTGAATTTTGTATGCGAAGGAAATTGTTCTCTTACCATGGAGAATATTTACTCTCCTTTTCATTATACTCCCCTAATTAGAATTAGTAACCTAAAACCCCTATCTTGCCCATACTATTATCAATTAATCCTTAACTAATAAAGTTTATAAAATTATGACATAATGGCTTACCCTATAACCTAAAGGCTAGTGGGCCCCATAGCCTTCCTCACTACCTCTTATTATTCTTTTTAATATTTATTAACCTAATATATATTCCTTCTCTACGTGGGTTTCAAGCTTGGTTGTTTTCAAACTTTATGACAAAAAAAAATCTGCATTTGAAAACCTTGGATATGGGGCCACATGTCTTGTCAGCATAAGCTAGCATAGTGATGGAGAGGATTAATTCTCATTCCAAACCTCATGCCACCTTACCTTATGTCTGGGTTTCTTTGCAATTTGGGCTGACTTGGCATTTATTGTGTCCCCCTAGGGATATGTTTACTCTCCTACTTTTGTACTTGGTCTGGCATGAAAATCTTGGCTTATTCCTCTTGACAAGAAAGCCTCCCTTACCTATGCATTGATCTATGCACTTGTTTTACTTGCTATCATCATTAAATTTCATTGTTTGTATTTTTCACTCCCCTTCCCTTGTGTGGGTTTCTTGGGGGTGATGCTAGGAAGAGGGGATTTGGGTGGGTCCCACCTCAAACCTCAGTAACATGTGCATGCCTTTCAAAAGGTACTTCCCTCATTTCCCTGTGCCAATTTTTAGATTGCTTAGGTTTTCCCACCTCCCACCCACTTGGCAAGTGGGCCGTGTTGGAATGGGAAAGGTGGATAGGGCTATGATGACAGGTCAGTAGGTGTGTAGGTATTTAGTATAGGATTTTCATTTTTTTTACATCTTATTTATCATTTTGTGGGTAGCACTTTTAGTTTATAAATTAATCAATTAATTTGTAAGAAATGGACTTAATGATAATATGATTGACTCACCATGTAATCATCTGGTTGTTTAGAAAAAGAGTATTAGGTTAGATTGGATAAGTTTGTTAGTTAGGGAATTTCTCCTAGGTTGTTAAGTGATGAATCTTTAGTTGATAGTTAATCTTCTTTTTTAGGTTGATAATATTCCCCTCATACTATTAGTATGTTATTAGGGGATTTGTTATAGATAGGTTAGTGTATTAAGTTATAGGTTTAGTGTTTGATATATTAGGGTTTAATTTGGGCTTTGACATAAGCTCCTTAGTTGAAGATTATATTTATTAGTCATCAATTTTATTTGGGTGACTAAAGAAATTGATTATTAATTAGTGGCATTATTGTTCAACTTAAATGGAATAAATCAAATTATTTAATCTATAGTTTTATTGGGAACATGTTCAAATTCTTCTAGTAATATAACTTCTTTCTAAACTTTTAGTCAAGTTAATTATTGGATAATTAGCTAATAGGTGTGTGTGTGAATTTTGTACCTGATCTATAGACACAACACTTCAGTAAAACATTAGAGGTTAGTTAAAATCAAAATCATGTAATAAATGAAAAACTAATCTAACTAGATGATTTACTACCTTCTAGTAGATGCAAGTATGTATTCTCAGATTATACCAAGATCAGTGACCTTGACGACGCCTAAATGAAGGATTTGAATGCAAAATCTAGATATGGAATGAATGCAATTAATCTATTTTTGGGGGATTTTAGATGTAATAAGAATGAAAAATCTTATATGAATCTATGCTAATAATGATATGGAAAGCTGATATGCAAAGCTGAGCTAAGAAATGATATGAAAACAAAAGTGATCTTACAAAACGTGGTTGATTCGCAAAGAAGCTTCGATTCTCTAGATAGTAATTGCCCAGCATAAGTTTGCAAAATTATGAGATATTTGAGATGAGTTGAAGCCTTAATTTATAGAAATCTAGGGCTTTGAGGATGCATGGAAGAAAGCCATAAATCACTCAAATAACTCAGGTTGATTTTTGAGTTATTTTTAAATAAAGGATAATTAACTCACAAAAATATGCAAAAGCAGAGTCTAACTCAAAATAGAGTTTAGCTTTAATTGATAATTGATTGTTGTCTGCTTTTCTGATTGTGCATGTTTTATTTATGAATTAATTTAATAATAAAGTGATTTATTTCCAACTTAACTAATTTTGAAAAATAAAACAATTGATTTATGGGTTAATCAATTATTAAATCAAACTTTTATTCAAAAATAATAGTATTAAATATGACAACTTGCTTTAATAAATTAAATAAGAATTTAATCATTTATTCATAGGATTTTGGATTTATTGTCAAAATTAAATAATACAATTTAGGAATAAATAGAATTAACTTCAATTAAATAATTAAGAGGCAGTATTAAATCTAATCAATTAAATATTGAGAATATTCAATTAATCAAACTTTAGGATAAATTGGATTTATCGCCAAATAATCATTAAATCAAAGATAATTAAGATGATTAGGAATATTACTAGGAATATTCCTCGATGCAAAATTTAAGATAATCAATTAGGATTCGATGATGTTTAGATGTACCTTAGGTTAGGACTTCGATGTCGATTTCGTTCGATGTGTTGATATAAGAGATTAATGAACTTATAGCCCATTTTTGGGGTATTACAATAGGATCCTCTCAATTAATTAGTTAAAAAGTCTATTATGTTATACTTATTCTTAATGAATCATTTAAATGTCATAGTTCCTTTTATTCAAATTATAAATGTTTAAACACTAGAATGTTATTACTAAAACTAGTTGGTTTAAATTAAGTTGTCAACTTGCCCTTGATTAGTAGGACCATAGATCATCGAATCAATGATCCTTAAGTAATCTCATTCCCCTAGAAGGATTTTACAAGATGATAGTATAACCACAATCCTTGGTTCGACTAGATAACATCGTATCCAGAATAACACCTATAGGTTCTTTATTGTATGTTAATTGAAATCCTATCATTAATGTAATTATTTCTCGAACCTTCACTACAGGACTAATCATCCTATAGTTGAATTGAAACCTATTCAGGAATCATAACCTTAATAGGCATTATTGATACCCTAGGTATCTCTGAAACCTTTTTATAAAAAAATTGTTGCATTTTTTGTCGATTTATTTTTGGGCATGACAATAAGCAAGGTGAATAGTTCCATTTACTTTGTTTATATATTGCAATTTCAATTATATTTCAAGGTTGATTTCAAACTGGGGTTTGGCCAAGGAAAACCCCTCATCCAAACAACAAAACCCTTTATCTTGTAGGTATAGGTGTAGGACAATGAATATCAGTGCAGATCTAAGTACCCTTTTCAGTGAACTTCCAAGATCTGCGAACAAAATTTTCGTCAGAGCTATGCAGGTCAAGGGTGAATTTTTGGGGTAAGGTTGTACCCCGGGGTAAGATCTTACCCCGATCTTGAGGTCAAGGATGACCTTGCTCTGAAAGACAAAAGGTTTATGGGTTTTTTCTATTTCCATATTTCCAGGATAGATCTGGCTGTAGAATCCCCTGAAACTAAACACAGACATCAGAAAATAGCATTTTCTAGTTTTACTCTATTTTGAGGTTAGTATTTGTCTTCAATTCAATCAAGTGTTCAAATACACACTTTCTATAAGGGCATATAAGGTTTTCTCCTTTCTTCATATTTTCCATAGATTGATTCATTTGTGCATTGATCACTTCCTTGTGATTAATAAATTTGGATCTCCTCTTTGGGAATTTGGATTAAGAAGTAAGATCCTATATTCCCCCACACACATCCAATACATTTTGTGTTTCCAATCCACACATACATTTATATCAATTCTATATCTTACATTTTGATGAAGCACTACACACATTTTTTTATGTATTACACCATCATTAAACATTCTAGCTCGCTCGTACCGATAATTATCTTCCATTATGAAAGATATTGGAATAGAGTATTAAAAAATGCATGCATGTCTGAATGATCATATTATATATAATAAACAACATGAATTTGCAATAGAATTCCCTGATTGTCATATTCATAAATATCAATTAGATCAAATAACAAAAAAGCTGTCTCACAAGGTTCTTTTGTATAATCTCATTGTTCAATGTCTACAATGATTATTCAGGTGCACTATCTTGGCACAATTTATGGATTACCATGAATGCAATAGAAGTCAAGATGACATTATGATAATGCTTGTGGATGGTTTGACATTTAATGAAATAGAGTAAACTTGGCCACACTTTAAATAACCTCATAATCTCAATCTTTCATTGGCATTGGATGGTATCAGTCCATTTGGAGAGATGAGATTGGTTTACTTGGTGTGGCATGTTTTTGTTATTAACAATAACATTCCTCTGTGGATGTCCTTAAAGAGGGAGCACATAATGTTGGCAATGATTATTCCAGGTATTTTTAATTTAATAGTCATCTAAATTAATTTATTATAAATACCCCATAAAAATGGTCATAATAATTATATAATGTTTTTGCTCACTCAACTAGGTAAGTACCAAGTTAAACATATAAATGTATATATTGAACCCCATATCGATGAGATTTTGGTGTTATGGAATGGGGTCACTATGTATGACATCTATAGACCAATAGGACAAAGAAAATTTCAATTCCATGCAATGCTTGTATGGACAATACATGATGCCCCTGGGCTAACAGATTTTTTTGTATGTTCTCTTGTTAACACCTCTTTTTTGTTATGTTATAGTGCTAACACATTATTTTTTGTATATTTAAGTTGTGCATGATAATTGGGTGATCCCATGAAGTTGTGTCCCACTTTTAGGGATGAACAAAATCATGAAGTTGGGGAAAACCACATTTTGCCATCTTTGTACGAAGTAAATACTTCATGTGAAGAGGTGGACCCACTTCACACAAAGTATCCCAAACAAGGGGCTTCATGCGAAGACCCCCTCATAGGGGTCTTTGTGCGAAGAGGGGCTTTGCATGAAGCCCCTTTGGACCAAATTTTTTATAAATTTTTGGCATTTTATATTTTTCAATATCATTTTCACTGACACTATTTGCGGACCCCAGGCCTTGGAGTGAAGTATCTTAGCATGCTAGCACACCAGTGCCACCTGAGCTTCATCGACATCTTCAGTGTTAGAAATTAGGAATACTGAGCAGGGGGGATGAATTGGTATTCTACAAACTTTATCTTTTTCTGAATTATGGATATAACAGATTATCTTTATACATGCATAACATAAGAAGCTAAACAACATGCATAACAATAAAGAACTCATAACACATTATTTATTCTTGAGGAAACCCTATCCAAGGGAAAGCCTCGATGGGGATGGTACCCACAAAGATCCACTAATCCAAAGTATCCTGTTAAGGATGTTGACCTTGTTAGGAGTCTATTACAAGAATATAGTGTATTGGTCCTAATTAAGGGACTATAGGCCTTGTTAGAAGCCTCAACCCTATTAGGAGTTGTAGTACAGAATGTGATTACTAGATGAGCCCACTACCCAAACAAGTAATGTACAATATACATTGATTAAAAAAATAGGTTAAGGTACATAACCTTATACTACTTGTATCAATATCTCTTTGCTGCTCTTTTACTATCGCTATTACATATGCTTCATATACTTCGCATCATATCACTACTTCATTACATTTCATTACTACTACTTGATACTACTTCTAACTTTACAATTACAATTACATTTATACCAATAGATTTATCCAAGAGTTAACATCTAGGATGTCATCCCTTTATATTGTTAAGTCATTATTTTGATAAACTAAATAATCCCTTAACTCTTTACTAGTTATGTCTTAATATTCTGTCCTGTCGGCTTCACACTGTCTTCGGTAAAACTGTTATAACTTCTTCTATACATGCCGTACTGACTTGCGCTTTGAGATGGATGATCAATAGAAATCATAGAGTCTATTTTCAAGTGAAAAAGCACTAAAATTACTCAAGTCAACATCACAAATAAAAACTATGTCCAGATTCACTGGTAAAAACATTGTCTCACACTTAGACAAATTTGCAATGTGCTCTGTCATACTTGCTCTCTGACCTGTGTGATCTTCATGTGGATCATATGTTGACATAATGACAACATATATGTAATCAACTCAGCCAAATTTCCAACAATCTCCCCCTTTGTCATTGGTGGAAACATATGAAAAAATTGGCTAAGTGTACAACTCAAAATCTCAAAAATTGTTCAAAATTGTGGCCATAGTATAAAATACATACTATCCTTATAACTCCTCAAAAAATTATTGTCTCTAATATATTACTCCCCCTAAGAGTAACAATCCTTAACATATACTATCAATTTTATTCTATATATCTCTCCCCCTTTTACAACAATGACAAAATAAGGTAGGGAGGGTTACAAAATTGTATCACAAAAAGTTATACCTAAATTCATTTATTGCAAAGCGGCTTGCAACACAATCTGAAAAATCTATCTTCATGGCTTCTATCTCCTTCTCCCATGATTTCTTAATGGAATCTACCACTTTAAGTAGTGCACTCAGTCCATAAGAAGCTATTTCACATGCTTGGAGGTTTTCAAAGTTAAATTTCTAAAAAAGATGTCTTAGGTAAAAGACATTCTTCCAACTGCTCTTCAATAATGCTTAACTTCATAGAAGCATGCTCTCTCAAAAGAGTTTATCTTCTCAATTTCATGTCTCTCTCATCTTGCACAACTCTGATTTCATCATAAAGTTTTCAAACTTTCTTCTCAACATCACATACCTTCACATTGGGGCTAGATAGAAGGTTTGTTTCATTTAGAATTTCTACTTCCTTCAACTTTATCATTTGATCTTCTTCTATTGTCAAGCTCTCTGATTTTGTACACTATATGTACAAAGATTTTCCTATTTCCAAATGCTTCCTCAAATCCTTGATACAGATATCAAGAGTGCTGATATCATTTCCGATATTCTGACTAATGTTCAAAAGCATTCTAGCGTCATAGGCTTCTTGTGCTTTCACTTTTGCAATATCAGATAGGTTTTTGAATTCATTATCAAAGGTTCTCATTACCTTCTTTTCTTTCTCCATAGGGTCTGCTTCTACAATTTGTGTAGTTACAGTGCTTTGTAACCTCTTAGTTAGTTCCTTCAGACACCCTTCAAGACTCTTCACTTCCTTATTCTTATCAATGATTTTATTAAAGGATGTGATCAATTCCAACTAATCATCATCATCTACTTCTTTTCCCAAATGCTGAATCATAGATCCAATTTGAGTCTTCTTTCTAGTCTCAGGAGTAAGACTGATATCTTCTTTGGTGGGAATGGGAACTTGTTCCTCTGTTACTGGTGGTTCCACAACTGTGGTCTCTATCATCTCTTCTTCTTTTGTAGCTTCTTGTTCTTCATAGATCTAATTGTCAACAATGTTCTCCAAATTCTTGAATACATTTTCATCAGTATCCAAGGTGATTTTTGTACCTTCTACATTCATTGTTTCATCTTCAATATTAATAGCTAGAGAAGAGTGAATGCCCTCTTGTAATTTCTCACCTACTTTCTCTACTACAACTGATGATTCTCAACATATTCTGCCATAACCTTGATAATAGCCTATTTTGTCTTAGAATTGATTTCTTTATACTTGCTTCCCATAATCTGAATTATTCTCCTTTTGGTTCTCATATGGGTGCTTAGGGCTTTGATGATTTGATTGAAATAAGTTTCATCTCTTATTTCAAAAAGCTTCCTCAAAAGATTTTATCTGATAGTTGTGTCCTCCTCTGATGCTCTCTTCTTCCTATTTACAAGTTTTTTATATAGATCATCAAGTATCTTTCCCTGAATAGTATCAAACTTCTTATTAGTTAAAATCATATGCTTCACAACTACATTTTATAGATTAAGTCTGTCTGTATAATCATAAAGATCATAATATTTGTTCATTCTTGCAAAGTCACCATTCTCAATGATCTGCTCATTAAGCTTTTCAACTTTTGGTTTACAAGCTTTCTTCTTAGTAGTGACATCATCTTTTACTTCTGCAATATTTGTTGGAACTAGTTGCACTAGAGTTTTATGTCTCTTTCTTGGTCTAGTAGCACTTTCCTTAACTCTTTTTCTAGGTGTGGAGGAAGTGGATCTAGTAGACATCTTTTCTTTTATGTCTTTCTCAGTTACTTCCACTTTCACATTTACTTGTGGTTCTTCTTGTTGCACTACAATTGATGATAAAGGAGGGATAGACAAAACTTCTTTTTGTCCACTCTCTTTGATTTCTGCTACTATCTGTTTTGCTACCAAAAACTCACTCTATCATTCCTGTGTCTTTTAGGATTTTCTTAATAGTGCTCTCAACTCTCTTCTTAGACTACTTCTCTTTAATTAGAATCTTTACGGAGTTGAAGTTCTCCTCAAAGGTTCCAAACCTATTACATTGAGTGTCCAACTTACACTTAAGTAATCTGCTAACATACTCTTCAATCTCTACCTCAGATATCTCATAGCCAAGAGGGTCTATGAACTCTGTTCTAGGCTCTACTACTTCAATATAGGTAAAGTCAGTATCCACCATAAAACATATATCATCTTTATATTTTTCAACAAGAGACTTAGGGATCCTTGTTTTGCTAGACACAATATTTTGAAATGTATTAATAACAAGTACTATACTCTCATTTACACTATTAATAACATGTCTTCTGTATACTAGGTTAATCCTTTCCATTGTATTTTTTCCATCATTCTAGTCATTTCCTATGGTGTAAGGAAATCTCCTCAAAAGATGAAAGAACATATATGTAATTAGGGATGAGAACCTAAACTATGTATACTTAGTTTTCTTGATCTTCTCCAAGTTCTCAAATAATTGAATTCTTAGAATTTCACACATATCAACTTGTGCCCTATCAACACACATTAGATAGGCTCCATGTACCATTCCAATTGCCATGTCATCCTCTCTTGAATTTGCACAAAATTTAGTAGTTAGGATCTTGCATAAGTATCTCACATCATCTTGTTTGATCTTACTAATCATAATTCCTCTACCATTATAGGATGAGTTTGTGTTGTCAATGACTATTTTCCTCATGTTTTTCTCATTTAAATGAATAGCTCTAGTTTTAGATAATCCAGTGACTTCATGAATCAAATTTTCTATAATACCTATCACTCTATCTTCTACCCAAAACTTTCCATTATGAATTCTGCTCAAGATAATCTTAGTGCATTCTTCATTATCAAATTCATACTGTAATCCATACTTAACAATTTCATTATGTTCCAAATATTCAAAACCTTGTTTCAGTGTCATATCTTGATTGTAAATCTTTTGATATTCATTTGTGAAATCACTATCACTCACTATCTCTAGTTTTCATCCAAGATAACTTCTGACATTTTCTAAGTGTAAAACTCCATCTGGTATGGATGATAATGCAAACCTAGGGTCTTCTTCCAAGGGTTCTACTTGTTCCCTTTTCAATTTAGGTCTATTCTTATCTTTGACATTGTGTATTAAGGAAACATCCATGATTTCTTCAAATTCCTTTACTGATTCAAAGATTTTTCAAGTAAAATACCTTAATTTCATGATTTTAGGGCTTGCATAGATTCGACACACAATTCTTATCCAAATCCTTGAAAAATGCTTTCAATCACTACTCTTTGATCTCCTTGACACTTTTATTCACTTTGATGATCAAATAATACCGATCATAACCTTTTATTAATTCAATCTCACTTAGATCTGACATTGCATTCAATTCTTTTGCCGCTTCTTTCCAAAAAGTTGTTTCTGCTAACTTGCAAAACTTAAAACTTCTTGCGATCTTGCAAAACATAATATTTTTCTTTGTGCTCTTAACCATAGCATTAGAACATCATAAACTACCTTGCATTAACTATGCAAGACTCAATTCATCATATGTCTACTTCTACACTTAATCTAAGTTCCTATTCTACTAAAAATTATATAAATTAAGTTTTTTGAGATAGGTCAGGTAAAGATTCATTCTTACCTTTCAATACGTCACCTTCCTGATTACCTTCAATGTTGAATATGTCTCCTTGATTTGTGCTTTTGATAAAATTCACTTCATCTGAATTACTACAGCATCCTTTTTGACTATTACTTGCATCTTCATTTCTTCTTGCATGAATTTTGGGATTAGGATTAGGATGAAAAACTCTATTGTTCATTCTGCAAAACTTTGTTGTATGTCCAATCTTGTTGCATATCTGACAAACAATTCCATTGTTTCCATATTTTGGTCCAAGTTGATTGATTTGTGATCTGCAGTTTCTAGCAATGTGTCCAATCTTGTTTCATCTATAACATACTACTCCATTTCGTATGTTTATATCTTCAGTAGGTTTCTTATCTACATTGTTAGTATTCCTAAACATTATAATACCATCATTATTCTCAATAAATTTAGGTTTCCTACATTCAATAGCTCTATGTCCAAAACCATGACAATTTTAACAATAACCATTAAGACGTTTAAATTATTTACCTATGCAATCTCTCTTCATATGACCAATAGTATTACAAGAAAAACATCTACCTTTGAATTCTCTTTGCATACCTTTGGGTGATTCCTCTTGCTTCGGTGATTATTCTTCTTTAGGCGTATCTTCAAATTTGTTGATCTCATCAAGCTTCTTCTCATCTATGCTTTCAGATATCTTCAAATCTGGTTCCTTGCCTTCATCATTTGCTTTAAAAGTGTTGAATCCAAGACCAGACTTATCATAGAATGGTTTTTGATAAGGTATTTTCTCATCAATCTTCTCACTAGTTGAATATATCCTTTCAAGTTGTTGTTTGGATTGAGTCAATTCACCTATCACAATCTTATTGTATTTCCCAAGTTCATCATACTGCAAATTGACTTTCTCAAGTTTAGATGTTATTTTACAAAGTTTAGATTTTAGTCCTTCATTTTCAGTCTTTAGACTTTCATTCTCAGATTTTAGATTTGCTTCATTCTTGCCATTTCCATCTTTCAAACTAAGCTTCAAATTTTCTATCTTCAGTTCATGCTTAAGGATCTCATTTTCTTTTTCCAAATTGTCATCACAATCTTCAATAAAAACTTCAGATTCCTTTTCAGATCTCAGATCTTCCAATTTGTTTTTCAGTTTCTCAATGAGGTTCTTTGCATCATCATACTTTCTTTTCAAAGTATCTTTTTCAATAGTAAGCAAGTCAATCTGTTCGAGAGCTCCTTCAAGATTCTTCTATAGTTGATCCATATCCATAGAGATCTTACTCAAGCCACTAGGCTTTCCTTGAATGATTCTTTTCTGAGTAACTAAGCTCTAATACCAATTGTTAGAAATAGGGAATACTAAGAGGGGGGTTGAATCAGTATTCTACAAACTTTATCTTTTTCCCAATTATGGATATAACAGATTATCTTTATACATGCATAACATAAGAAGCTAAACAACATGCATAACAATAAATAACTCATAACACATTATTTGTTCTCGAGGAAACCCTAGCCAAGGGAAAACCTTGGTGGGGATGGTACCCACAAAGATCCACTAATCAAAAGTATCATGTTAAGGATGTTGACCCTATTAGGATTCTATTACAAGCATATAGTGTATCAGTCCTGATTAAGGGACTATAGGCCTTGTTAGAAGCCTCAACCCTATTAGGAGTTGTAGTACAGAATGTGATTACCAGATGAGCCCACTACCCAAACAAGTAATGTACAATATACACTGATTACAAAAATAGGTTAAGGTACATAACCTTATACTACTTGCATCGATATCTCTTTGCTGCTCTTTTACTATTGCTATTACATATGCTTCATATACTTCACATCATATCACTACTTCATTACATTTCATTACTACTGCTTGATACTACTTCTAAATTTACAATTACAATTACATTTATACCAATAGATTTATCCAAGAGTTAACATCTAGGATGTCATCCCTTTATATTGTTAAGTCATTATTTTGATAAACAAAATAATCCCTTAACTCTTTACTAGTTTTGTCTTCATATTTTGTCATGTCAGCTTCACACTATCTTCAATAAAACTATCATAACTTCTTCCGTACATGCCATAGAAACTTTCCCTCTGAGATGGGTGATCAATAGACATCATAGAATCTATGTTCAAGTGTGCAAGCATTGAACTTACTCCAATCAATGTCACAAACAAAAACTGTGTCCAGATTCACTGGTAAATACACTGTCTCACACTTAGACAAATTTGCAATGTGCTCTGTCATACTTTCTCTCTAAACTATGTGATCTTCATGTGGATCATATGTTGCGATAATGAAAACATCTATGTAATCAACTCAGCCAAATTGCCAACATTCGGTTTCCTAGCAGTATTAGGTACACACATTTTTCTCATTTTTTATTGTAAATAATATGTTTTGTATTTATTTTAGCTAGTTATTTATTGTAAATAATTTTTTATTTGTAGAAATGTTATAAATTTGTAGTTAAATATTATCTATTATGTTAGAAATTAATAGTAGAATGTTAGAAAATCGTAATAGTTTGTTAGCACCTATTAGAAAATATTTACAAAACATTAGAAACCATAGTAGAATGTTAGAAAATGTTAAATTTTAAGTTTAAAGTTGTAAATATTATGAATCTCTCTCTCACACACATGTACACACATGTTTAGTAAATAAATTGAAGTTAGTTATTTGTTTTAAATAATTTTTAGTTTGTAAAAATCTTATAAAATTGTAGGTAAATTTTTTTAAATGATCTAGTAGTATATTAGAAAATGTTAAAAAATTGTAGTACAATAAGTTTCTAGGATGCTTATTCCTCTCTTAAAACATATTAAGACACTTAGGATCCCTTAGGAATCTCAAGATCTTATAATACATATTAGGATGTCTTATAACCCATTGATGTACATGTTAGGTTCCATTAATACATACAATGACTCATTGTTTCCCTCAAGGCTCCTTAAGACATTCTAGGATGAATTAATGTAACCTATGATCTCTTAGGACCTATTATGAGGCCTACAACCCCTCAAGACATTCTAGGACCATTATGTATCTCTTATGATATCTTACTTGACACATAGGACCCCTTAGGACCCATACGACCCATTATTATATCTTTAAATATCCTAGGACATATTCATCTATCTTAGCTTCTATTAATACATATGTGAACCCATCATTTCCTGTAAGAACCCTTAAGACATACTAGTATCAATTAATGTAACCTATGATCCCTTACACCACTTATCACATATATGACTTATTAACATTTTTGGACCATTATACATCCCTTACAACATTTTAAGACATATATGACCTCATTCAGATCATCAAGACCCATTAACATATCTTAGGTTGTCTTAGGACACATGTATGTATCTTAGATTCAATTAATATCATACAAGGATACACTAATGAAACTTAGGACCCTTTAGGACCTCTTATGTTACCCCCGACCCCTTAAGACACTCTACCTGACCCTTATCCATCCCTTACATTATCTTAAGACACATCTAGGACTCATTGTTACCCACAACCCCTTAAGATAGTCTAGGGCCACTTATCTTGCACCTACGACCCATTAACATTCTAGGATTCTTATCTGGATCCCTTAAGACCTCTTATGTTACATATGACCTCTTAAGACACTCTAGGACCCTTATCTATACCTTAGGACCTCTTATATTACCCACAACCCCTTAAGACACTCTAGGACCACTTATTACACCTACGAATCATTAACTTTCTAGGACTCTTATCTGGATCCCTTATGAAATCTTAAAACAAATATGAAACCTTAGGACCCCCAAGACCCATTAAAAAAGCTTAGGATGTCCTAGGACCACTTAGACCACTTATCACATCTACGACCCATTAATATTATTGGACCATTATACATCCCTTATGATATTTTAAGACATATATGACCTATTAGGATCTTGAAGACCCATTAACATATATTAGGCTATCCTATGGCACATTTATGTATCTTAGATTCAATTAATACATACGAGGAGCCACTAATGTAACCTAGGACCCCTTAGGACCTTTTATGTTACCCATGACCCCTTAAGACACTCCATGTCTCTTATCTACACCTTAGGACCTCTTATGTTACCGAGGACCCCTTAAGACACTCTAGGACCCTTATCTATAGCTTATGACATGTTATGCTACCCACGACCCCTTAAGACACTCTAGCTTATAACATCTTATCTAGATCCCTTATGAAATCTTAAAACAAATATGAAACCTTAGGACCCCCAAGACCCATTAAAGAATCTTAGGATGTCCTAGGACCACTTAGACCAGTTATCACATCTACAACTCATTAATATTATGTTACCCATGACCCCTTAAGACACTCTAAGACTCTTATCTATACCTTAGGACCTCTTATGTTACCCATGACCCCTTAAGACAATCTAAGACCACTTATGTTACCCATGACCCCTTAAGACACTCTAGGTGATATTAGGTCCTAATAGGTCATATTAGGAAATAAGGTATGTCTAAGTTGTTTCTCTACTTAAAGACCTAACTAGACCTATTAGGACCAAGTAGACCTAACTAGGACCTATTAGGACCAATTAGACCTATTAGGTCTTTAACCAACATTAGTCTGACCAATTAGATGTATTAGGACCTATTAGGTCCAAATAGACCTAACTAAAGCTATCTAGACCTATTAGGACCAATTAGATAGGTAACTAGACCAATTAGGACCTATTAGGAACAAAATTTAGGACCCAATTATCTACTTAATTAGACCCAATTAGACCTATTAGGACTATTTAGAACTAATTATGACTAATTAGAACTAATTAAGACCTAATTAGACTCAATTAGAACTAATTATGACTCAATTAGAATCAATTAGAACTAATTAGGACCTAATTAGACTCAATTAGAACCAATTATGACTCTAGGACCACTTATGTTACCCACGACCCCTTAAGACCTAATAAGACCTCTTTTGTTATCTACGACCCCTTAAGACCTAATTAGTACATCTTAGGACCCTTAAGACATAATAAGACCACTTATGTTACCCATGACCCCTTAAGACACTCTAGAACCACTTATATTACCCACAACCCCTTAAGATAGTCTAGGACCACTTATATTACCCATGACCCCTTAAGACACTCTATGACTCTTATCTATACGTTAGGACCTAATTAGAGACATATATTTGATTAGATGGTTTTATTTGATTAGATGATATGATTTGTTTAGATATGATAAGTAATATAACTAATTTCATCATTCTTTAGTGTCTTAAGGGGAGGTCTTAAGGGGATCTAGAATTAATATCATAAAAGAAAACTAGTTACTACATGTAACTAATGAATAATAACTATTCTAACTAAGTCTAGAACTAACACATGCCATAAGTAATATAACTAATTTCATCATTTTTTAGTGTCTTAAGGAGAGGTCTTAAGGTGTTCTAGAATTAATATCATAAAATAAAACTAGTCAATACATGTAACTATTGAATAATAACTATTCTAACTAATTCTAGAACTAACACATGTCATAAGTAATATAACTAATTTCATCATTTTTTAGTGTCTTAAGGGGAGGTCTTAAGGGGATCTAGAATTAATATCATAAAATAAAAGTAGTTAATACATGTAACTAGTGAATAATAACTATTCTAACTAATTCTAGAACTAACATATGTCATAAGTAACATAACTAATTTCATCATTTTTTAGTGTCTTAAGGGGGGGTCTTAAGAGGATCTACAATTAATATAATAAAAGATAACTAGTTAATACATGTAACTAATGGATAATAACTATTCTAACTAATTCTAGAACTAACACATGTCATAAGTAATATAACTAATTTCATCAAAGCATACATAAAATATTTAACCAATATGAAATCTACAAAAATCATTGAATAATTAAAGTATACATATAAAATTCTATATATTAAAACCATTGAACCATCAAATAGGTTCATCATATATCAACAAATTATAGTCCATCATATGTTTACATATATAAACAAAGTATAATGAAATTTAATCTAGAGATATCAAGTAGGTCCTAACACAAGAAATAAGTATACATATTATACTTTTTAGACCAACTCAAGTGGTTCAGATCTTTCATGGAGAACATGTAATATTCTCTCATGATCCTCACTATCTAGTCTCCACTTATGACGTCCACGTTGAGATTTAACTGTATGAAGACAAATGGATGTGGCAACGACTAGGTGACTATATTGAAACACCTTATTGTCTGGTTCATAATCAACAAAATGAATACCATGTTGAATTAATTTGATTTTATTGAAATATGTTCCCTCTAAAATAACTGAACCCGCAGGTCACAAATTTTAACAATATATAAATTTAAACAAACTCAATTTGGAATTTGTTAAAAGGTTGAAATTTAAAATTTACAAATTGAGTTCAATATATTGATGTAAACCATATAAAAACCTATGGGGAACAACATTCCATCACTTTCTTCAGGATCAAGTAACTTCATCTTCTCTGTAGTACAATGCAGTAAATAATAACCAACTCCTACATTTTGACGCTCAACAATCACTGCAAAGACATCTCTTGCATACTAAATTCATATATACATGTGTGAGATCTTAAAATAAATACTTAGTTCAATCTATAGATCTATCTATCTATCTATACATGCAACCTAATGTACCATATAATGTGAAATATATATACTTACCAATTTTGACCAATCCCAAGATATGATTGGAATTAGTAGAAAGCAAAGGAACATCATTGAAGTTTTCATCTTCATCTCTATCAAATGTATTAGTAACAACTAGTGGCACTAGATTCCATGCACCTAAATATCCATGATCTTGATTGATACATTCCTCATAATTGTCTGCAATGTAGTGACAACAAAAGCATGAGTAGCCCCTAGTGTTCAACATCCAATTGTGATAATTTGTACTCATAACTGAATGCAAAGATTGTGTCTTTTCTATCCTATTGCAACCATGCATAATTTTTCTATCCACACCTTAAAAAATGCATATGTAATACATTCTATATAAATATAATTTGAATAAAAAATATCATAAAAAATTTAAACACTTTCAAATAATTAAAAAATGTGTGCATACATTTTATCTCTCAAAATTTTCTATATGGCACCACCTGAGTCAATCCTGATGACGTGTCATTCTCATTTTGTGTGAAATGTGTCTTGCACCATTCAACCACATCATGTGCATTTTTTATATGTAATCCCTTATAATTCATTTGATACTTTCATATAGCACATTTGATGCAAGCTTCAACACCATCATGTTCACCTTTTCCATGTCCACTCTCAAAGAAACTCTAGACATGTGGTATGTTTTCATTACGATGATATCTACATAGTGTATAAAATGGTCATGATGATTTGAATTGTGCAGCACATCCATCTGACCAAACATAATGTTTATCAATTTTTATACCTCTTTCTTTCAAATTTGCAAAATACATCTTGAAGCAATGTTCCACATAATTAATGTCATGCTCTCTATCATCACTTATATAAAAATGATATTCCTTCTTGATGACTCGTGCTTCAAATGTGCTCTGAATACCATCCAAATATAATTATGCATGTCGATAACACACATGTACCATAATAGTAATTTTATATGAAAAATAGTATTCCAACTGAATTGCCTTTTGATGAACAAAAGAATAATTTTCTGCAAAATCAACAACTGATACAATAGCTAAGTAGGATATATTTTCCATAACAAGTCAAATTGTGATATTGCTATTAGGATTTAACTGTGTAGTTTTTTTGAGTCAAACTCATTGACCCATGATTCATGAGTAGTGGTTCACTGAACCCATCTCTCATGAGAATGAAATGGAACACTTAGCACTCATTGGATCTAGGTGATGCTCACAGAGGTGAAGCACCAGGACTTCTCGGGAGGTCACCCATCCCAGTACTACTCCAGCTTGAGTGCGCTTAACTATGGAGTTTCCTCCATGGTTAAACCCACCCAAATTTTCCAATGAGGATGCAAGTAGAGTGGGTTTAACCATGGAGGAAACTCTGTAGTTAAGCACACTCAAGCTGAAGTAGTACTAGGATAGGTGACCTCCCGAGAAGTCCCAGTGCTTCACCTCTGTGAGCATCACCTAGATCCAATGAGTGCTAAGTGTTCCATTTCATTCTCATGAGAGATGGGTTCAGTCAACCACTACTCATGAATCATGGGTCAATGAGTTTGACTCAAAAAAACTACACAGTTAAATCCTGATAGCAATATCACAATGATACAATAGTTCCAAGTGGGAAATTGTCTCTCAGTGTTTGAAATTGTTGTGCTTGCCACTTTGTAGAAAAAGCATGATGAATTTAGGGTTGAATCATTTTTTTAAAATTTTTCATAAATACTCCAACATTTATCTCCTCTTCAACATATTCTAACCTTTTGGATTCTTTCCCAAATTTTGTTTCATTCTTTACATATTTGTAACTCTTGCAATTTATCATCTTTGTTACATCAATATTTTCATTTTTCAAAGGAAAAAGAGACAAATCGGCACATGTTTGGCATATTCTTTTCATGCAATTTATTTTTCCAGCTACATCATCTCTTTTCTCCCATAAAATTGATGAGATGAACTCACTTCATCTAGTAGGAGGATCCTTTTCAAAACCATAAGTGTCTTCTACAAACTTTTGAAAAACCTGATAGTGGAGATCAAATTCAACATGATAACAACAACAACAAGTTTCAAACACTTTGTTTGTCCTGATATAATATGGCTTCAATCTTTCAAAAAAAATTTGCCCCATCTTTATATTAGGATTTGAACTACAAAATGACACATAAATTTCATGTTGTGTTGTGTCCAACCAATGTTTCGTATGATATTCATATTGTTTAGCTGAAATTCTATGTCTAATAACATCTCTAATATTTGATGAAGGACATGTATTATTATTCCAAAATGATGTGACCAAATTTTTTATTCTTTCATAAATTTTATCAGAATGAGGAGCTCTACACATGATTGCCCAATTGCCTTCCAAGGTGCTATCATCCAAAAGTATTCTCCTATTAACATATTGTGATATCATTTTCCTATTAAAACCAAATTGAAATGAAACTGAAGATATCTATCTTTTTCATCCCATAGTGTTACCTACAATGGATGTCAACATAACTTTTCTTGTAATGGACTTAGCTATAGTTCAAGATCACTTCCCTAATTGGTTCAAACCTTTCTTAAGATTTTCAATCATATTAGTTTGCATGTCAACAACTTTTCTCTTCTTTGATGATTTGTCTATACCCAATAATTTTAAAGCCCCTTCCAAATTTTTGTTTATAAGTATAAGTGAAAGCAATTGAGCTTGTTCAAGTGTTTCAAAATTATTAAATTTACCAAATATTTCTCTTGCTATCATATTCATTGATCTCTTCTTAGCAAGACTTAAGGGTTGAACATTAGCAAGTGATGTCAAACTGTCCACATCCATTGTAAGTAAATGATCTAAGTTTCTATACTTAATATTTTTTTTTACAGTTTGAACTAAATTTAAAATTTCATCCATACTAGTAGGAGCACATGATGTTGAACCTTCTCCAACATCAATTGTTTGAGCTTCCATAAGGAGTAATCTCTATCCTTCTTCAATGTGGAATTCTTCGACTTGACTTGACCCTCCTACTTCAACTTGTCTTTCAGCTTCTTTAGTTTTATGATAATATGTCAATGTAGCTTCACGATTTCTTTATTCAGTACTAGGTAACCTTTTTCTAGAAGATTTACTTTGTCTTCCCGTCTTGTTCCTCATTTCTTTGAGCTCAAAAAAATGTCTTCCACAAGATCATCAACAAAAATTTTCTTCTTCAAAAAATACTTTAATCTAATATTTTTCCTCTCCAAAATTATGCCTTTCAAAAAATATAAATATCAATCATCCTTCAAAAAATGCCTTCAATAATAGAAAATTTGAACTTATTAATTGCAATTCAATATAAAATAGAAACAAATTTTTTTACTTTTATACCATTCTAAATTTTATTTACAATATCATTTTACTAGCTCACTTTGCTCAAAGTATATACTTCATGCAAAGTACACAAAAAAAAATTCTGATAGATGTCTTTTTGCTGAGATTTTCACTTGAGAGGCTTCATGTGAAGGGTCTTTGCATGGAGCCCCTCAAGTGTCTTCGTGCCAAGGGGGTCTTCTCACGAAGACCCCAAAACTGAAATTTTGCCCTCAGAAAACAATAGAACTTCATAAAAATGGTCTTCTAGGTCCTAAAACAAGGACTAAAAAAGATGATTTTTTCAAACAAATGATGTCAAACAATGCTATTTGGAACAATATTTCTAATGAATATAATTTTAATACATATTAAGTCCATTATCACTTTTAAATATTACTTTAACTAAACATAGGTTGTTTGGTCATTCAACAACCTGTCTCTTCAAGACTTCAAGAAAAATAGTAAATGATAAAAAAAAATTATAAAAAATATGTAGGAAAAGTGTATTTGTGTTACGTTTCTATGAAAAAAAGAAAAAAAGAATTTTGATATACACAGATCAAGTTAGAGCGATCCAAGTGACCTTATGTCTAAATTACAGTCACCGTCACTTTAAAACTTAATAAACTATGAAATATTGATCCAAAATGAATAAAAATAATTGCATCCTTTAGATATTGAAGTTAAAAATATAATCTTGAAAAAAATTACATCGTTAGATCATATTTTAAAAAAAAATTTATGCTGATCCAAGTGACAGTAACTCCTTAAAAACATAGTTTTTTCATGCAAACCACTTTTAGAAGGAGAAGGAAAAATGAATTTAAATGATTTTTTTAATTTTTAAAAAATATATTTAGAAACTAGAAAGGAAATTCTAAAAGACTCTAGTTTACATCATCTTCAAATTCCTAATAGTTTTCTGGCAACAAATGTTCGAAAGTGAAGTTTTTTCTCAGAATGTTGAACTCTGCGTCAAAGTTGGCCAAAAAGTGGGACTCACTATTATGGGACCACCCAATTGATATTATCAAAAGTAACTTTTAATCCAATTATAAATGATCTTGAAGGTCTTTGGAAAAAGGGAAAATTTGCATGTCCAGTTTGTGGTCCAAAGATGAAATCTCATCATTCAAAAAGTTTAGGAAAGTAGGTGTTCAATGAATATAGACAGTTTCTCCATAGAAATCATAAGTACCGAATTACCAAAACACATATTTTTAATGGAAAATAAGAGACTACATCAAATCCATGGAGAATGACACCTTGACTATTGAAGTTGGAATACAATAGAAAAAATCATCGAGGTAATGTCATTCCATCTGATGGTTTTTGTTTGAAATTTATCTTTTGATATTGTGTTTTATTTACTAATAATTTAATTGATGCTCATGAAGTTCGTCAAGGCACTAATGAGAAACTTCCAAAAGAACTAAAAATTTATCCTACACAATTTAGTAGGTTTTCATACTACGAGAAACTCTCAAGTGTGCATTTGTTTGATGCTATGCATATTGGAAAGAATGTAAGAGAGACATTATGGAAAATATTGGATGGAAGACATGACAAAGACAAAATTGTCAAAATTTTTAGTGACATTGAAGAATCCAGTGTTAGAATAACTGAGAGGGGGGTGAATCAATTATCCACAGTCCCAAATATAAAATGTATATCCAAAAACAATTTACACAAACTTTTGTAGCAAAGTAACATAAAATATTAAATTATTTAGGCTTTTACCAATTACCAGTTAATAACTTATGGGTTCAATCACGAAGCTGTGTCCCACTTTTAGAGATGAAGGAAATCGCAAAATCATCAAACAAAAAATTTTGCCTGCCTTCGTACGAAGTCTATACTTCACCCGAAGTCCTTAGGATGCTTCGTGCGAAGACACCATGTAGGGGTCTTCACACGAAGACCCTTGTGTGGCTTCGTGTGAAGTATATACTTTGCATGAAGTGATTTAGGACCGGATTTTTTATAAATTTCCAACGATTCATTTTCTAACCATCATTTTCACAAGAGCAGTTTGTGGACCCCTAGGCTTGGAGCGAACTACGTCACCATGCCAGCACACCAGCGCTTCCCGAGCTTCATCGACCTCTTCAGTTTTCTAGCAGTACCAGGTACACATATTTTTCTTATTTTTTATTGTAAATAATATGTTTTGTATTTATTTTAACTAGTTATTTGTTTTAAATAATTTTTAATTTGTATAAATGTTAGAAAATGTTATCTAAATGTTAGAAAATGTTAGAAATCATAGGAGAAATGTTAGAAAACATTAAGATTCGAGTTAGAAAATGCTAAATTTTAAGTTTAAAATTGTAATTTTTAAGAATTTCTCTCTCTCTCTCTCTCACATGTATGTACATGCATTTTTAGTAAACTTATTAAAGTTAGCTATTTGTTTTATTTATAATTTTTAGTTTGTGAAAATCTTAGAAAATTGTAGTTCAATTTTTTAAAATGATTCAGTAGTATGTTAGAAAACGTTAAAAAATTGTAGTACAATAAGTTTCTAGGACCCTTATTTCTCTTTTACAACATATTAAGACACTTAGGATCCTTTATTATAATTTACATATTACCTAACATCTTACTTGACACATAGGAGCCCTTAAGACCCATATGAACCATTATTATATATTAAAATATCCTATGACACATTCATCTATCTTAGCTTCTGTTAATACATATGTGAACCCATTGTTGCCCACAAGAACCCTTAAGACATACTAGTATCAATTAATGTAACCTAAGATACCTTAAACCACTTATCATGCATCTATGACCCATTAACATTGTTGGACCATTATACATGTCCCTTATGACATTTTAAGACATCTATGACCCATTCAAATCATCAAGACCCATTAACATATCTTAGGTTGTCTTAGGACACATTTATGTACATCTTAGATTTAATTAATTTATCATACAAGGATCATCCACTAATGAAATGTAGGACCCCTTAGGACCGCTTATGTTACCCCCAACCCCTTAAGACACATATATATACCTGACTCATTGTTACCCATGACCCCTTAAGATGTAGTCTAGGACCACTTATATTGCACCTATGACCCATTAACATTCTAGGACTCTTATCTAGATCCCTTATGAAATATTAAAACAAATATAAAACCTTAGGACCCTCAAGACCCATTAAAAAAATTTAGGATGTCCTAGGACTGGACTTAGACCACTTATGATGTTCTACGACCCATTAATATTATTGGACCATTATACATCCCTTATGATATTTTAAGACATATACATGACCTATTCAGATCCTGAAGACCCATTATATATGTATATGAGGATCCATTAATGTAACCTAGGACCCCTTAGGACCTTTTATGTTACCCACAACCCCTTAAGACAATCAAGGACCACTTATGTTACCCATGACCCCTTAAGAAACTCTAGGTCATATTAGGTGGACTAATAGGTCACATTAGGTCATATTAGGAAATAAGGTACATGTCTAAGTCGTTTCTCTACTTAAATACCTAACTAGACCTATTAGGACCAAGTAGACCTAACTAGGACCTATTAGGATCAATTAGATAGGTATTAGGTCTTTAACCAACATTAGTCTGACCAATTAGATGTATTAGGATCTATTAGGTCCAAATAGACCTAACTAAACCTATCAAGACCTATTATGACAGGTAATTAGGACAGACCTAATATGACCCATTAATGTCTTATCTATACCTTAGGACCTCTTATGAACTACCCATGACCCCTTAAGACACTCCATGACTCCATGACTCCATAATAGGTTGAACATTAGGTCATATTAGGAAATAAGGTATGTCTAAGTTGTTTCTCTACTTATAGACCTAACTATCTACCTATTAGGACCAAGTAGACCTAACTAGGACCAATTAGATAGGTATTAGGTCTTTAACCAACATTAGTCTGACCAATTAGATGTATTAGGACCTATTAGGTCCAAATAGACCTAACTAAACCTATTTGGACCTATTATGACCAATTAGACAGGTAACTAGACCAATTATGACCTATTGAGACCAAAATTTAGGACCTATTAGACTTAACTAGACCTAACTATACTAGGACCAATTATGACTCAATTAGAATCAATTAGAACTAGTTAGGAGGTCTAATTGGACTCAATTAGAACCAATTATGACTCTAGGATGACTTATGTTACCCATGACCCCTTAAGATAGTCTAGGACCACTTATATTACCCACGATCCCTTAAGACACTCTACAAATGACTCTTATCTATGTATGTTATGAAAGGTAATTAGGATAGGTAATATGACCCATTGATGTCTTATCTATACCTTAGGACCTCTTATGTTACCCATGACCCCTTAAGACATTCCATGACTCTTATCTATACCTTAGGACCTCTTATGTTACCTACGACCCCTTAAGACAATCAAGGACTAGACTTACATTACCCATGACCCCTTAAGACACTCTAGGTCATATTACTTGTCCTAATAGGTCACATTAGGTCATATTAGGAAATAAGTTATACATCTTTAAGTTGTTTCTCTTCTTATAGACCTAACTAGACCTATTAGGACCAAGTAGACCTAACTAGGACCTATTAGGACCAATTAGACAGGTATTAGGTCTTTAACCAACATTAGTCTGACCAATTAGATATATTAGGACCTATTATGACCAATTAGACAGGTAACTAGACCAATTAGGACCTATTAGGACCAAAATTTAGGACATATTAGACTTAACTAGACCTAACTATACCAGGACCAATTATGACTCAATTAGAATCAATTAAAACTAGTTAGGACCTAATTAGACTCAATTAGAATCAATTAGAACTAGTTAGAAGGTCTAATTAGACTCAATTAGAACCAATTATGACTCTAGGACCACTTATGTTACCCATGATCCCTTAAGACGTGCTCTACATGACTCTTATCTATGTACATTATGATCAATTAGAATCAATTAGAATCAATTAGAAGATCAATTAGAATCAATTAGACTCAATTAGAATCAATTAGACTCAATTAGACTCAATTACAATCAATTACAATCAATTCGACCTATTTAGACTCAATTAGAATCAATTAGAACCAGTTAGGACCTAATTATAGTCAATTAGAACCAATTATGACTCTAAGACCACTTATGTTACCCACGACCCCTTAAGACAGTCTAGGACAACTTATATAACCCATGACCCCTTAAGATACTCTATAGTCCTAGATTATCTATACATTAGGACCTCTTACGTTACCTACGACCCCTTAAGACCTCTTATCATAAATTTATGACCCCTTAAGACCTAATTAGTATGTATCTTAGGACTCTTAAGACCTAAGAAGACCACTTATGTTACCCACGACTCCTTAAGACATGAGCTATGACCACTTATGTTACCCACGACCCCTTATGTAAATTCATTTTTAGTAAATATTAAAGTTAGTCCTATGACCCATTGATGTACATGTTAGGTTTCATTAATACATAATAGGATGTCCTATGACCCATTGATGTCTTATCTATACCTCAGGACCACTTATTTGTTTCCATTTTACATGCAGTTATAATGTTGTAATCAAGTACTTAATTATTAACACTTAGCTCTTTCACATGTGATGTACATCTAGATGGCCACTCAAGGTGCACCTCGAACTCCTGACATTCATACTATTTTTCACATGGCTGACACAGAGATAGCTAGACCTAGATAGGCTATCAGTAGATCTAGTGGAGATGGTATATACAGAGACACATGTGCTACTATATTGACTAGTTTGTAGTCTATGACTAGTAGATTGAGGGCCCACACTTCATTTATGCCTCAGGTAGTTGAGGCCATTTTTCGAGAGTTGAGGAAGGAGATCTCGGGTGATGTTTCCTTGGCACAGGTTCAGAGCCTTATGTCCAAGGAAATCATCAAATGACAGATGTTCCCACATTATGAGAGGATGAGAGTGGTGAGGGCTTATCAAGTGACACGATGTGTGATCCCTCAGATTGCTTGTATGATTTACCCTTGACATCTTGCAGCCCATGGTTGTTATCCAAATAATGACCAAATTCCATTATACTTTGCATAGAAGTTGTATGTTGAGTTTCGTTTGGGACTCAGGGTCAACTATTTTGATATCCCACCTTTTTATGATTAGGGGCTAGGTAGGGTTGTAGACTGTGATCAGTATCGTAGGGATAATCAAGTTGTGCAGCCTCATAGATGGCTAGTTGGAGAGAGGAGTCTGGCAGTGACATTGGCGATGGCTGCTACTATAGATAGAGTCATCATTGCTTCTCAGAGGGGAGTTCTAGATAGTATAGGATAGATTGCTTCTGCAGCCACATCGATCAGTTTAGATTTAGTGGGTAGATACATTTTGACTAGACCAAGTAGAGCTAGATCATCTTTTGAGGCTTTGTCTAGTAGTACTGCAGGTGTGAGTGATGAGACATATAGAGATGTTGGTCTTCCTATGCCTGGAGAGATACGAGCATTGTCGGGTTATCAAAGTACTTTAGATATGGCCCTTTACTTTTTGGAGGATCTTATGTAGGCCTATTCTCATATTTCTGACACGTAGAGGATCCCTATACATTCAGTTAGGGATTACATTTCACTTACACGGGGTCCTGTAGTTCCACCGACATAGGATGCACCATCTACTAGTTAGGCATATCATAGTGTAGAGCATCGTGCATAGGATAGTGTAGAGCACCGTGCACCCACAAATCACTCTATAGCTGCAGATCTCAGTATAGAGATTGGAGATGTATGAATCACCAGTGAGGGCCTAGATGCTTTTGATGAGCACTTGCATGGGTTGGGTCAGGTGGATGTTGCCACTGATGGTGGGTCATTTATGTATATGTTATTTCATCCACATGATTCAGATTCTACACCACTCCCCTCATAGCTAGTGACACCCCTACAGTCCTCATTACTATAGAGGTTCAGGACCTTAGGTGGTGTGGGTGATGCAGTATTAATTGATGATATGATGGTGGAGTGCGCTGATGATTCTCCTGCTCCTAAGACTCAGGTACATATAAAAATTTCTTTTCTTTTTTATTAGGAGTTTTACTGAATAATTAATTGTACGTGTATTAATGTTTTTTTAATGCATAATATTTTGTAGGCACAATTAGTAGAGCATGTTACCTCTAGTGTGGGTTCAGAGCATCTTCCACATGATGTGACACCTACTAGTGGTCAGGTAAGTTTTAGATATATATGTATGTACATGTTTATATTTCAAGTACTTTACATAATATATCTACTATGCACATGTGTATATAACCAATTGTTGTACACTAAATTTGTAGGAGTCAGTCACTACTTTACAAGTAGATGATACACCTACTAGTGGTCAGGTATGTTTTAAAAATATGTAAGTTTAAATATGCATTTATAATATTTTAATTATTTTAGATTATTATCATATATACATGCATTTATATTCATAGGGATCATTTGCTGTCTCACAGCCAGAGGATGCTCGTGGCAGTCACTCAGAGGGTTGCTCTATTTGTATGCACCTAGATGACTCCCTAGTTTAGGACATGTTGAACATATATTTTATTTGAGACTCAGTTTATGATTTGAGACATATGATTCAAAACGTACATATTTGATTAGATGATATGCTTAGATTATATGATATGAGACACATTTATTTGATTAGATGATCATGATATGAGACACATTTACTTGATTATCTAGACGTATATTTGATTAGATATCTATGATTAGATTAGATGGTTTTATTCGATTAGATGATATGATTTGATTTGATTATATATGATATATATGATTCAAGACATATATTTGATTAGATGATATGATTTTTTTTTATTAGATGATATATGATTAAATTAGATGGTTTTATTCCATTAGATGATATGATTTTATTTGATTAGATGATCTATGATTTTATTTGATTAGATGATATGATTAGATTAGATGGTTTTATTCGATTAGATGATATGATTAGATTAGATTGTTTAATTTGATTAGATGATATGATTTTTTTTATTAGATGATATATGATTATATTACATGGTTTTATTCCATTAGATGATATGATTTTATTTGATTAGATGATCTATGATTTTATTTGATTAGATGATATATATGATTAGATTAGATGGTTTTATTCGATTAGATGAAATTAGTTTGATTTGTTTGAAAGATGATATATGATATTTGATTAGATGATCTATGATTTTATTTGATTAGATGATTTATTTAGATGATATGATAACTAATTTCATCATTTTTTAGTGTCTTAAGGGGATGTCTTAACCTAGGATCTATAATTAATATCATAAAAGATAACTAGTTAATACATGTAACTAATGGATAATAACTATATTCTAACTAATTATAGAACTAACACATGTCATAAGTAATATAACTAATTTCAAGGATACATAAAATCTTTAACTAACATGAAATTTCTATAAAAATCATTGAATAATCAAAGTATACGTATAAAATTCTATATATTAAAACCATTGAACCATCAAATAGGTTCATCATATATTAACAAATTATAGCCTATCATATGTTTAAATATATAAACAAAGTATAATGAAATTTAATCCATAGATATCAAATAGGTCCCAACACAACAAATAAGTATACATGCATTAAAATTTTTAGACCAACTCAAGTGGTTCAGACCTTTCATGGAGAACTTGTAATATTCTCTCATGATCCTCACTATCTAGTCTCCACTTACGACATCCGCATTGAGATTTAACTGTATGAAGACAAATGGATGTGGCAACTACTAGGTGACTATATTGGAACACCTTATTGTCTGGTTCGTAATCAACAAAGTGAATACCATGTTGAATTACTTTGATTTGTTTGAAATATGTTCCCTCTAAAACAACTGAACCTGCAAGTCACATATTTTAACAATATATAAATTTAAACAAACTCAATTTGAATTTTGTTAAAAGGTTGAAATTTAAAATTTACAAATTGAGTTCAATATATTGATGTAAACTGGATACACAAACCTATGGGAAACAACATTCCATCACTTTCTTCAGGTTCAAGTAACTTCATCCCCTCTACAGTACAACGTAGTAAATAATAATCAACTCCTACATTTCCACTCTCAATAATCACTGCAAAGACATCTCCTGCACAATAAATTTTTATATATACATGTGTGAGATCTTAAAATAAATACTTAGTTCAATCTATAGATCTACCTATATCTATGATCTATACATGCAACTCAGTGTACCATATAATGTGAAATTTATATATACTTACCAATTTTGACCAATCCTAAGATATGATCATAATCAGTAGAAATCAAAGGAACATCATTGAAGTTTTCATCTTCATCTCTATCAAATGTATCAGTAACAACTAGTGGCACTAGATTCCATGCGCCTACATATCCACGATCTTGATTGATACATTCCTCATAATTGTCAGAAATGCAGTGACAACAAAAGCATGAGTAGGCCCTAGTGTTCAACATCCAATTGTGACAATTCATACTCATAACTGAATGCAAAGATTGTGTCTTTTATATCCTATTGCAACCATGCATAATTTTTCTATCCACACTTGAACAAATGCATATATATAATACATTCTATATAAATATAATTTGAATAAAAAATAGCATTAAAATTTTAAACACTTTCAAATAATTAAAAAATGTGTGCATACCTTTTATCTCCCAAAATTTTCTATATGGCACTGCCTGAGTCAATCCTGATGACGCGTCATTCTCATTTGGTGCGAAATGTGTCTTGCACCATTCCACCACATCAGGTGCATTTTTTATATGCACTCCCTTATAATTCATTTGATACTTTCGTATAGCACATTTGATGCAAGCTCCAGCACCATCATGTTCACCTTTTCCATGTCCACTCTCAAAGAAACTCCAGACATGTGGTATGTTTTCATTACGATGATATCTACATAGTGCATAAAATGGTCTTGATGATTTAAATTGCACAGCACATCCATCTGACCAAACATAATGTTTATCAATTTTTATACCTCTTTCTTTCACATTTGCAAAAAACATCTTGAAGCAGTGTTCCACATAATGAATGTCATGCTCTCTATCATGACTTATATAAAAAATATATTCCTTCTTAATGACCTGTGCTTCAAATGTGCTCTAAATACCATCCAAATCTAATTGTGCATGTCGATAACACACATGTACAATAATAGTAATTTTCTTTAAAAAATAGTATTCTGACTAAATTGCCTTTTGATGAACAAAATAATAATTTTCTACAAAATCAACAACTGATACAATAGTTCCAAGTGGGAAATTGTCTCTCAATGTTTGAAATTGTTGTGCTTGCCACTTTGCAATAAAAGCATGATGAATATAGCGTTGAATCAATTTTTCTAATTTTTCCATAAAAAATCCAACATTTATCTCCTCTTCAACATATTCTAACCTTTTGGATTCTTTCCCAAATTTTGTTTCATTCTTTACATATTTGTAACTCTTGCAATTTACCATCTTTGTTACATCAATATTTTCATTTTTCAAAGGAAAAAGAGACAAATCGGCACATGTTTGAAATATTCTTTTTATATAATTTATTTGTCCAGCTACATCATCTCTTTTGTCACATAAAATGGATGAGATGAACTCACTTTGTCTAGTAGGAGGAGCCTTTTGAAAACCATAAGTGTCTTCTACAAACTTTCAAAAAACTTGATAGTGGAGATCAAATTCAATATGATAATGACAACAACAAGTTTCAAACACTTTGTTTGTCCTGATATAATATGGCTTCAATCTTCCAAGCAATGTTTGCCCAATCTTTATATTAGGATTTGAACTACAAAATGACACATACATTTCATGTTGTGTTGTGTCCAACCAATATTTCGTATGATATTCATATTGATTAGCTAAAATTCTATGTTTGATAACATCTCTAGTGTTTGATGAAGGACGTGTATTATCATTCCAAAATGATGTGATCAAATTTTTTATTTCTTCATCAATCCTATCAGAATGAGGAGCTCTACACATGATTGCCCAATTGCCTTCCAAGGTGATATCATCCAAAAGTATTCTCTTATTAACATATCATGATAATGTTTTCCTATTAAAACCAATGTGAGATGAAACTGAAGATATATTTCTTTTTCATCTCATACTATAACCTACAATGGATGTCAAGATAAATTTTCTTATAATGGACTTATCTATAGTTCGAGATTGCTTCCCTAGCTGGTTCAAACCTTTCTTAAGATTTTCAATCATATCAATTTTCATGTCAACAACTTTTCTCTTCTTTGATGATGTGTCTATACCCAATAATTTTAATGTCCCTTCCAACTTTTTGTCTATAAGTATAAGTGAAAGCAATTGAGCTTGTTCAAGTGTTTCAAAATTATCAAATTTACCCAATATTTCTCTTGCTATCATTTTCATTGATCTCTTCTTAGCAAGACTTAATTGTTGAGCCTTAGCAAGTGATCTCAAAGTGTCCACATTCATTGTAAGTAAATGACCTAAGTTTCTATAACTAATATTTTCTTTACACTTTGAGCTAAATTTAAAAGTTCATCCATACTAGTAGGAGCACGTGATGTTGATCCTTCTCCAACATCAATTGTATGAGCCTCTCTAGGGATTAATTCTGACCCTTCTTCAATGTGCAATTCTTCGACTTGACTTGACCCTCCTACTTCAGCTTGTCTTTTAGCTTCTTTAGTTTTATGATAATATGTCAATGCAGCTTCACGATTTCTTTGTTCAGTATCAGGTGACCTTTTTCTAGAAGATTTACTTTATCTTCCCTTCTTGTTCCCCATTTCTTTGAGCTCAAAAAAATGTCTTCCACAAGATCGTCAACAAAAATTCCCTCTTCAAAAAATGCCTTCAATAATATAAAATGCGAATTTATTAATTGAAATTTGATGTAAAATAGAAATGAAAAATTTTACTTTTATACCATTTTAAAAAAAAAATTTAAAAATATTTTACTGGCCAACTAGGGTACTTCGTATGAAGTACCCTTGGGAAAAATCTCGGCCATGGATTTTGCCCAAAATTTTCTCTCAAGAGGCTTCGTGCGAGGGGTCTTCACACGAAGCCCCCCAGGTGGCTTCGTGCGAAGACCCTCTTCACACGAAGCCACAAAAACAAAAAATTGCCCTCTGAAAACAACTCAACTACAAAAAAATGGTCTTCTGGGGCCTGAAACAAGGACTAAGCAAGATGATTTTTTCAAACAAATGATGTCAAAAGATGCTATTCGGAATAAGCTTTGTAATGAATATAATTTTAATACATATTGAGTTCATTATCACTTTTAAATATTACTTTAACTAAACATAGGTTGTTTGGTCATTCAACAACCTGTCTCTTCACAACTTCGGGAAAAATAGTAAATGATAAAAAAAAATTTATGAAAAATATGTAGGAAAAGCGTATTTGTGTTACCTTTCTATTAAAAATAAAAATAAAAATTTTGACATACCAAGATCAAGTTAGAGCGATCCAAGTGACCTTATGTCTAGATTACAGTTACTGTCACTTCAAAACTTAATAAACTATGAAATATTGATCCAAAATGAATAAAACCAATTGCATCCTTCAGATATTGAAGTTAAAAATATAATCTCAAAAGAATTACATCATTATCGTATTTAAAAAAAAAGTTATGCTGATCCAAGTGACAGTACCTCCTTAATAACATAGTTTTGTCATGCAAACCACTTTTAGAAGGAGAAGGAAAAATGAATTTAAATGATTTAAAAAAAATATATATATATTTAAAAACTAGAAACAAAAATCTAAAAGACTCTAGTTTACATCATCTTCAAATTCCTAATAGTTTTGTGGCAACATGTGTTTGAAAGTGAAATTTTTTCTCAAAATGGTGATCTCTGTGTCAAAGTTGGCCAAAAAGTGGGACTCACTATTGTGGGACCACCCTTATAGTGATTACCAATCAAATCCAATATGCAATATGTAAAGTATGACAATCAAACAATGACTACAATGAACACATAACACAAGAGATTTAACGTGGAAACCCTGTTAAGGGAAAAACCACCTCGAACCGGCAACCCAAAAATTGTTCACTTTTCTAAAGTGAGGTCGATGAAGACCCAACCTTGTTAAAGGTTACAAAACACACTGTAAGGTGTGACCTTGTTATAGGATTTAACACTAACCATTATCATCCAACTAGCATTCACTATGGGGTTGACAGGTGTATCATCTTAAAATGTAAGCATTTCCATCTTGATAGGTTTAGCACCCTCTTTTAGTACATTTATCATGATAGAATTGCATTTAGGATGCATTTTGCACTTTCTATACACTAAGTTTGCACCCTTATTTCAAGCTCTCTTGGTCTTGATAACCTAGTATAACATGAGAATCATCTCCAGGTGTGGGACCTATGCTAATTGAGATGAGACCTCCAGGTTCTAGGCTGGTTCCTCTTGGATAATCACCCTAATTTTCTTCTTGACATGAAAAGTAAAATCTTTTGAAGGGAAAGAGATAGAAGGAATGCATGAAAGGGAGATGACTTGAAAGAAAACTACCAACTAGGTGATACACTGAAAATATGGTGTGAACTACAGTATGGAGGATGAAATCAGTAATCAACTCAGGTCTAGGAGATCACAACTCACTACATAGGCTTGCATAAGTATTTCATAGAAAGGTCTAAACAAAAGACACGTACTATGACCTGCAAATAGACATTCATCTCTGCAACCGGGTATAGGAATGAGATAGATTGTCAGGGGGTTGAAGTATAGCCACAAGAGCATTCAAATCAAATCACCCACATGAATACACACAAGTTGCAGAAAGAAAGAGGGATCAAGAACCCTAAGATATCATTGAAAACATCTAAATACTTCAATTCAAATAAGAGAGAAATTAAACAAGGAAGCATAGGGATAGAGAAGATGTCACAAAATACCTCTGCAATATCTAAATAATCAATGGGAGATTACAGAATGTAGAAAACTAGAGAGAAATTTTTTTTTTAAAATGCCACAGATAGCCTTATAAGAAAGAGACTTTCTTCTTTACAAAATGTGAACTCCTTCCTCTAAAAAGCTCCAAAAAACAATATATACATCTCCTAATTTGCACGCAGGCAGGAGTAAAACCTAACTAGGGTTACATAGATTTGCATTAGAATAATAGCCAACCCTAACTCAAACAAATCTAAACATAAATTTATCTTGGAATATCTTAACTAATCAAATATGTCCTTACATGCCCATCTCTGTACCACATCCACCTATAGACACAACCGCCTTGATCTATCTACCCTCTGCAAATTGAACTTTCCATGAATGCTCCATATTCGATCCTAGTTTGATTTGTACCACCTTTAATGCTTCTTCAGCATGAGAATATCGATATGGTACCTTGAGAAAATAGCAAGCGGTGGTAATCAGATACTATCTTCATCATCCTCCCAACCTCCACTATCCTAAAGAATTCAATTTGAGCTACCCAAAGCCATGCAACCAACCGCTAGATCAAAACCCTAGCAAAACCTTGCCGGAATATTTTGAATTTAAATTTAACGGCTAGCAGGTTAAATTTTAAAACATGACCATCGATATTATCCTTCTTGATAGATGAACGGCCCAGATCATTTTTGAAACAGTCATAAACTCCTTTGAAAAGTCCTCAGCCAATCAAAACAAGACACCTCAGTGATGAATTGGCACACGGCCCCACTTTCTCTCAGAAAACTTAACCTTTTGTTTATTTAGTGAACACGTGACTGAAAGAAAATCTAAGTCCTGAGATACATTGTCTAACCTAAGTTTGGTTAAGCAATTCAGTGAACAAGGCATTTTGCTGAATCGCTAAGCCTCTTCCTTAACCCCAGCTATACTTCATGAATGCGAGAAGGCTTTATTCACGTGTTCACTAGATATTCTCTTAACCTTTTATGATAATTGCAGCTCCATTTGGTGAACTAGTGACTGAAGACATTCGCTAAGTCATGAGACATTTTAGGGCTTCACTAATTCATTTCGAAGATTCTGTGAATAGACACATCCACGCATTCACTAGATCATTTGGAGCACCGCTAATTCATTCTGCGAATGAGCAACCAAAGGGAACTTATCAGAGCTGCCAAATATTATCAGATACATAGCTGCCAATATTTTACAACCCTAGGCCCACCTAAAAACCCACCATGTGTCGACACAATATTGCTACTACTACTCGGTCACCTCTGACACAGGACCCACTCAAAACCTTGTTCATGCACCAACTATTGATCACCTTTTCTCTGACATTAGGTCAGCTCCAACTCATTATCATGCAGACCAATGAGAAGCTGCCAACTCAAACTATGTGGCACTAGACCCACTGACAGATTGAAGCCCTACGTTGAAAGGAAGATCAACGGTCATCACTATACCGCAACTTTAAAACACTTGCATCTTCTCCTTGTGGTGCAATGATGATCATCAATCTTGTCTCCTATTTAACCTTTGGGAAGTTGTGACCCCACTGTGCTACATCACCTGCCATTCTGGATTAATCAAAGCATGCCATGTCATGAAGAACTGGCAAGCGGGCCCAGGAAAGATTAAAGTCATGCCTCAGTCTGGTGATCCCATGACTGAAAGAAATAAACCATTGTGCTGGGTCACTAGATGTTTTAACAAGACCACCAAGGATTAAGTGACCATGAGAATAGTGCATTCATCGAATCGCCAAAAAGGAAAAGATAACTGCCAAGGATAAAGCGATTAAGAGAATAGTGCATTCACTAGTTCGCCGAAGGAAAAGGATAACCGCTGGGAAAATAAGAGAACTGGTGAACAAAGGGAATAAAATGTGCACATGCTAAAATGGGAATCCTAAGTGACCAAAAAAGGTAATTGTGAATTAGAATAGGCCTAGGGTTTATAGGGTTTTGGGCCTATAACGGCTACTTTTTGAAATTAAACTTGCAGATCAGGGAGTAAAAATGAATTGTAGAGGCTAGAGGGGGTGACACAAGGCCATGAAACCTTTTAGGTGCTTCACAGAGTTAAAAACATAGACCCTTGGATGGAACTTAGCCAAATTTGCATGGAACAAGAGAAATTGGGTAACATTTTGGTGATTTTTGCTGGATGTCAGCCTGCTAGACATGGAAACTAGTGACCTTGGTGCAATCCATTGGGCATGGGGTCAATTCCTGAGCATAAAACCTGATAGAAAGACAAAACTAGAGCTGTACTGGAGCACTTCTTGGAAAAAACTGGAAGAACTAACCTAGAAAATAGGAAGAGAAAGTAGGGAAACATAATTACAGAGATTTACAAGGAGGGATTAACCTCAAAATAGGGATTTAAGTGGAAACCATTGACTGATATAGGCAAGGAAACTCCTTTAAGAGTTGATAATTGAAAAGCATTAGGCCCTCTGCACTTTTTAATAACAAATGGTCCACCCCAGAAAGGGTCAAACTTTGTATGTCTGCCAGGCCTTGATTTGTATTCATCCCACTTGAGGACCACATCTCCAATCTTGAAGGTTCTAACCCTGGCCCTTTTATCAAAACTCTTCTTTGTCTGATCCTGATGAAATTCCACATCTTTCATGGATTTTTCTCTGAGTTCCTCTAATTCCATCAGTTGAGCATACCTGACCTATAAAGGATCTCCTTCTTCAAATAGGACATACTGAGTAACCAAATCTAGAGCTGGAAATTCAGTTGAAATGGATAACTTGGCCTCTTTACCATATACTAACTTGTAAGGAGAATTCCCAATGATCTTCTTTGGGGTAATCATGTCTAACCACAAGGTAGACTTCAATTTAGCGTGCCAATCTCTCTGATTGTCCTGTAAAGTCTTCTTGATTATCTTAATCAAGTTCTTGTTGGTTGATTCTGCTAAGCCATTTCCTTGAGGGTAGTAATTTGAACTTGTATTCAGATAAATGTCATTTCTGATTGCCCATTTTGAGACTTTAAGGCCTATAAATGCCAATGCATTATCTGATATTATGGATTTTGGAGTGCCAAATCTATGAATTATATCATCATAAAAACTTAAGGCAACAATCTCATTTTCTTCTTTTAAGGCTACTGCCTCTATCCATCTAGTGAAATAATCAATTTTAGTGATTATCCATTTGTGTCCTGCACTAGATGGAGGATTAATCATGCCAAAAAAGTCTATGCCCCACTTCATGAATGGTTTCTCTATTCTGATTGGCTAAAGGGGTAAAGCTACAAGCCTTTCTTTTCCTACAAACATGGCACACTTGATGCATCTTCTTACATAATCATGACAATCCTTGAAGATAGATGGCCAATAGTATCCAGCCATCATGATTTTGAAAGTAGTAGACCTAGGAGAAAAGTGACCTCCAGAAGGTCCATCATGAAATTCAAATAGGACATTAGCTATCTTTTCTGAATGAATACATCTTAAAAGGACACCATTGTGATCCTTTCTGAAAAGAACATCATCTATCAGCACAAAAGGAACAGATTGCAATCTATAATATCTTCTTTTTGCTGAGTCTAGGCCTATAGGGCATTGTCCTATTTTTAAGTAATGAATCATATCAGACAACCAACTTGATGCCTTGACATGTTCTTCTATAGAATGCACAACCAAATATGCATCCATTTGCTCTGATTTCTTTGAACTTTCATCCTCTACCAAATGCTCACAAAGACCTCTTCCTCTAACCAGCTTCGTGGTTTGGATGTCAATGTCATATTCCATCACCTTAGTGATCCAACCAGACCTTTTTTCATTTAGATCCTTGGACAGCAAAAATTCTTTGACACTTGGATGAGTAACCTTCAAATGTACCTTGTTATGGGTCAATAGATATCTGAACTTTTTAAGGCTCTTCACCATAGCAAGTACATGTTTTTCTACAAAAGAGTATATCTATTCACACTCCTCCAAACCTTTGCTGAAGAAAGTAATAGGCTACTCCAATCCATTTGAATTTTCTTGAGTCAACATAGTAGATATAACATCCTAGCCTCCATAATCATAAAGGATAAAATCCTTACTTGAATTTGGGTTTAATAGAGTAGGAGCTTCTGTCAAGGCCTCTTTGATAGCTTGGAAACTTGCTTTTCCTTCTTTAGTCTAGTTGAAGGCTGAACTCTTCTTTAACATGGTTGTCAAAGGCTTTAATAAATCTGCAATACTAGGCAAGAAATGCCTAACATAATTAATCTTTCCTATGAAAGATTGGAGACTTTTCCTATGATGTGGCAAGGGTAGCTCTAGGATGGTTGCAATTCTCTCAGGATCCACTATAATTCATTCTTTGGATACTACATATCTGGTGAAGGGTGCTCCCCTTAATACCACAAACACATAACAGAAATACATAAACAACAACAATATGCAAGAATAGAAAATTGGCTTCTTATTATCTCCACAAATATGGAATTACAAACTTTCAGAATTACAATATGCAAAGCCACATGGGCATTCCCTTACAATATTCTATAGGACAAAGCCTTGAACTATTACCTAGATCTACTACCCAGAACTATTCTGAACTGCCTAAGACAATAATACAGCCTTCCTTATATAGGCAATTTTTCCACCGCCTGGGAAGGTTCCAGAATTTTTTTGCCAATAAGGCTGACCAAACTTAGAATTATTTTATTTTACATTTTATTACATCATAGTCGGCTCAAGATAACCTTTGAAACCTGAATAGAAATTTTGAAGAAAATTATTTTCTGCCATTTCAGGTGGCCCAACTTCTGAAGACCATAAGTCATCACCAGTTGACCCGATCGGCTATTATAACCCCATTTCACAAACACCACGAAGCACTCTACAGGCTTGTCCTACGCAAGCACTCGTCACCCAAATTTTCAACCTCATCTGGGGCCTCTAAAGCCTTCAAAATTGAGTTCAAAGTTTCTGTACCCTGTTGCCAATACCGAAAATCTTCAATATCTTCCAATAGATACTTGATTTGGCAATGAAACTTTACTGGTAAACTTATATGACCAAAATAAACTTCCAAGAAAGAAATTAGATCATTTTGAGCACATACAAAAATTACCAAAAATAGTAACTTTTCATAAATAGCAGCTCTACACAAAATAGCTCTTATTGAATATAAAAATAAATTTTTTTATTTTTTTTGGGTGATGCAAGATTGCTCTTACACCCAGGATGCTCTTGCATCAGACACCCAGAGTAATTTGAGAAGTGACCCTGTCACGACTCAGGTGTGCAGAGGAAAACTAAGACGGCTAACCTCCTCCTTTGTCAGCCATGATGAATCTTCAACAGGTCATCCTTTCCACTTGACCAAATATTCTTCATATGTCCTGTTCCTTGTGCTTCTGCCAACACAACTGTCCAGTATATCTTCAATCTCCTTAGTGTTTGAACTAGTTGCTGGAATACTCCATTGTGTTGCTGTGATCTCATCTTCAACACCTCCTTCATGATACTCTGTCAGATCTGAAATGTTAAACATTGGTGAAATATTTAGCTCAGTAGGCAATTCTACCTCATATGCATTTCCTGAATCATGTTTCGTCAGTATCCTACATGGTCCAAACTTCTTCATTTTCAGCTTGTTATATGTACCAACTAGAAACCGCTCCTTCCGCAAATGAACCATAACTTCATCACCAACCTGAAATTCCTTATACCTCTTTTTCTCATCTACCTTAGCCTTATACTGTGTGTTCATCTTGGTAATATGCTTCCTCACCTCCCCATGCATGTTCTTCAAGTGTTCTACAAAATCCTCAGCTTCAGCACTACTTATTTCTCCTTTATCTATCTTCCTCAATTCAGATGCATTTCTTGGACTACTTCCATATACAATCTGGAATGGTGATTTACCAGTGCTCTTGTTGACAGAATTATTGTATGCAAATTCCCCTTGTGGTAAAATCAAATCCCATCCTGTTGGCTTATCTCCAACCAAACATCTCAGCAAATTTCCCAAACTCCTATTCACCACCTCTGTCTGTCCATCAGTCTATGGATGATGTGATGAACTGAACTTCAAATCTGTCTTCAACTTCTTCCACAATGTACACCAGAAATATCCAACAAACTTAGTGTCCCGATCTGAAACTATGGTCTTTGGCAAACCATGAAGTCTCACTACTTCTCTGAAAAACAATTCTGCTACATGAACAGCATCATTAGTCTTCTTGCAGGGAATGAAATGTGCCATCTTTGAAAATTTGTCAACCACCATAAAAATTGAGTCATGTCCCCGCTGAGTCCTCGGTAAACCAAGAACAAAGTCCATGCCGATATCCTCCAAAGGCTTCTTTGGTACAGGTAATGGCTGATACAACCTTGTATTCTGCTTCACTCCTTTCGCCATTTGACATACTCTGCAACTCTATACAAACTTCTTCACATCTTGCTAAACTGTGGCCAATAATAATTCTCACCAACCAAACCAAGGGTTTTATCACGACCAAAATGTCTAGCCAATCCTTCGCTATGCTTCTCCTTGATGAGATTCTCCCTCATAGAACTTTGTGGAATGAACAATTGACTCCCTCTAAATAGCATATCATCCTGGATAATGAAATTCACCCATTTTGTCTTGTCTAGAGTAACAGGTTCTGTACAATCTTTCCAAGCTTCACCAAAATCAGGATCCTCTGGATACAAATTCTTGAGTTCCTTGAACCCAACCACTTCAATTTGCATTTCTATCAGCAATAGATGCCTTCTCCTAAGAGCATCTGCAACCCTATTAGAATTTCCACTCATGTGTTTCAAAACAAATGTATAACTCTGCAAAAACTTAACCCATTTCAAATGCCTTTGATTCAATTTTCCTTGACTAGTCAAATATTACAAAGCTTGATGATCAGTATACAAAACAACTCTTTAGAAAGTAGATAATGTCTCCACTTCTTTAATGCCTGAACTATAGCATAAAATTCCTGATCATAAATAAAATATTTTCTCTTGGCATCATTTAACTTCTCACTAAAATAAGCAACGGGTTTACCTTCTTGGCTCATAACAGCTCCTATTGCAGTACCACTAGCATCACAATCTACTTGAAACACCTTATTAAAATTTGGAAGTGCTAAAATAGGTTGTTCTGTAACTTTTTGTTTCAACAATTGAAAACTCTTTTCTGCCCCATTAGTCCACTTAAACTCTTTTCTATCCCCTCTCATTGTTTCAGTCAACGGTCCACAAATACTGCTAAACTTTTTGATAAAATTTCTATAAAAGCTAGCTAGACTATGAAAAAATCTTACCTCAGTAGCACTCCTTGGAGTAGGCAATTCAAGGATAGCCTGTACCTTCTCTGGGTCCATTTTTAGACCTTCTCCTGAAACTACAAACCCCAAATACACCAACTCTTTCTTCACAAAACTGCACTTCTTCAAATTAATCAACAATTTCTCTTCTCTCAACTTCTCAAATACCATACGAATATGCATCATATGCTCTTCCAATGTCTTACTAAAGATCAAAATATCATCTAGGTAAACAATGACAAACTTACCCAGAAATTTTTTCAGAACCTCGTTCATGAACCGCATGAAAGTGCTCGGTGCATTGGTTAGCCCAAAAGGCATGACTAACCACTCATATAGTCCTTCCTTTGTCTTGAAGGTAGTCTTCCATTCATCTCCTTCTCTGATCCAAATCTGATGATATCCACTCTTCAGATCTATCTTTGAGAAATATACAGCTCCACTCAAATAGTCCATAATATCATCCATTTGTGGCAATGGAAACCTGTACTTGATTATGATCTTGTTTATTGCCCTAGAATTTGTACACATCCTCCCTTCTCCATTATTCTTTGGTGCTAATACCACTGGTACAACACAGGTACTCAGACTCTCATGGATCAATCCTTTCTATAACAGTTCATATATTTGTCTGTTCAACTCCTCACTTTCTGCAGGTGTCATTCTATGTGCTGCCTTATTCGGAAAACTCACTCCTGGGATCAAGTCCATCTGATGACTGATCTTCCTGACTGGTGGTAATCCATCAGGCACGTTATCAGATACAATATCTTGAAACTCATTCAACAAATCTGCAACTTCTACAGGAACATCTTCTACTTCTTCTTTACCAACTTTTTGAATTAAAGCAAAACATACATGCTCATGCCTCATACCATCTAGGAAATTTCTTCCATCAACAAAAGTTATCCTTGCATTACCACATACCTTTTCTTCAGTCTCCTTCAATGGTTTTAGCTTATGTCGCACTCCATCCTTTGTCAAGGAATAGGTATTCGCACGACCATCATGTACAGCACATTTGTCAAACTGCCATGGTCTACCCAACAACATATGACATGCATCCATAGATATGATATCACATAATACCTCATCTTGGTATCCACCAATCTTGAACTTCACTAGGCATTGTTCATTGACCATGACCTTGTGGTCATCCTGTACCCAGACAATCTGATATGGATGTGGGTGTTTCTCTCTCTTGAGCTTCAACTTTGTCACCATCTCTTTTGACACCAAATTATCAGTGCTTCCACTATCAATAATCACATCACAACATTTACCTTCACACTTGCACCTGGTGTGAAACAAGCTCCTCCTTTGCTTAGGTTCATTCTCACCACTCAACAGGACTCTTCTGTTAATCAACATTTCTCCTCTTTCAGCATCTTGAGAATTTGATGATCTGGCATCTTCATCTACATGTGCAACTCTGGCCTGGCCTTCATTTCTCCTGTCTATTCTACCTTGGCACTGAGGACATTCAAATGCCCTATGACCTTCTCCACAGTGATAACATGTTCCGCGGAAGCCACCTCTTCCAGATCCTTGTCCTCTTCCTCTTCCTCTGTGATCTCTATTATTCTGATCCTAGAAGCGATTGGAATTATTTCCTCACTGATTCTGACTGCTACTGGCCTCATCCTTCTTTTTTGGATCTTCATTTCGGCCACTATATGACCGTCCACCAGATTGTCCACCGCGACCTCTTCCATTTTGTCTGCTCTCAAATTTCTTGTTCATCTTTTCCTCTACTTTTAAGGCAAACAAGTATGCCTCTTCAATACTGTTCATTCGAACCAGATTCAGCTCCTCCTAAATGCTTGGCCTTAACCCATTAAGGTATTGGGCAACTTTCTCCTTATCAGCTTCTGCATGGCCTGTTCTGATGAGAAGTCGATAGAACTCCTCTGTATACTCCTAAACAGATCTTCCTGCTTGCTTCAAACTCTACATTTTCTTCAGTAGGTCAAGATCATAATCAATAGGAATGAACTGTCACTTCAATTTATCCACCATCCGATCCCATCTCATGATTTTCTACTTTCCCCTTCTATTTCACTCCAACTAAATCTCTTGGCACCATATCTTCCCATGACCTTTCAGTCTGGCCTTTGCAAATTTGACCCTATCAGGATCCTCAACATCTTCATACTCAAAATATTCCTCACATTCATTGATTCAGTCGATCAATTCTTCTGTGTTAAGATTTCTAAAAAATGTAAGAACCTCAATCTTAGGTCTTTTCCCAATCTTAGAAATGGCCCGAAAAAGTCTTTCTTCCTCTTGGTTCACAATTTCGACTTCTCCTTCTTGATATTCTTCTTCAGCTTCATCCTCGCTTTCATCTCTGACATTAAGATTCATTCTTCTATGAATCTCTTCTTGCAATGCTCGCACTTGTCTCTGCAGTGCCCTAACCTCAGGTGTTACAACACCAGCTCTTCCGCCACATTCCCTTTGTGAAGGCATTTTTGCGATGCGCGCCGAAACCCTAACCACGGTCCTGGTGCAAACTACCTCACAGTCGGTGATCTGTTTACACACTCAGGAACTCCTGCTTTGATACCACTTGGTGAAGGGTGCTCCCTTTAATACCACAAACACATAACAAAAATAGAGAAACAATAACAATATGCAAGAACAGAAAATTGGCTTCTTATTATCTCCATAAATGTGAAATTACAAACTTTCAGAATTACAATATGCAAAGCCACATGGGCATTCCCTTACAATATTCTATAGGAAAAAGCCTCGAACTATTACTCTGATCTACTACCCTTAACTATTCTGAACTACCTAAGACAATAATACAGCCTTCCTTATATAGGCAATTTTTCCACCACCTGGGAAGGTTCCAAAAATTTTTTTTCAATAAAGCCGACCAAACTTAGAATTATTTTATTTTACATTTTATTACATCATAGTCGGCTCAAGATAACCTTTGAAACCTGAACAGAAATTTTAAAGAAAATTATTTTCTGCCATTTCAGGTGGTCCAACTTCCGAAGACCATAAGTCATCACCAGTTGACCCAATCGTCTATTATAACCGCATTTCGCAAATGCCACGAAGTGCTCTACAGGGTTAACTTGCGCAAGCACCCGTCACCCAAATTTTTGACCTCATCTGGGGCCTCTAAAGCCTTCAAAACTGAGTTCAAAGTTTCTGTACCCTGCTGCGAATACCGAAAATCTTCAATATCTTCTAATATACACTTGATCTGGCAATGAAACTTTACTGGTAGACTTATATGACCAAAATGAACCTTCAAGAAAGAAATCAGATCATTCTGAGCACATACAAAAATTACCAAAACTAGTAACTTTCCATAAATAGCAGCTCTGCACAAAATAGACCTTATTGAATATAAAAATAGAAATATTTTTTTTTTTTGGGTGATGCAAGATTGCTCTTATACCTAGGATGCTCCTGCATCAGACACCTAGGATAATTTGAGAAGAGACCCTGTCACGAGTCAGGTGTGCAGAGGAAAACCAAGACGGCTAACCTCCTCCTTTGTCAGCCAGGATGAATCTTTAATAGGTCATCCTTTCCACTTGACCAAATATTCTTCATATGTCCTATTCCTTGTGCTTCTACCAACATGATTGTCCAGTATATCTTTGATCTCCTTAGTGTCTGAACTAGTTGCTGGAATACTCCACTGTGCTGCTATGATCTCATCTTCAACACCTCCTTCATGATACTTTGTCAAATCTGAAATGTTAAACACTAGTGAAATATTTAGCTCAGTAGGCAATTCTACCTCATATGCGTTTCCTGAATCATGTTTCTTCAGTATCCTACATGGTCCAAACTTCTTCATTTTTCAGCTTGTTATATGTACCAACTAGAAACTGCTCCTTCCGCAAATGAACCATGACTTCATCACCAACCTGAAATTCCTTATACCTCTTTTTCTTATCTGCCTTAGCCTTATACTATGTGTTCATCTTGGTAATATGCTTCCTCACCTCCCCATGGATGTTCTTCAAGTGTTCTACAAAATCCTCAGCTTCAGCACTACTTATTTCTCCTTTATCTATCTTCCTCAATTCAGATGCATTTCTTGGACTACTTCCATATACAATCTAGAATGGTGATTTACCAGTGCTCCTATTAACAGAATTATTGTATGCAAATTTTGCCAGTGGTAAAATCAAATCCCATCCTGTTGGCTTATCTCCAACCAAACATCTCAGCCAATTTCCCAAACTCCTATTCACCACCTCTATCTGTCCATTAGTCTGTGGATGATGTGATGAACTGAACTTCAAATCTATCTTCAACTTCTTCCACAATGTACACCAAAAATATCCAACAAACTTAGTATCCTAATCTGAAACTATGGTCTTTGGAAAACCATGAAGTCTCGCTACTTCTCTGAAAAATAATTCTGCTACATGAACAACATCATTAGTCTTCTTGCAGGGAATGAAATGTGCCATCTTTGAAAATTTGTCAACCACCACAAAAATTGAATCATGTCCCCACTGAGTGCTCGGTAAACCAAGAACAAAGTCCATGCTGATATCCTCCCAAGGCTTCTTTGGTACGGGTAATGGCTGATACAACCCTGTATTCTACTTCACTCCTTTCACCATCTGACATACTCTGCAACTCTGTACAAACTTCTTCACATCTTGCTGCAACTGTGGCCAATAATAATTCTCACTAACCAAACCAAGGGTTTTATCACGACCAAAATGTCCAGCCAATCCTCCGCTATGCTTCTCCTTGATGAGATTTCATAGAACTTCTTAGAATGCACAACTGCCTCTCTCTGAATAGCATATCATCCTAGATGATGAAATCCAACCATTTCATCCTGTCTAGAGTAACAAGTTCTGTACAAGCTTTTCAAGCTTCACCAAAATCAAGATCCTCTGGATACAAATTCTTGAGTTCCTTGGACCCAACCACTTCAATCTGCATTTCTGTCAGCAATAGTTGCCTTCTGCTACGAGCATCTGCAACCCTATTAGACTTTCCACTCCTGTGTTTCAAAATAAATGTATAACTCTGTCAAAACTCAACCCATTTCAAATGCCTCTGATTCAATTTTCCTTGACTAGTCAAATATTACAAAGCTTGATGATCAGTATACAAAACAAACTCCTTAGGAAGTAGATAATGTCTCCACTTCTTTAATGTCTGAACTATAGCATAAAATTCCTGATCATAAACAGAATATTTCCTCTTGGCATCATTTAACTTCTCACTAAAATAAGCAACAGGTTACCTGCTTGGCTCATAAAGACTCCTATTACAGTACCACTAACATCACAATCTACTTGAAACACTTTATTAAAATCTGGAAGTGCTAAAATAGGTTGTTCTATAACTTTTTGTTTCAACAACTGAAAACTCTTTTCTATCCCATTAGTCCACTTAAACTCTTTTCTATCCCCTCTCATTGTTTCAGTCAAGGGTCCACAAATACTACTAAAATTTTTGATAAACTTTCTGTAAAAGCTAGCTAGACCATGAAAAGATCTTACCTCAGTAGCACTCCTTGGAGTAGGCCATTCAAGGATAGCCTGTACCTTCTCTGGGTCCATTTTTAGACCTTCTCCTGAAACTACAAACCCCAAATACACCAACTCTTTCTTCACAAAACTGCACTTCTTCAAATTAATCAACAATTTCTCTTCTCTCAACTTCTCAAATACCATACGAATATGCATCATATACTCATCCAATGTCTTACTAAAGATTAAAATATCATCTAGGTAAAAAATGACAAACTTACCCAGAAATTCTTTCAGAACCTCGTTCATGAGCCGCATGAAAGTGCTCGGTGCATTGGTTAGCCCAAAAGGCATGACTAACCACTCATATAGTCCTTCCTTTGTCTTGAAAACACTCTTCCATTCATCTCCTTCTCTGAGCCGAATCTGATGATATCCACTCTTCAGATCTATCTTTGAGAAATACATAGCTCCACTCAAACAGTCCATAATTGTTGGAAACAATTGTCTGAAGGAAATTGCTACTCAATTATGTATTGTCTTTGATGTCACACTATGTCATAGTCCACAGCAATCAGTTCCTACCGAGCTCAGTCGGTCTGCCAGACAGGAATATTAGTGCTTACCGAGTCCACTCGGTTATCAAAGAAAATCAGTGTCTACCGAGTTCACTCGGTTACCCAAAAGAAAAGATAGTGTTTACCGAGTTCATTCGGTCATCGAAGAAAAGATAGTGTTTACCGAGTTCAGTCAGTCATCGAAGAAAAGATAGTATTTACCGAGTTCAGTCGGTCATCGAAGAAAAGTTAGTGTTTACCGAGTTCAGTCGGTTATCAAAGGTAAAGGATTGTCGGTGTTTACCGAGTTCCCTCGGTCACCGAAAGATTATAGAAATTTATGGTCATCGAGCACTGTCGGCCCTTGAAGGACTTTTGCAAATAGAGTTTTCTTAATTCAGCCGACTTTTATACTAAATAATGTCAATTTGACAAATCCAAAATCATATAAATAAAAGGTCAAATGTGAAAAATAAACATACACAGCAGAAGATTTACAGAAGAAAAGAAGGAAAGGTATATGCGAATTTGTGAAGGATGTTCAGATATCCTTGAGGAGCAGCAGAGATTTATTCGATCAAAAAGGATCAGACTTATGCAGAACAGAGATCTGTAATCAGCAAGACAGTTGCATTATTATACAGGTCACTTTTTTCATTGTTACCTTCTTATCGTTGTAACAGTGAATTCTAAATCTCTTAACCGAGTTGGTTTAACAACCATAATGTAAATCCTCTAACAAGGTGACAATTCCATTGAATTATTTTCAAGACCTCTTACTAGGCCACTCCTTGCAGGGTGTTTTAAATCCTCTAACAAGGTCACACCTAACAGTGTGTTTTGTAACCTTTTACCGGGTTGGCTTCTAACCGGGCATCACTTCAGAAAAGTGAAAATTAGTATCTAGATACATTGGTGGTTTTTCCCATATTGGGTTTCCACGTTAAATCTTGTGTCTCTTGTGTTCTTAATTGCTTTCTCAATCATATACATGTGCTGATGAATATCTAAAGATAATATTGCTAATACTTTCTGCATCTTCAAAGTTACTGCAATCTATTTACCGAGTGCTAAAATAGATAACATTGTTAAGATATCCTAAGGGATCTGCAAAGAATTAATTGTGAAGTGTTTTATGGTTGACTGATTCACCCCCCCCCCTCTCAGTCACTTCATCCATATTCCATCAATTGGTATCAGAGCCTTTGGTGCTTGCAGGAAGGGTTTCAAGGACCTAAGCTAAAGATCAGGATGTCTTACAAGAGGGAAATTCGAAAGCTCAACAGAGATAGCTTTTCAGCATGGCAAGGTCTCATGCGACTTCATCTGGCTTCCATTAGTGATTCAGGATGCAAATACATTGATGAAGAGTACACAATTCCTAATGGCGCATTAACTATTGAAGACATTGCAGATAAAAAGACTCACAACACCATGATGATAGACATTGCATCTGCTCTCAGCTATGAAGAATTTGATGATATTAAAGACTGCACCATTGCATATGAAATGTGGGTGGCACTGAAGAAAATATATGGTGGTGATGCAAATGTGAAAAGAGCCAAATCAGAAAGCCTAAGAGGACAGTTTGACAAGATGAATATGAAGGAAGATGAAAACATTGCAAAATATGTTGAAAGAATCAAAGCAAGTGTAAGTGCAATTAGAGCTTCTGGAGGAACAATCTCAGATGAGACTGTTATAAGTAAGGTACTCAGAACAGTACTCCCTATCTATGCAATAAGAGTATCAGCTATTCAAGAAAGAAGATGTGAAACAAACCACAATATAACTTTGGATGCTTTAGTTGGAAGCTTGACAGCTTTTGAATTAGACAACTATGATAACTATGTTCCTAGTTCCAAAAATATTGAATCAGCATTTGAGGCCAAGGTTTCACTAAAGAAGAACAAGAAAATTAAAGAAGTTCAGTCAGAAAGTGAAGAAGAATCAGAAGAAAGTTCTGATAGTGATCTTGATATTGTAGAAGCATTACTTGCAAAGAAGTACTCTAGAGGGAAAGGTAAATATAAAGGTAAAACTCCTTTAATCTATTTTTCATGTGAAGAAATTGGACATATTGCAGCTAGGTGCCCAAACAAGCAAGTCAAAGAAGAAAAGAGAAGTCACAAGTACTATGGCAAAAAAAATTTCAAATCATACAAGGATAAAGGTAAGAAATCATGTTTTATGGCTAAAGATTCTGATGATAGTGAAGAAGAAATTGTCTTTATTGCTATAAAAGATGAATCTGATGATGATGAAGATAAGATGGCACTTATTTCTCATATAAGAAAAAATGATATATGGATAATAGACAGCGGATGTTCACACCACATGACTGGTGACAAGATAAAATTTGAATATCTAGAAGACTGTGATAGTGGTAATGTAAGATTTGGAAACAATGAACCTTGTTGTATAAAAGGAAAAGGAAGAATCTCTTTAACCAAAGAAGTCATATGTGATAATGCTTATTGGGTTGAAGGACTAAAACATAATCTTTTAAGTGTAGCACAGCTAATTAACACTGGTTTCAAGGTTGAATTCATGAATGGTCAAGCAAGACTACTGGATGGAAAAGGAAAATTCATTGGATCAGGCAAACAAATAAAAGGTAACTTATTTTATCTTGATCTCAGTGAATATTCATGCTTTATTGCTCAAATAGAAGAAAGTTGGCTATGGCACAAAAGGTTATGTCATGTGAATAACATGATAAAAATAAGCAAATTCAAGAAGGTTAGAGGCATTCCTACTTTGAAGAAACCTGACACTGGTCTATGTAAGAATTGTCAGATTGGCAAAATGAGTAAAACTAGTTTCAAGAGTAAGAACTATCAGTCTAAAGAAATTTTGGTAATTGTGCATACTGATTTATGTGGACCTATTGGAATACAAAGCTATACTGGAGATAAATTCTTTATTCTTTTCGTTGATGATTATTCTAGAATGATGACTATTATGTATTTAAGAGAAAAATCAGAAGCATTTGAAAAGTTCAAATGGTACTTAGCAAGAGTAGAAAAAGAAACAGGGAAAAGATTGAAATGCTTAAGATCAGACAGAGGTGGTGAATTCATCTCCCATGATTTTAACAACTTCTGCATTGAAAGAGGAATCAAAAGACAGGTATCAGCTCCTAGAACTCCTGAGCAGAATGGAATAGCAGAAAGAAGAAACAGATCTATTATGGATTGTGCAAGGACTCTAATGATATAAAAGAACATCGCTATAAAGTACTGGAAGGAAGCTATCAGCACTGCAGTTCATACCTTGAACTGAGTACAACTGAAGAAAGACACATTCAAAACTCCTTATGAATTATGGTATGGCTATAAACCTAATGTAAGTTACATGAAAATATTTGGTAGCAAATGTTATATCTTAAAAGAATCCAGAAGAAATAAATTTGATGTGAAAAGTGATGAAGGAATATTCCTAGGATATTCTAGCAAAAGCAAGGCATACAAATGTCTGAACTTATCTAGTCACAAAGTCATAGAAAGTATACATGTAAAATTTGATGAGTTTGCAGAAAAGACTGAGGAAGAAAGCAAAAGGGAACCTGAGAACTACAGAAGATTCATTTACATTGAACCTGAAACATTGGCAGACACAACTATCAGTAAGGAAACTATATCTACCGAGCTGAGCACAGTTACCGAGTCACAGGAAGAAGTTCAAACCGAGTCACAGGAAGAAATTCAGACCGAGTCTCAGCCTGAAGTTACCGAGCAAATATCTACCAAGCCCGAGCAACCTAAAGAAGAGATCCTAGAAGACAACAGCATGAATCATTCAAAAGGCAAGGAACCTATACTAGCCAAATATGTCAGAAGACATCATACACTAGACCAAATCATTGGAAATAAATCAGATGGTACTATGACAAGAAGCAAGCTAAAAGGTACATGTCTGCTTACTGATTTTGAACCTAGAAATATCAAATATGCATTGGAGAATGAAAGTTGGATTGAAGCAATGAATGAAGAATTAGAACAAATACAAAAGAACAAAACTTGGACTCTTGTACCTAGACCTAAAGATAAGAATGTAATTGGAACAAAATGGGTATTCAGAAATAAGCTAAATGAAGATGGTCAAGTATCTAGAAACAAAGCTAGAATGGTATGTAAAGGTTACTCTCAAGAAGAAGGTATAGATTATGGAGAAACTTTTGCTCCTGTTGCAAGATTAGAAGGTGTAAGAACTCTACTTGCTTATGCAGCACACAAAGGATTTAAGGTATATCAGATGGATATAAAATCTGCATTTCTCAATGGAATTCTTGATGAAGAAGTCTACACTGAACAACCTGAAAGTTTTGTTGATCCAGATAAAAGGGACATGGTCTGCAGGTTACACAAAGCATTGTATGGTTTAAAACAAGCTCCTAGAGCATGGTATGAAAGACTCCATAACTATTTGATTCAGATTAATTTCAAAAGAGCTAATGATAACAGTAATCTGTATATTAAAGAAGGACCGGATGACAAAATTGTATTGGCAGAAATATTTGTGGATGATACTATATTTACAGGGAATGAGGATCAGTGCAAAGAATTTTCAAAGCAAATGAACAGAGAATTTGAAATGTCTATGTTTGGTTTAATAAAATTCTTTGTTGGTCTTCAAATTCAGCAAAGCAAGAATGGTATATACATTACTCAATCCAAATACATTAAGGAGATACTTAAGAAGTTTGGTATGGAAGATTCAAAACCAGTTGGTACACCCATGTGTACTGGACTAAAACTTACCAAAAATGATGATTCAAAAGAAGTTGATCAGACCCTATACCGATCTATGATTGGAAAATTGCAGTATGTAGTACATACAAGACCTGATATTGACTTAGCAGTCGGTATAGTAGCTAGATTCTCAGCAAAACCTAAGGAAAATCACATGATGGCAATCAAAAGAATCTTAAGATACTTAAGAGGAACTGAAGAATATGGTTTGTGGTATAAATTTGGAGGCAATCTAGACTTGAAAGTGTTTACTGATGCTGATTGGGCAGGAAACATTGATGACAGAAAAAGCACAAGTGGTGGAGCATTTTTTCTTGGAAAAAGACTGGTATCCTGGACTAGTAAAAAGCAGAATTGCACATCTCAATCCACAGCTAAAGCGGAATATGTTGCCGCTGCAGTAAACTATTCAAATATTGTGTGGTTTAAATAGCTATTAGAAGGTATGAAGGTTGAAATCAAAGAACCAGTTGTTATATTTTGTGACAATACCAGTGCAATAAACATTTCTAAGAATCTAGTAATGCATTCCAAAACCAAGCACATTGCTATTAAATATCACTTTGTCAGAGAATTGGTGCAGGACAAGGAAATCAGATTAGAATATATTCATACAAAAGAACAGATTGCAGACATTTTTACCAAACCATTACCTAAGGATGCATTTATGTATCTAAGAGGTAAGTTAGGGGTCATTCCCCTATCCGAGGCTCACTAAATACAGTTTTAGTGATGCATGAACCAGAACATGATTGAAAATCAACTTGTTGATGCAGCATATTAAAGGAATCATTGCATATGAATCAGTACTTAAGGTACATTAATTTTCACCGGTAATATGTGAATTGTCTTTGGACTGTGTTGTCAAAGAGGGAGTGTTTGCTATGTCTTTGCTATTATTTTCAAGAAATTTTCAATAGTCAGAAGGAAGAATTTTCAGGATATAGGAAGTTGGCTGACAGAGGGAGATTTGAATCTGAACCAAGCTAACTCTTTCAAATTTCTTATGCTATGACATATTGTGTTGCCATCAATGCCAAAGAGGGAGATTGTTGGAAACAATTGTCTGAAGGAAATTGCTACTCAATTATGTATTGTCTTTGATGTCACACTATGTCATAGTCCGCAGCAATCAGTTCCTACCGAGCTCAGTCAGTCTGCCAGACAGGAATATTAGTGCTTACCGAGTCCACTCGGTTATCAAAGAAAATCAGTGTCTACCGAGTTCACTTGGTTACCCAAAAGAAAAGATAGTGTTTACCGAGTTCAGTCGGTCATCGAAGAAAAGACAGTGTTTACCGAGTTCAGTCGGTCATCGAAGAAAAGATAGTATTTACCAAGTTTAGTCGGTCATCGAAGAAAAGTTAGTGTTTACCGAGTTCAGTCGGTTATCAAAGGTAAAGGATTGTCGGTGTTTACCGAGTTCCCTCGGTCACCGAAAGATTATAGAAAGTTATGGTCACTGAGCACTATCGGCCCTTGAAGGACTTTTGCAAATGGAGTTTGCTTAATTCAGCCGACTGTTATACTAAATAATGTCAATTTGACAAATCCAAAATCATATAAATAAAAGGTCAAATGTGAAAAATAAACATACACAGCAGAAGATTTACAGAAGAAAAGAAGGAAAGGTATATGCGAATTTGTGAAGGATGTTCAGATATCCTTGAGGAGTAGCAGAGATTTATTCGATCAGAAAGGATCAGACTTATGCAGAACAGAGATCTGTAATCAGCAAGACAGTTGCATTATTATACAGGTCACTTTTTTCATTGTTACCTTCTTATCATTGTAACAGTGAATTCTAAATCTCTTAACCGAGTTGGTTTAACAACCATAATGTAAATCCTCTAACAAGGTGACAATTCCATTGAATTGTTTTCAAGACCTCTTACCAGGCCACTCCTTGCAGGGTGTTTTAAATCCTCTAACAAGGTCACACCTAACAGTGTGTTTTGTAACCTTTTACCGGGTTGGCTTCTAACTGGGCATCACTTCAGAAAAGTGAAAATTAGTATCTAGATACATTGGTGGTTTTTCCCATATTGGGTTTCCACGTTAAATCTTGTGTCTCTTGTGTTCTTAATTGCTTTCTCAATCATATACATGTGCTGATGAATATCTAAAGATAATATTGCTAATACTTTCTGCATCTTCAAAGTTACTGCAATCTATTTACCGAGTGCTAAAACATATAACATTGTTAAGATATCCTAAGGGATCTGCAAAGAATTAATTGTGAAGTGTTTTATGGTTGACTGATTCACCCCCACCCCTCTCAGTCACTTCATCCATATTCCATCACATAATATCATCCATTCGTGGTAATGGAAACCTGTACTTGATTGTGATCTTGTTTATTGCCCTAGAATCTATACACATCCTCCATTCTCCATTCTTCTTTGGTGCTAATACCGCTGTACAGCATAGGGACTCAGACTCTCACAGATCAATCCTTACTGTAACAGTTCATGTACTTGTCTGTTCAACTCTTCACTTTCTGTAGGTGTCATTCTGTGTGCTGCCTTATTCGGCAAACTTGCTCCTAGGATCAAGTCCATCTGATGACTGATCTTCCTAATTGGTGGTAATCCATCAAGCACGTTATCGGATACAATATCTTGAAACTCATTCAATAAATCTGCAACTTCTACAGGAAAATCTTCTACTTCCTCTTTACCAGCTTTTCAAATTAAAGCAAAACATACATGCTCATGCCTCATACCATCTAGAAAATTTCTTCCATCAACAAAAGTTATCCTTGCATTACCACATACCTTTTCTTCAGTCTCCTTAAATGGTTTTAGCTTATGTCGCACTCCATCCTTTGTCAGGGAACAGGTATTCACATGACCATCATATACAACACATCTGTCAAACTGCCATGGTCTACCCAACAACATATGACATGCATCCATAGATATGATATCACACAATACCTCATCTTGGTATCCGCCAATCTTGAACTTCACCGGGCATTATTCATTGACCATGACCTTGTGGTCATCCTGTACCTAGGCAATCTGATATGGATGTGGGTGTTTCTTTCTTTTGAGCTTAAACTTTGTCACCATCTCTTCTGACACAAAATTATCAGTGCTTCCACTATCAATAATCACATCACAACATTTACCTTTACACTTTCACCTGGTGTGAAAGAGGCTCCTCCTTTGCTCAGGTTCATTCTCACCACTCAACAGGACTCTTCTGTTAATCAACATTTCTCCTCTTTCAGCATCTTGAGAATTTGATGATCTAGCATCTTCATCTAAATGTGCAACTCTGGCCTGGCCTTCATTTCTCTTGTCTATTCTACCTTGGTGCTGAGGACATTCAAATGCCCTATGACCTTCTTCTCCACAGTGAAAACATGTTCCGCGGAAGCCACCTCTTCCAGATCCTTGTCCTCTTCCTCTTCCTCTCTAATCTCTATTATTCTGATCCTAGAATCGATTTGAATTATTTCCTCACTGATTCTGACTGCTACTGGCCTCATCCTTCTTTTTCGGATCTTCATTTTGGCCACCATATGACCATCCACCAGATCGTCCACCGTGACCTCTTCCATTTTGTCTTCTCTCAAACTTCTTGTTCAGCTTTTCCTCTACTTTTAGGGCAAACTGGTATGCCTCTTTAATACTGTTCATTCAAACCAGATTCAGCTCCTCCTGAATGCTTGGCCTTAACCCATTAAGGTATCGGGCAACTTTCTCCTTATCAGCTTCTGCATGGCCTATTCTGATGAGAAGTCGATAGAACTCCTCTGTATACTCCTGAATAGATCTTCTTGCTTGCTTCAAACTCTACATTTTCTTCAGTAGGTCAAGCTCATAATCAACAGGAATGAACTGTTGCTTCAATTTATCCACCATCTGATCCCATCTCATGATTTTCTCCTTTCCCCTTCTATTTCGCTCCAACTGAATCTCTTGCCACCATATCTTCGCATGACCTTTCAATCTAGCCTTCTCAAATTTGACCCTATCAGGATTCTCAACATCTTCATACTCAAAATATTCCTCACATTCATTGATCCAGTCGATCAATTCTTCTAGGTTAAGATTTCTAGAAAATGTAGGAACCTCAATCTTAGGTCTTTTCCCAATCTTAGAAATGGCCTGAAAAAGTCTTTCTTCCTCCTGGTTCACAATTTCGACTTCTCCTTCTTGATATTCTTCTTCAGCTTCATCCTCGCTTTCATCTTTGACATTAAGATTCATTCCTCTACGAATCTCTTCTTGCAATGTTCACACTTGTCTCTGCAGTGCCCTAACCTCAGGTGTTACAACACCAGCTCTTCCGCCACATTCCTTTCATGGAGGCATTTTTGTGATGCGCGCTGAAACCCTAACCACGGTCCTGGTGCAAACTGCCTCACAGTCGGTGATCTATTTACACACTCAGGAACTCTTGCTCTGATACCACTTGGTGAAGGGTGCTCCCCTTAATACCACAAACACATAACAGAAATACAGAAACAACAACAATATGCAAGAACAAAAAATTGGCTTCTTATTATCTCCACAAATGTGGAATTACAAACTTTCAGAATTACAATATGCAAAGCCACATGGGCATTCCCTTACAATATTCTATAGGACAAAGCTTCAAACTATTACCCAGATCTACTACCCAGAACTATTCTGAATTGCTTAAGACAATAATACAGCCTTCCTTATATAGGCAATTTTTCCACCACCTGGGAAGGTTCCAGAATTTTTTTGCCAATAAGGCCAACCAAACTTAGAATTATTTTATTTTACATTTTATTACATCATAGTCAGTTCAAGATAACCTTTGAAACCCGAACAGAAATTTTGAAGAAAATTATTTTCCACCATTTCAAGTGGCCCAACTTCCGAAGACCATAAGTCATCACCAGTTGACCCGATCGGCTATTATAACCCCATTTCAGAAATGCCATGAAGTGCTCTACAAGCTTGACCTGCACAAGCATCCGTCACACAAATTTTTGACCTCATCCGGGGCCTCTAAAGCCTTCAAAATTGAGTTCAAAGTTTCTGTACCCTGCTGCCAATACCGAAAATCTTCAATATCTTCCAATATACACTTGATCTGGCAATGAAACTTTACTGGTAGACTTATATGACCAAAATGAACCTCCAAGAAAGAAATCAGATCATTCTGAGCACATACAAAAATTACCAAAACTAGTAACTTTGTATAAATAGCAGCTCTGGACAAAATAGCCCTTATTGAATATAAAAATAGAAATATTTTTTTTTTTGGGTGATGCAAGATTGCTCTTACACCCAGGATGCTCCTGCATCAATATCCCAACAATTTTCTTTCATGAATTGCAAACACACATTTCTTGGGATTAAGAGACACCCCAAACTCTCTACACCTTTCAAAAGTCTTCCTTAGATGTTTGATATGGTCTGTTGCATGTTTTAAATAGACAGTTATGTCATCCAAGTAGACTAGTACAAACTTGTACATGAGGCTTTTAAAGGCCATATCTATTTCCTTTTGAAATGTATCACCTGCATTTGACAAACCAAAGGGCATCTTTTGATAAGCCATGGTTCCCCACTTGGTTGTAAATGCAGTCTTGTATTGATCCTCTTCATTTACTAGGATCTGATTGTATCCTGAATAGCCATCCAATAATGAAAATCTCTCAGATCTAGAGACACATTGTAAAATTTGTTCCATAGAGGGTAATGGATGGTGGTCCTTTAGAGAGGCCATGTTAAGATCCCTGAAGTCAACACATAACCTCAATTCCCCATTCTTCTTCCTGATAGGAACAAGGTTGGAAACCCAACTAGTATGCTTGATGGGGTAGATGATACCACTCTCTATCAATTTGAACACTTCTTTATGCATAAGTGGCTCAAGCTTGGGATTAACAAGCCTTTTCTTTTGTCTCATTGGTCTGGCATTAGGCTCTAATTCAATAGTGTGCTGAGAAAGGGCTAGATTAAAACCTTTAAGCTCTTCATATTGCCATGCAAAAACATCACTGAATTCCTTAAATAACTGGGTGTAAGCCTACTTCTCTGAATCAGTGTTTACATTTCCAAATTGTAAAATTTTACCAGGTTCCAACTCTAGTTCAACACAATGTTCTTGTTGAACTACCAGACCAACTTTATTCTTCTTAACTTGATCATACTTATTGAAGATAGTCTCTAAGGTAACAAGACCTCTAGGCATCTTATTAGACTTGAGTTGCTTCACTTGGTCACCATAGTTTTGTGATAGCCTATCTTGATTATGCTCTGAGAAGACATCTTCAAACAAGAATTGCAGGATTTGTTCATCATTGTCAAACACTTGCCAATTGACATCATTATCAGGAATAGAGGGTCTGAAAATCACTTTGATATGATGTTGGGTCTCCTCCTTTGGAATACTATTAGGAATGTCATACTGAGACCCAACAACAGCTAATCTATCTGCATTTTGGTTTAGCTTCCTAGGGATGGCAACAATATTGAAAGCTTGGAAATATTCAATTACATCCCAAACTCTATGTTTGTATTCTTTCATAGTGTCATTTTTGGTTGCACTTATCCCTCTCACTTGGCTGACAACTAATTCAATGTCACCACAAACTTTCAAGGCCTTAAGCCCTCTTTTCCTAGCCCACTCCAGTCCATTAACTAGGCTTTCATACTCTGTAGTGTTGCTAATGTAGGAGAAACTAAATTTGAAAGTTGTGTAGTACCTTTCTCCCTTTGGGGACACTAACATAGCACCACCACCAGAACCATGTCTACTTCTAGCACCATCAAAAAATAATTTCCAAACCTGATTGCTCCAATCCTCTTAATCAACACTATCCTTGAAAAGGTTTGGTTCTATGGCATCACCTTCTTGTATCAAATAACTTCCCAAACTGAAATCCCAAATAAGATTCTCTTGGGCCTCTAAAGCTCTTTCATCTAGTAAGATGTCAGGAATACTCTCTATCTTAGTGTCTGCTTCTCCAATGGTTTGGAAGTCATTGTCATCAAATATGGGGCAACTTACATTGATGGTATTGGACATGTATGGTTCTATATGGTGTGATGCCAATTTCTTAGATTTAATGGTAACCTTGGTACCATACCTTGTGTGAAATAGCATGTGAGACCAATTAGAAGAAAGATAGCCTCTTATTTTGGCTGTAAACTCCCTTGACAAACATTTAGCAAATAATGTAGGGAGATCTATGATATATACATCAAGTGAAATGGAAAAATTAGGACTTGCATGGAGGATTAGACTGGTATCCTTGGCCACACCTATAGTATTGACTAAAAATCCATCAAGTTATGTAACCTTCTTTTGGAAGGGTTCATATTTAAGTCCTAATTGATCAGCCACCTTCTTGAGCATTACAGTACTAGTAGCTCCACTATTTACCATACAATTATGTACTAAAGATTTTCCAATAATTAAAGATACATAAAAGGGGGGTTGCTTTGAGTTCCTACCTTGCATGGTATTGGCTTTGGAGTTGCAACTTGGTGCCTCCTTTTCTTGATCAGTGTTAACCAACACTGGCTTTGCAGCTTCTTTTGTAGGCTGAGGAGTAGTCATCTCAGTCATAGCCTTTTTCAAAATCTCAAGTTGCCCCGGAATAGCCAAAGAGTCCCACATAGACATGGTAATGTTCACCTTTTTCATGTTGTCTACAATGTTGAAAGTTGTCACAATGTGTACTCTTTGTTGTGTTTTTACTATGATGGGTTCCACCTCTTTGGAATGTTGGCCTTCTTTGCTTGTAATGGCAGGAGCCTTCTTGAATGTGATAGGAGCAGCTTTTTGTATTGGCTCTACAGATGTAGTGGCTTTAATGCCAAAGTCTGCTCTCTCCATGTCTTGAGCTCTTCTTTTTTCCCTTGTGTTGGTAGCAATAGAAAATTTATCATTGACTCCATTGAAGTCTGGCTGCTCCCAATTGAAAAGAGCCATCTCATTTTCTTGTGATTCTTGTTGAGGAATCAACCCACTGGAAGAAGCCTCTGATTGAGCTTGTGAGGCATTTTGAACCATTAGAGCTTGGTTCATCCATCCATTTGAACATGTAGCCTAATTGTGAGGCTGATTACAAGGAAAACACCATTCATTATCCATAGCCATATTATTTTGACTAGGGACCATATCCCTAACTGGATTTGTAGAATTAAGAGGTGCAGGGTTATATGGTTGGAATGGTCTTTGATTAAAACTTTGTCTTTGTCCTTGATAGCCTCCTTGGTATGGTCGCCTATTTTTTTGATAAGGTTGTCCCTAATTTTGATATTGTTGATTAGGACTTTGGCCTTGTGGCTGAAAGGGTGGTCTGATTCCTTGCCCTTGTCTCTTTAGATTGGTGACCTCTTTAGTCAAGGTTTGCAACAAATTTGTCATTTCTTGTTGACTGGTTTGTTGGCTGTTCTTTATCTCTTGTAACTCTTGGGAGCAACCTACTTTTAGCTCTTGACCACTAATACTAGCTTGAGGTGGTAATATGGTGGGAATAAGGGTAAATGGGGGTACTTGTGCAGGTGCAATGGGTTGAAGGCTAGGAAAGATGGGCATGGGTGGCCTTCTAGCAATCATGCCTGCTTAGATTAAACATTTTTTAGCTCTGACAGTTGTGTCAAAAGCTTGGGGTAAAGAGGTACCACCCATAGATTGGATCATGATAGAGATTTGACCATTCAAGCTTTACAAGTAGTATAAAAAAGCATGGTTAGTTGATGGCCTTACTGAGACTGGGATTCTATTCCATGTCTTAAGGAATCTACTATTGTAATCTATCATTTTCTCTTGAGGGTCTCTTTTAATGGTTGTCAACTGCTCAACCAAAGACAATTTATCTAATTTTTCCTCAAAATGCTTACTCAATGCATCCCCTAATTCATCCCATGAAGTAATGGAGCCAACAGTTAAATTTCTAAACCATTCAAGAGCCTTACCTTTAGAGAGGCTGCTAATAATTTGGTGGCTACATCTTCATGAGTTATGTTGTGTATGCTGCAAATAGTGGTCACATCTCCTATATGCTCAAAAGCAGTGGTTTGTCCTTTACCTGTGAAATTAGGTAGACTCTTTAGTGCCACCAAGGGCACATCATGATGTTGAGCAAAGGCTAATGGACTTCCTTGGTTGAAAGGTGTGAAGGAAAACTGTCTAGCCATTGTAGGAGATGAAATTTGTTGAGTAGCAACTGTATGAGTTGTATTTGATGAAGGATTTGAATCTTCTTCTAGATCTCTAGTTAGGGATCTTCCTCTTCTTCTAAGATGAAAGGGAAAAGATGTCCTTTCTGAGGTATCAGGAGGTGTAAAATGTACTCTCCTTGTAGGAGATATTCTTTGAGTTGTTCTACCCTTATAGCTCCTTTTTAAGGGCAACTCTGCAAATTCAGTAGGTTTTGAGCTTCTAGTCTCAATCTTTCTCATAAATTTTGAACAAGTTTGGCCTGGATCGGTGAAATCAGTGGAGTCACTAGATATACTTGATAGAACAACTTGTAAAGTTTGTATTATGCAATCTGTATATCAGAGACAACATAACCTTCAAACAATGAACTTCTTTTACAGTAAAAAATGTTATGCCGAAGGTGGGGAGTCTTCTGGATTTGAACCTGATCTTAGTAACATCATTGAACATAAATCTAAACTTGGTCCCACCAAGCATACTAGAATTGTTATACACTAAGTTTGTACCCTTATTTCAAGCTCTCTTGCTCTTAATAACCTAGTATAACATGGGAATCATCTCCAGGTGTGGGACCTATGCTAACCGAGATGAGACCTCCAAGTTCTAGGCTAGTTCCTCTTGGATAATCATCCTAATTTGCTTCTTGACATGAAAAGTAAAATATTTTGAAGGGAAAGGGATAGAAGGAATGCATGAAAGGGAAATGACTTGAAAGTAAACTACCTACTAGGTGATACACCGAAAATATGGTGTGAATTGCAGTATGGAGGATGAAATCAGTAAACAAACTTAGGTCTAGGAGATCACAACTCACTAAATAGGCTTGTATAAGTATTTCATAGAAAGGTCTGAACAAAAGACATAGACTATGACCTGCAAACAGACATTCACCTCTGTAACTGGGTATAGGAATGAGATAGATTGTTAGGGGGTTGAAGTATACCCACAAGAGAATTCAAATCAAATCACCCACAAGAATACACATGAGTTGCAGAAAGCAAGAGGGATCAGGAACCCTAAGATATCATTGAAAACATCCAAATACTTCAATTCAAATAAGAGATAACTTAGACAAGGAAGCATAGGGACAGAGAAGATGTCACAAAATACCTCTGCAATATCTAAATAATCAATGGGAGATTACAGAATGTAGAAAACCAGAGGGCAAAAATAAATAAATAAAATGCCATGGATAGCCTTCTAAGAAAGAGACTTTCTTCTTTACAAAATGTGAACTCCTTCCTCTAAAAAGCTCCAAAAAATAATATATACATCTAATTTGCATGCAGGCAGGAGTAAAAGCTAACTAGGGTTACATAGATTTTCATTAGAATAATAGCCAACCCTAACTCAAACAAATTTGATCATAAATGTATCTTGGAATATCTTGACTGATCAGATATGTCCTTACGTGCCCATCTCTATACCACATCCACCTGCAAACACAGCCGCGTTGATCCATCTACCCTCTACAAATTAAACTTGCCATGAATGCTCCATATTCAAGCCTGGTTTGATTTGTACCACCTTTAATGCTTCTTCAGTGTGAGAATATCGATATGGTACCCTAAGAAAATAGCAAGCGGCAACAATCAGACATTATCTTCATTATCCTCCCAACCTCCACTATCCTAAAGAATTTAATTTGAGCTACCCAAAGCCACGTAACTGACTGCTAGATCAAAACCCTAGCAAAACCTTGCCAAAATATTTTGAATTTAAATTTAACAGCTAGCAGGTCAAATTTTAAAACATGATCAATGATATTATCCTTCCTGATAGACAAAAGGCCCAAATTAGTTTTGAAATAGTCATAAACTCCTTTGAAAATTCCTCGGCCAATCAAAACAAGACACCTTAGGGATGAATCAACATGTGTCCCCACTTGCTATCGACAAACTTAACCTTTTGTTTATTCAGTGAACACACAACTGAAAGAAAATCTAAGTCACGAGATACCTTGTCTAACCTTAGCCTGGTCAAGCGATTCAATGAACAAGGCATTTCAGTGAATCGCTGAGCCTCTTCCTTAACCCCAGTTGTACTCCCTTGAATGTGAGAAGGCTTTATTTGTGTGTTCGCTAGATATTATCTTAACCTTTTATGGAAATCCTAGCTCCATTTGGCGAACTGGGGACCGAAGACATTCACTAAGTTGTGAGATATTTTAGGGCTTCACTAATTCATTTAGAGTTTCTATGAATGCACACATCTGTGCATTCACCAGATCATTTGGAGCACTCCTAATTCAGTTCGCAAATGAGCAACCAAAGGGAACTTATCAGAGCTACCAAATATTATCAAATACATAGGCACCAATATTTTACAACCCTGGGCCCACCTGAAAACTTGCCATGTGTCGACTCAATATTGCTGCTACTGCTCGGTCACCTCTAACATAGGACCCACTCAGAACCTTGATTCACATCCAACGACGGGCACATGATCTCATAACTTCAAAAGATTCCTTTTGATCATGCACCAGCTATTGATCACATTTTCTCTAACATCAGGTCCCTCTAACAAGCTCCAACTCATTATCATGTAGACCAATGAGAAGCTGCCAACTCAGACTAGGTGGCACTGGACCCACTAACAGATTGAAGCACTGTGTTGAAATGAAGATCAATGGTTGTCACTATACCGCAGCTTTAAAACACTTGCATCTTCTCCTTGTAGTGCAAGGATGATCATTGATCTTGTCTCTTGTTTAACCTTTGGGAAGTCATGAACCCACTACGCTACGTCACCTACCATTTCAAACTAATCAGAGCATGCCACATCGTGAAGAACTGGCAAGTGGGCCCATGAAAGATTAAAGTCATGCCTTGATATGGCGATCTCATGATTGAAAGAAATAAACCATTGTGCTGGGTCACTAGATGTTTTAATAAGACTGCCAAGGATTAAGCGACCACGAGAATAGTGCATTCACCAAATCGTCAAAAAGGAAAAGATAACCACCAGGGATAAAGTGATTAAGAGAATAGTGCATTCACCAGTTCGCTGAACGAAAAGGATAACCACTGGGAAATAAGAGAACTAGTGAACAAAGGGAATAAAATGTGCACATGCTAAAATGGGAATCCTAAGTGACCGAAAAAGGGAACTGCGAATTAGAACAGGCCTAGGGTTTATAGGGTTTTTGGCCTATAATGGCTACTTTTTGAAATTAAACCTGTAGATTAGGGAGTAAAAATGAATTGTAGAGGCCAGAGGGGGTGACAGAGGGCCATGAAACCTTTTAGATTCTTGACAGAGTTAAAAGCACAAACCCTTGGATGGAACTTAGCCAAATTTTCATGGAACAGGAGAAATTGGGTAACAACACTTATCTTCTTCATTCTAGGTGAAATTAGGGTTAGGATCCCATGGATTCTCTTGAATTTCCCTCTTTTGTGGCTCTATTTTCTAGGTAGGACTTAGAAATAGGTCCTCCTAACTTTCATCACAGTCATCATAGGATTTTACGCCTATCCCAAGTATTATGTCCTGATCTGATATCATTTCTAGGTCTCTGGGCATCCCCAGGGCCTCATGTCTTGATGCTAATTGGATCTAGGTACAGGGTCAAATTTGAGGTTGATCTTGACTAGGTCAGGATCAAGCTCGAACCTAACTAGGTTAGGATTGAGGTCAGACCTAACTAGGTCAGGTCCAACCTCGATTTTGTCCCCCTCATTCAAATTTCTAGAATCTTTGATTTCCAAGCATCAGGCTTTCGGGATATTTATTTTCCCGCCTCTAGGTTAACCATTTTAGGTTTTGGGATGGTAAATCCTCTAATTTCATTTAATCTAGGTATATTTTCTAAAGGTTAGGACACAATTTGGATTTAATTCTCCAAGGTGGCCCCTCTAGAGGATTGTGCCCTAGTTCACTATAAAAGGAGGCCTTCCTCTCTCATTTTCACATCAAGTTTTTCAAGCTCAAGCACTCTCAAGAAAGGTGATTGATCCAACATCCATTAGCCACATCTCTCCATTAGGTTTTGTGAGCAAGAATATTTCAAGCAAGCAAGGAGTGGTGAAGATGTAAGATAGCAAGAGGATGATATAGGAGATCAAGCCATTGTTGACATCAAGCATCTTTTGTGAACACATATTTGAAGCAAGAGAGATTCTTTCTTCCTCAATCCACCATCAACTTTCAAGCATTCAAAGATTCAATTATGGGGTAACAATTACGAATTGTGAGTTTGGTAGACGACTAGATCTATGCATTGTTATTTCATACACATTCATGCTAGGGTTTTGATCTAGAGGACTAGATCTTGGCATTACACTTTCAATACATACACACACACATTCTATTTCAATCGGCTATTCATGGAGGTGGAGACCACCAAAATGGGGGTTTGACTAAGCCAAAACCCTATATAGCCACCCCAAAAAACCCTCTTTTTCAGATATCTACAGTCACTATTTTGAGAATCAGAGGATAGATTTGAGTACCCTTTTCGTCAAACTTCAAGGATCTATGAACAAAATTTGAATCAAACTTCAAATAAAAAATTGTAGTATTTGACCTTTTATGAGGGTCAAACTTGACCTAAGCTCATCTTGGAGAAAGATTTCTAGGTTTTCTCTGTCTCAACATTCTGATCACAAATCTAGTCATAGAATCTTCTAAAACCTCATACAGACTTCAGAAAATAGGTATTTCCAAATCAGTTTCACAATGAGGTATGTATCTTGACCTAATTAATTTCCAAGTATTTCCAGATTTACTTATGCTATGCCAATTCCAATTTCAATTCAAATGAATAAGTGTTGAATGTTAGGTACATTGCTAAGCTTCCATTTTTACACTATTCAACAAGATAACAAATGTACACTCTATGAATGACATTACAAGACTTTCAAGTCCACTCGGTTAAGAGATTTATCTGATTAAAATGGTTAAACTATAATATTAGGTGATCGGATTACAATACATTGTTCAGATCTATATTATTCTCATTCAAATCCTCTGATCAATATAGCAATTTGGTTTCACCAATAGTCAATGACTTAATGTCTCTTGGTTATAGCTTTCTGACACTTGGTAATCTCTAGAGTTTGGTTCTCCTTAACTAGTCTGATCAGGCTTGCATGAAGTTCTATTCATGTGAAAGTTATGCAGTCTCCTCCTAGGATAAGTTTCATAATGAAACCCTAGTCTCTTAAATAGACATGTAAACCATTTTCTTCTCATCCATTAGATTTTGCTACTTATTCTCCTTCGTCCATTTTTCTGCTTACACCTTCCTTGGCTGATGTGTCAGTAACACATTTTGTTTCCATCCTTTAGATCTTCCTTGGATTTTGTTAGCCATTGATCTTCATAACAAACTTTATCTCCAACTCTAATTATGAGGTACTTTATAACTCATCAACTTCCATTAGCTAAACTTATCATTTACTTCTTTTGTCCATAGTCAGTTAGCAAAGAAATGCATTAGTGAACACAAGCTCAGTTTATATTATTCTCGGTATACACTACATTGCTCAGTGTATACTAGAATGCTTCATTAACTAACCACATTTCTTTGTAACAAATTTCTTCCAACTTCATAATAGATTAATGTAACATAATCAAGTCAACAATATGAAGTCATATACTAATCAATAAGTTACCAAAAGTATTCCTTATCCTTATTTGTCCTTTCCATCTTCCTCAATGTAGATAACTTGGTTCTTCATATTTCTCTTCTCTTCTATAGATTTGTTAGATATTTGCAACTACCATGATAAGTACTAGAAGAACTAGTTGACATTGATGACAACATAAAGCTAATTTAATTATCTTACATAACACTTCAGTGTTAAGTGATCTCTAATCACTTGTAGTTCTTCAATGAAGTTCACAATCAGTTGTAGTTCATCAATCTATCCCTTTGGCATTAATGGAAACTTAAGCAATATGAAGTGTACCATACACATACCAAACATGTATTCTACAACTCTATAAACACATGTTGTATCTTGGTACAAGCTCTCCCTAGCTTAATATGTTGAATCACTCATGTACTTGTTCTCTTAAGTAGTGATACTTAATATATATGTGCTTTGTTTTTTAGTGCATCATTGGATTATTTGAAATGTTTATAGCACTAGTGTTGTTGCAATATATAATCACCGACTCAGTGATTACCTCATTCATACCTTCCAACACTTGCTTGATATATGCAATATTTGAACATTTTGTAGCATCAATAACATACTCTTCTTCGGCTGTAGACTGGGATATACAAGACTATTTCTTACTTGTCCATGTAACAAGTCTTTCACCAAATAAAAATGCTCCTCTGTTTGTGCTTTTTATGTCATCTACATTTCTAGCCCAATCAGCATCAGTGTAGACTTTGAGTTCAAAATTGACATCCTTAGGATACCATAATCCATAGTCCTCTATTTTCTTCAGGTATTTTAAGATTCTATTTGTAGCAACCATGTGTGACTCCCTAGGATTTGCAAAAAATCTTGCAACAATCCCCATAGCATGTGCTATATCTGGTCTACTATGCACTACATACATTAATTTTCCAATCATAGATTGGTACAATGTCTAGTTTACCTTTGTAGTTTCATCCTCTTTAGTCATTTTGCAACCTGTGACCATCAATGTTCCAACTAGTTTAGCATCTTCCATGCCAAATTTTCTCAGTACTTCCTTGATATATTTGGATTGTGTGATGAATATACCATCATTCTGTTGAATAACCTATAGTCCTAGAAAGAACTTAATCTCTCCAAACATAGACATTTCAAATTCTTTTCTCATTTCATTAGAAAATGATTTACAGATGTGATCTTTTCCTTCAAATATTATGTCATCCACAAATATTTCAGTAATCAAGATAGTATCATCTAAATCTCCTTTCATATATAGATTTTTATTCTCACTAGTTCTAATAAATCCAATACTCAACAAATAATTATGCAGCCTTTCATACCAGGCTCTAGGTTCTTGCTTCAAACCATATAAATTTTTATGTAATCTACATACCATATCTTTCTTGTCTAGATCAATGAACCCTTCTGGTTGTTCTATGTAGACTTCATCTTCAAGTATCCCATTCACAAAAGATGATTTAACATCCATTTGGTAAACTTTGAACTTTTTGTGTGTAGCATATACAAGTAACATTATGAATCCTTCTAATCTAGAAATAGGTGCAAAAGTCTCACCATAATCTATTCCTTCCTCCTGTGCATATCCCTTGCATACCAATCTAGCTTTGTTCCTTGTTACCTCTCCATTTTCATTAAGCTTATTCCTGAATATCCATTTAGTACCGATAACATTCTTATCTTTAGGTCTGGGTACTAAAGTCCATGTCTTTTTTTTTCTCTATCTGTTCTATTTCCTCTTTCATTGCATTAACCCATTCATTATTTTCCAATGCAACTTTAACATTCTTCGGTTCTTGTTCATAAAATAAACATGTACCTTGTCTTGTCTTACTCCTTGTCATCATTCCAACTTGTCTTTCTCCAATTATTTGAGTCTTAGGATGATGTCTTCTGAAAATTCTTCCAGTACTTGATCTCTTCTCTATTGTTCATCCTATGCAAGTTCATTTTCTTGCTCGGTAGGTCCTCCCTGCTTGTCGGTTTCTCTTTCCTATTCTTCGATGTTGTTTTTCCACTAACCAATTGTCACAGTCTACGGCTTTGGTAGATACTGTTGTTGTTCAATGTAAGTGAATCTACCATAGTATTTTGGTTCCTTTCTTCTTTCTTTTGCATTCTTATCATCAAACTCATCAACCCTAACATTAGTACTTTCAATCATTTTATTAGTGACTCTATTTAGACATTTGTATGCTTTTCTTTTAGTGGAATATCCAAGAAATATCCCTTCATCACCTTTTGAGTCAAACTTTCCATTTCTTTCATCTTTCAGAATAAAGCATTTAGTTCCAAAAATTCTAAAGTAACTTACAATGGGTTTGTGTCCAAACCATAACTCATAGGGTGTTTTTTTTTGTGTCCTTTAGTTGTACTCGGTTAAGAACATAAATAATTGTGCTAACTGCTTCTCTCCAGTATGTTTGACCTACATTCTTCTCTATCATCAATATCCTTGTGCAGTCAACAATTGACGTATTCCTCCTTTTAGCAATGCCATTTTGCTAAGGTGTCCTCAGTGTAGAGACCTATCTTTTAATACCATGCTCATTACAAAAGTTAGTAAATTTATCAAAAATAAATTCACCTCCTCTATCATATCTTAAGCATTTCAAATCTTTACTAGTCTCTTTCTCTACTTTTTCTTTATACCACTTGAACATCTTGAATGCCTCAAATTTTTCTTTCAGGAACATGAAAGTCATTAATCTAGTGTAATCATCAACAAAAAGAATGAAATATATGTCTCCATAGCAACTCTGAGTTCTCATAGGACCACACAAGTTGGTATGAACCAACTCAAGTATCTTCTTTGTTGAATAATATTTTCTTTTGAAACTATATTTTGTCATTTTACCTTTCTGGCATTCATGTCACATAACATGATTAGGCTTTGATAAGTTAGGTAGACCTCTAACTCTTTTCTTTTTACTGATCTTAATCATGTTATCAAAATTCACATGACATAACATTTTATGCCACAACCAAGAATCTTCATTTTTCATCATCAAGCAAGAAGACTCATCATTATCAAGATAAAACAAGTTACCTTTTGATTGTGCTCTAGTTCCAACAAGTCTTCCTTTGTCATCAAATATTTTTACTCTCTTGCTCTCAAAAGAAACTTAGTGGCTTGAATTGTTCATTTGTGCCACACTTAGAAAATTATAGTTTAGTCCTTCTACTTAATAATCATTTTCACATTTGATTCTATCATTTATCATTAGAGATCATTTTAATCTTACCATACAGCATGTATCATTACCCATTTTCACAGATCCTCCATTGTATTTCTCAAGATGATTAAATTTTTCTTCATCACCAGTCATGTGATGTGTACATCCACTATTTATGATCCATGTGTCATTTTTATTAACTTTAGAAATTAGTGTTGTTTCTACATACCTCTCTTCTTCCTCAGAATCATCCTTCATAGCAATAAATACAACTTCTACATCATCATCTGAATCAGTGTCAGTATTGTTAGTCCATTTTCTTGTCAATGCAAAAATTCTTTGAAAATGGCCTTTTCCCTGCAAATTTTGAAGTTGTCTCTACCCAGCCTGCAATCACAATTTTAACTTGTGAAGTAGATCCACATGGTTTTATGATTTTCACTCTTAGCCCTGTGTCCTTCATGTTGTCACCTTGCTCCAGTCCAGATCACATCTCCTAAATCATAAAACCCAGGGAGTTATTAAAGTTTTATGGTCAGCAAGAAACAATTTTAGAATCTACCTAAGTGTCGAAAACCCATAATGTTTTTGAAAACCCATGATGTTTTTGGTCTCCCTACTACCTTTTGGTCTGCATGAAAACCCTGTGTGTTTTTTATCTTTCACCGAAAACCCTTTGTGTTTTTGACCTCGCATTTCTTCCCTTTTGCCAACACTCCTTGTTCATCGGTCCTAAGTGCGCAAGTGCGATCTATTGGTGGGCCTGGGTCTTCAATGGGCTTTAAAATGATTGGTTGTCACATGATCGCATGTAAGAATTTTCTGACATGCAACCATGTGACCAGTTACCTTTTTGTACTGGGGCCCATTAGTGATAGAGTTCAGTGGTCTGTAGTGATTATGTGGCATCCTCTGGTTGGTTGTCATATGATTGCATGTCAAACTTTTTTGACATGCGATCATGTGACTGGTTGACACCTACTGCGGGCTTGTTGATGGAAGAAGTGTTGTGGTCCCACTGTTAGACTAGGAGGATGAGGTGGTTGTCTTGTGGCCTTGTCGCATGATCGCAAGGGTCATCTTTTGGCCATGCGATCATGTGACAAGGGTGCCATTTTGTGTAGCGATGGCAGAATTTTTGTTAGAGTGGTGACATGGTGCTGATGTGGAGGCTTGTTGCATGTTCGCATAGCCCTTTTCCTAGCTATGCGATCATGTGACAACTATTTGGATGTCACGATTGTGGAGTTAAGGTGGGTCCACTATGCCAGTGTTGTCAAGTTTTTTAGTTTTGATTGGTCGCTGACTGGTGGTGGGGCTGATGACTTTTTAGAGGGTTTGTGATTGGCATTGCACAGTTAAGTGGTTGTGGTTTTGTGATCGCAAGGGTGAATTTGGTGCCTTGCGATCATGCGACCAAGTACAAATGTAACTGAGATTTTTGTTGCGGTTAATCTTGCTGATGTCTGGGATGAAGATCTGATGATGGAGACTTAAGTTGGCTGAGGTTTGAATGTAGACCACCAATTTACTTCTGGCACCATGAATGTGATCGTTTGAACTTGCAGAGATTTTTTGTGATAGGAAGTACTGAAATTCAATGTTATGCAGCTAGATTTGACTAGTTTGATGGTGGTAGGTGTTACGATCTAGCCCGAGGGTCCTTTTGATTAGTGGCATGATGTTTTCATACCTAGTGGTGAGTGTTGGTGGTGTGTTGCATGTTTGCATAGCCCTTCTCCTAGCTATGCGATCATGCAACAACCATTATTTTGCAGGGTTTTCTAGCAGTTTGGTCATATGCGATGAGTGTGGTAGCTCGGTGCTAGTTGTGAAGTTGATGGTGAAGGTCTCTGTGGCTACGTAGATCAAATTTTCTTGCCTGGGGTGCCACGCTGGTTTAAATGCATTGATTTGATTTTCCCTATAGGTGGCCAGGGTTTAGTATGTCAGTGACCTCTATGCACATGCGAAGTTTTCCAAGTTGGTCCTGGCATCGAATTTTGTTTCTCCTGCAACAAGAAGGTAGTAACTTTGCATCGTAGTTAGCTTATGGTGATGAAACCAATGTAACTGTACATCAAATTTTACCTAATTTTCTTCCTGGGTTTCTAGGCTTCTCTGCACTCTTTCTCTTCTTGTTGTACTAGGTGGTTGCAGACTTAAATTTTTCCCTAATGATCGGTAGCTTGTTGCAATCCTTGTTCCTATAAAAGGATTTTCATGGTCATTAGGAGGGGTTTGAATTTTAATCAATCCAGAGGTTCTGATTACAGTTAGTTCCAGTGGGAAGTAGTAAAACTATATCGCATTGTAGGAGGCTGAATAGAACTTCTTTGTATCTTTTGCAAGTTATTGAAGTGGTTGTCTCATTTCTGGTATCGACATGTACATGATTCATCACACTTAATACAATTTTTCTCATGCTTTCAAGTGTCTCCTTGGTGTCAGTCTTATGAGTTTTTGATTTTCTAGTCCATTACATTGGGTTACCTTTGTATATGTTCTAGTCTTTAGTTCTTGATCTAGGATCAAGTGAAAAATACTTTGGATAGGGCATAGATTCATTATATTTGTCTAAAAAAGGATCCTATAAGTAGTGGATGGGCTGGAACAGTTGTATTTATGGCTTTGAGTCTTTAACAGTAGTTGGTTCATGTTCTATGTTTTTTTTGAGTGCTGCCCAATGGATAATGGTACTCATCAAGGACTAGTATATTCAGTTGAGTCCAATGCTTGATGGTTTTTGGTTATTTCCCACACCTTTGAATATCAACACCATTTCAAGCTTTAACTATTGTTTGGTTGATTGTTGTAATACCCTACATAGTAGAGTTGATTCAATGAATACCTAGTTAGTATTTAGTAATCCTTTACTATGATTTGCTTTTATGAATCCAAAAGTATAAGGTGTGTAGAGAGTTGAGTTTTATCTAGATTAGGTGTACCCACCTTGGTTTAGTAGAGTGAGAAGTGCAGAGGGAAATCTTGTCCCTATAGTTGGTCTAGTTGTCTTGCAGAGCTCCCATACTTGGAATTAACCACTCCTAACATTAGTCTCAAGGCATATTGGTAGCCCTAAGTGGCGTAAACATTTTCAAACACCAACAAGTATCATCTTCTTCAGTAATGTAACAAACCTTTTTACCTTTATTAGTATTGTCTCAGTTGTCTCTATTGTATTGTTAGTAGCTTCTATTGTTTCTTCTCCCATAGCTTTCTTCACTAGATCGGTTTTTTAGTCTATCCTCTTCCTTCTTGTTTGGACATCTAGCAGCAATATGACCAACTTCTTTACAGTTAAAACATGTTAAAGGTAATTTTTCCTTATATCTACCTTTACCTTTAGGTAATCTTCTGGCCATGAGAGCTTCAACTTCATCAAGCTCATTGTCAGCATTGCTATCATTATCATCATGTTTACTACTAGACTTACCAATCTTTAGAGAAGTCATGAAAGCAGACTCAATAGTCGGTACAACACTATTATCATAATTGTTAAGCTCAAATGTTGTCAATTTACCAATCAGATTGTCAAGAGTTAGAGTATTACCATGTGCAGATCTCATTTCATGGATTGTAGATATTCTGATTGCATAAATCGGTAATAAGGTTTTAAGAATTTTTCTTACCATAGTGTCTTCTTCAATAACACCATCAGATCCTTTTATAGCATTAACAACTTCCTTTATCCAATTTGTGTACTGCACTATATTTTCACCTTCCTTCATCCTCATGTCATCGAATCTTCCTCTTAAGCTTTTAGCTCTAGCTCTTTTTACATTTACATCACCACTATAAACTTGAGCAAGTTTATCCCACATTTGCTTAGTAGTAGTATAGTCCTTGATATCTTCAAATTCAGCATCTATTAGAGCAACAACAATCTCCATCATAGTGACATTATGCTCATGTCTATCTCTTAATTGATCAAGGGTCAAAGGTCCAGTGGGCGGTGTAAGGTAGCCATTGTCCATTAGAGCGAGGGTAGAATTTCCAATTCCAGATACATGCAACTTCATCCTGCTTTGCCATATTGTGAAGTTATCCTTGTTTAGCTTTGGCACTTTCCTCTTATACATTTTGTGAACTTTGTGCTAAAGTCCTTAAAACTCTGTTCCAAGCAACCAACGCAGCTTGTATCAGAAACCAATGCTCTTATATGAATTGTTAGAATAACTGAGATGGGGGTGAATCAGTTATTCACAGTCCCAAATACAAAATGTATATACAAAAATAATTTACATATACTTTTGTAGCTTGGTAACATAAAATAGTAAACTGTCTATGCTTTTACCTATTACTAGTTAATAACTTATAGTGATTACCAATCAAATCCAATATGCAATATGTAAAGTATGAAAATCAAAAAATCACCACAATGAACACATAACACAAGAGATTTAACATGGAAACCCTGTTAAGGGAAAAACCACCTAGGACCCGAAACCCAAAAATTGTTCACTCTTCTAAAGTGAGGTCGGTGAAGAATAAATCTTGTTAAAAGTTACAAAACACACTATAAGGTGTGACCTTGTTAGAGGATTTAACACTAATCGTTATCATCCAACTAGAATTCACTACGGAGTTGACATGATAACAAATGTACACTCTATGAATGACATTACAAGACTTTCAAGTCCACTAAGTTAAGAGATTTATCTGATTACAATGGTTAAACTATAACAGTAGGTGATCTAATTATAATAAAAATTCTATTGTAGATGTTCAGATCTATATTATGCTCATTCAAATCCTCTAATCAATATATCAATTCTATTTCAACAATAATCAATGACTTACTGTCTCACGGTTATAGCTTTCTGACACTCAGTAATCTCTTTTATTCAGTTCTCCTTAATCAGTCTGATCAGGCATGCATGAAGCTCTATTCATGTGAAATTTCTACAGTTTCCTCCTTCTGGCATAAGTTTCATAATGAAACTCTAGTCTCTTAAATAGACATGTAAACCATTTTCTTCTCATCCATCAAATTTTGTCACTTATTCTCCTTCATCCATTTTTTTGCCTACACCTTCCTCGGCTAATGTGTCAATAACATGTTTTATTTCCATCCTTTAGATCTTCCTTGAATTTTGTTAGCTATTGATCTTCGTAACAAACTTTATCTCCAACTCTGATTACGAGGTACTTTACAACTCATCAACTTCCATTGGCTAAACTTATCATTTAGTTCTTTTGTCCATACTCAGTTAGCAAAGAAATGCATCGGTGAACACAAGCTCAATTTATACTGTGCTTGGTATACACTACACTTCTCGGTGTATACTAGAATGCTTCATTAACCGACTATACTTATTTTTAACAAATTGCTTCCAACTTCATAACAGGTTAATGTAACATAATCAAGTCAACAATATGAAGTCATAGACTCATCAATAAGTTACCAAAAGTATTCCTTATCCTCATCTATCCTTTCCATCTTCCTCAATGTAGATAACTCAGTTCTTCATCTTTCTCTTCTCTTCTACAGATGTGTTAGATATTTGCAAATACCATGATAAGTACTGTCAAAACTAGTTGACATCAATGACAACATAAAATTGATTTAATTATCTTACATAACACTTCAATGTTTGGTGATCTCTAATCACTTGTAGTTCTTTAATGAAGTTCACAATCAGTTGTAGATCATTATCCAAACATGTAATGAAAAATGTCAACCGATCAAATAATAATGGAGACTAGATTGATATAAGTGCCCTTCCTTGGTTATTGTCGGAGTAGTAGAGCAATGCTATAAAATAAGTCATGCAAAAATTTCAATTTCCCATAGGATTTTCTCTGAACATAAACAATCTCATATCAAAGAAAAGTGAATTTGGGCCAGGGATGAAAACCCACAATTGGCATTCATTTGTTAAGGTAATTCATGTTATTTTTTATTTACTATATATTTGTATACTATGTGTAGTTTAAATTGTATTATTTTATAACATATTGAAAATATCATTTTACAATTATTATAGTATGTTCTACCTCTATCTCTCCCATGCCACTTGGACAACGATGTCAAACAAGTTATATATAATCTTGGAAAATACATGAGGTGGTTTTAATTGAAAGAAATCAATAAAGAAGATATAAAATATTAGAAGAGAAAAAATCCTCATCTTATATGTGAAATGCAAAAGTGTCTACCTTCAACTTTTTTCAATGCACAAGAACACTACCTCATACATCAAGTTGACGAGATTGAATTGTGTGAACCTATGCAAACTAGGTCAATGTGGATGGTTGAGAGACACTTGAAATTTTTAAAGGGCTTGGTTCGACAGAGAGCACATTCTGAGGGTTCTATGGTGGAGGGATATATGGTATATCAGACCATGGTGTACATTAGTTAATATCTTCATAAGTTTGTAGAAAAGATCTATGTAGATCATATTTGGGGTCCCAAATCCACTAGTAAATTCGAAGGGGAGTACTTGATGGGGAAAGGTAGATTGAAGAAAGTGAGAGGTAATTATAAGATGTTATTGTAGTTAATTAATTCTTATTACTCATCAATATAAGTTATTTCTTATTGGTCTATTTTTTTATACAATTGGTCGAGAGTGGGATGCACTACATTTGTATATTGTGAACAATCTTGATTGGATGATGGTATGGATTGAATGATGTCAACAAAATGGTTTTCCATTAACATGGGAAGGTTTTTCTTCATTGGTTAAAGAATCTCATCATAATAGAGATTCTAATCTTATGCCAATGGTAATTGATCTAGCATTTGGTTTAAGAGGTAGACATGTACGTAAAAATGTATTAATCATCATGACCCATATGTTTAATACAACTCACAATGTAAATAATTTTCACATGCTTGAAAAATTACAGGTTAGGCACCACAAAGCTATGTACTGCCATGGCCACAAATTTTGCATAAAAAAGTTAGATGACACAAAGAAAACTTGTGATTTTGGGATATGAGGTCACTAATATTTCACCTAGAAACTACATACATCCTCAACAATCTTAAAATTTATACTATGGCATCTTGGATGGTATACCTGAGTGCAATTTAACTCCTTGAAATTAGTTATATTCATCATCAAATGGTAAAGGCCACAACTGAATCAAAATGATCCTAATAGAAGTATTATTGAACATGATAATAGATTTACAATTATTAATACAAGGTCATTTGAGCCATTTGGAGATGAGCTCTATGTTCTTCCAAGCCAATGTGAGTGAGTGTTTTACTTAGAGCTTCCACATAAACCAGGTTGGTCATTTGTTGTTAGACATGATCCAAGAGGAAATTCGATAAAATATAATGTGATGGAAGAAGAGAATACTGTGGGTGAAGAAGAAGAAGAAGAAGAAGAAGAATGTGATGATGATGATGATAAAGAAGAAGAAGAATAAGATAATGATGATGAAGGTGGTGGTGGTGGTGGTGGTGATGATGATGATGATGATGATGATGATGATGATGATGATGATGATAATGATGACAACAATGATGATGATGATGGTCATGATGATGATGATGATGGTCATGATGATGAGATGGATGAAGAAGATGATCAATGACATGATTGAAATGTACAAAGTATGTGATCTGATTATTTATATATATTTTTAATGATTAGTATATATATTTAATATTGATTTATTGATGTATTCAACTCTAATGCCATGGTATAATTACTTCATTGTGTTCAATTCTAACGATTACAACATATGTGATTTATGATACACGTGTTTCAATTATTACTCATATATTTAATGATGCTATATTAATTGGTGCTGATTACATGTATATATTTGTGTGATTGTCACCCTTTGTGGAAATAAGAAATTAATTACACACATTGGTGTCGCCCCTTCTATTGGCGAGCTTGCATTCCACACACAAGGTAAATATAAGGAATTAAAAAATATACAATTAGTTCATTGTGTTCAATTCTAATGATTATAACATATACGATTTATGATACATGTGTTTCAATTATTAATTATATATTTAATGTATTTTTTGTTTAAGAAATTACCAATGTATTGCTTATGATGCTCAATTAATTGTTATTGATTACATGTATATATTTTGTGTGATTGTCACCCTTTGTGGAAATAGGAAATTGACTACACACATCAATGTCACCCCTTCTTTTGATGATCTTGCATTTCACACATAAGGTAAAGAAAAGGAATTAAAAAATATACAATTAATTCATTGTGTTCAATTCTAATGATTACAACATATGCAATTTATGATACACATGTTTCAATTATTACTTGCATATTTAATGTATTTATTGTTTAATAAATTACCAATGTATTTCTTATGATGCTCAATTAATTGTTGTTGATTACATGTATATATTTTGTATGATTGTCATCCTTTGTGGAAACACGCAATTGACTAAAAACATCATCACCCCTTCTATTGGCGATCTTGTATTCCACACATAAGGTAAACACAAGGAATAAAAAAATATACAATGATTATGATGAATTCATATTGTTCATGTTGTCTTCTACGTAATTTATGGCATACGTATCATGCAATTTTTAGCTAACTTAAGATAAATAATTCACATATGCAAGAAATTTAACCCATTTTAGGAGGATCCTACATAGTGACATGGGTGAGTAGGTATAAGTCAATACGCCCTATAGAAATAGTTTATTAATTGTTTTCTTTCTCTTTACACCCATCTTCATTGAGTGGTTTAATAATATAAGGTATTAACTTTCTCATGATTTAACACTACTACCCTCAACATCAATTTTAGGGCTGAATTCATCAACATTACCCTCATTTAGCAAAATATATCACTCCTTAAAAACTATATATCTCATCTGATGGATTACATGAACCACCATATAGGTACTTATCGGATCTATCTTTCTCAAATGAGAGAAGTGCGGGAATAGAAGATGAAAGTTTTACATGTAGTAGGCCTAAAATAGGGAGATCAACTAGAGGTCAAAAGATTAGAAGAAAATTCAATATACACATGCAATTTTACCTTGCTGAAGGGGGGTCATGTTCTTATGATGATAAGACCAAAGGCAACATCAAGGTTCCCTTGAGGTACATACATCTTCAGAAAGAATGGGTACCCAAGGAACTACCTCTAATTAACACCAATTTTTGTGTTAACGAGAAGATATATCGCATAGCTCCATTGTCATTACATGGTTTGGGCCTTTTTTCCATGGATGGCATAAAGGTATGTTACAAAATTTTTTTTGAATTGATGGATCATGTCACACCTTGTTAAAATTACAATGATTGTATTTGGATTGTTCAATATAAAAAAAAGTATGCGTAGGTATGCACTGTCAGCAAATTATATACAATGGAAAGAAAATCATCAAATTAAAATATTTTATATGTACATTGATGGAAGACCAAATGAAATAGGGAATATTATGGGTTTTATAAATAGTACGCAACTTGGGTTGACTAATAAGCAACCCAATTGCATATTCAAGGCACGTGAGGGGAATCATGTTTTTGTATGTGTGATCAAATCAATAAGTGCAAGGAAGAACTACTAATAGATTACCATTTAAATCACATAGATACTAAAAAAATTACTATCATGGGGGTGGTAAGTGCTATATACCATTTAAACTAACCTCTAATTTATGACTCCAATATACCATTTTATTAATAAGTTTTTTTTGCTAAGTCTATTTCTTTCATTTCTCTGAAGTTTTTATATTTAATCCTTATCACAGGATGACATGGATCCACCACATGATAGAGGTGGGGATGTTACTCCCATCCATTCTTCATCAAAGGTAAACCTTATTGTAATTGTATAAATTAGATAGAAGAAAAATGTTATATTATGATGTTCTTTTCTTTAGGGTTTTGGAGTTATTCTCATAATTTTATTGATATTCCTGTCACAAATTGATGTTCCCAGAAAGAGAAAAGCACCTGCAACAATAAAGGAAATAGCGCTAGATATGAATGTGGACATCGAAGATATCCCTAACCCCATAAATATGGTCAAGAAGAAATTAAAAAAATTAGTTCAAAAATTCTTGCCAATTTGGTTGATACAAATCCAACTAAGGAGACGTTGACGAGGAAAGAGGAATTAATGCAGCAACCATGTTGTTTCGAATTAGGCAATAATGAATCTTTAGTTATAAGAAAATTTTAATAAAGGTTTATATTTTATACTCTTTTATGTCATGAACTAAAATATGTATGTGTTCTTCTTACATGATATTTTGTGTGCTCAAGAAATTGTGCATGGACATCATGATGAGGTTGGTACTACTATAGCTCCCTCAGGTAAAATAATCCTTAGGTTAACACGTTACATAGAATTTTTTCTTTGGAGCATTCACAAAATTTATTGGACTTATTGATTGTAAATCTACATTTTTCATTGGACTTATTGATATCGTAGATACAACTAAAGGAAAAGGTATAGTTACAACTAATTCAAATTTTCTAAGAAAATTTTCACCCAAACTTTATTGAAAACTACTTAAACTTTTATTATTTCAAAATGTCTTTGCTAACAATGTATTATTCAGGTGATCAAGCATAGGTGACTCCTCCTCCTATGAGGACTGACTCTATAAGATTTCTGATTGCAATGTCGGGAACAAGGAGCATGCAAACATCCATGCCTTCATAGTCTACAACTAGTAAATCCTTGTTTTTCTATATTTGGTTTGGTGTTAATTATGATTTGATGATTTGTACTTGAATCTTGGGTGCATTTCATAGTAGATTAATTTTGTGTAGTACGAGATACACTTACAGCTATGGATACAAATCATACATATATTGGTGATAATTCACCATCATTTCCTAGATCCACCCATGTTCCTAGTTCGGTAATGTTGCGGACGTCATTGTTGATGTCCGATAAAGAATTGATTCCTTTTAAATGTCTTAAAATCCCAGGTACTTTAAAATTATTATTTGTTATATTCTAATTGTAATTTTGTTATTCATAACAAGTTTTGGATTGATGATCGCATGATGTTTTTGTAGCGAACGATTCTTTTTTTGGTAAGCTTAATGAGTTGACATTAGAGATATTCAGGCCCACCATACGTATAAGGTGGAATATTTTTATTTCATATCATTGCTAGAATATTTTTCCTTTCATCCATTTCATGTACTATATTCAAGGTATGCAACTTCAGTTATTTTTTTATGAAACAATTTTTTTTTTCCTTAAAAGGTGGAATTTATAAGATAAAAAAAAAGATCAACTCATAAAAGCTTTAGAGAATGTCTTTGGTAGTAAAATTTTTAATGAGAAGAAATTTCTTGATAGATCTTGAAAACATCTTAAGACTATGAGAGACTCATTATAGAAAGATTCTAGTGCTCAACCCAAAGTACAAGAGTCCTCCCTTTATTTCAAAGATGCAGTGGAGGGAATTCATTTTGGATGCAAAGGAGAAAGTGCAAAATCAAGGAGGAATTACACCATCGAAAAATGAGAAAAGAAGGTATGCAATAGTATTAACTAGTAGAATGTAATTATGCACTAATTAGTGATATTTATATTTATATAGTCTAACATATTTCAAAATTTTCATAGGTTGCAAGACACATCAAAGGCTATAAAGGCTAGACTAAAAAATCATGGGCAACACAAACTTGGCTCTAGTGTTTATCTAAAAGTTCAAGTACTAGTTGTAAGTAGCAATAAATGAAATTTTGAATCAAATTTTTTATAAATTGTAAAAAAAATTGTTTAGTCAAATAATACTTTCACAGTTGGCGATATTATGCCAAAAATGTAAGGCTCAGAATTTAATGTAGAGGCCATAGAAGAACACAAAAAAAATTTCCTTCAAGGAAGGCTATAAAGGCGTGGCTAAACACCTATACCAAGCTTGCAGTGGCCAAGCCCAATAGTCTCATGCTTCAATTCAATAGGTAATAGGCCAAATGAAAAATATTTCAAATTGAATACTTGAGCAACAATCCATTTGATATTAATTTCGAACATAAATTGACTATTTTTTTAAAAAGAAAATAATGATAACAATGCACATGACATTGCAATGCAACCTTCTAATCCTACCACAGAATATGCACCACATGATGAAGGAACCGATGTGCATCATAGTGATGGAGGTATTCATTTTCTATTGAATATTAATTTTGTAATTATTAATATAATTTAACATCTTAAATTGAAATTTGTGTAACCTTTTTTGTGTATATTTTAGAGCATGTAGAACGTCATGTTGAATGAGTGGAGGATATTTCAAGTGATCACCAAGTTGACTTTGGGGATGAAAAAATGCTATTGTAGATGATGTGGCATTGCCAAGTAAAGAAAATCTATGTTTTATTCTTTTAATTAATGAAATACTTGTAACACTAATATAAAATGTTGTCAATTTAACCCATGTAGTTGTTATTGCAGCGGCCCCCCTTTGGTGCACCAGTCTCATACTCCTTGAAACATGTAGAGGAGACATGAGTTGAGATTAGAAGTAGTACATGAGAGAAATGATGTAGACATTGATGCTCCACTTAGCCATTACCTTAAAAACTAAACAAAAAACAAAAAAAGAAATGATTTTAATAAACCTTTTTTGATAATGAAAGAACGTTGTCTTAATGAATGTTATTTTGTGCTAGTAAATGTTGATATATGATGTGTTAATTTTTGTGTTAATGAATGATGTGTTAATTTTGTGCTAGTAAATGTCAATGAATTTTATGTGTTAATGAATGTTATTTGATTAGACTGAACTTTATTAAATCATGTTAAGACCCAAGTGGCCATATTACATCCATTCCATAATTACATAATCACATTTGATGACTTTCCACCTATTGAAATCTTCTAACCCTCAATGGCCATTTGTTCTTATATGGCACTTACATAGCATTATTCAAGATTCATTGTGTGTTATTCATGTTTTTATAATCTTTATTCAATTCTTTGTTTTGTTGTAAATTAAGAAGAGATTCCTTAGTATTCTCAAAATACCAAACTAGCATTTTCATGAGGATCATTCTCCTTGATCCAAGCCACACAATGCTCTATCAAAGTGCACACAATTCCTTATGCCATTGTAGGCTCTAAATCTTTGAAAATATATCAATGTACCTCAATCCAATCAATGACTCAATATCAGGGTAGTTGCAACTATACTCCACATCTTTAAAACCTTTGCAAGTCCTTTACTATATTTGAAGATTCCTTGTTGAAGATTGCAAAAATTAGAGTAAAATTTGTCTTTGGGATGAGTCTATTTTTCATTGTCCTTGTGTTTTTTTATGGCGTTGTGTTTATAACTCAAGTGTTCTTAAACTATTAGAGGATGTAGAAAATGGAAAGTAGTCTTTAGAGAAGCCAATGGCCATGTTAGAAGCTCACTCATGTAAGATGTGAAGCTATGATTCCATGCAAAGTTTGTCATATTATTGAGGTTACAAGTTTTTTTTAAAGTTTTTTTTCCTAAATTGATTAAAGATATGTAGAATATGGCTATCATTCTTTAGAGTAGCTAATGACTTGTTAGAACCTATTTCATATAGCATGTGAAGCTAAGATTCCACGTAAATTTGTCATAATATTAAGGTCATTGGTATTCTTAGAAGTTAAAAGGTTTTGTTGTCTAAGTTGCAAGCTAGAGAAAGGTGAATATATTCTAGACAAGTGCAAATCCCATGGACCAATAGTCCCAATCCAATTGAGAAGCAATAAGTTATTTTATAGACTCATAGAGGAAGAACTTTTTAAATAATATTTGTGAATCTCTTGATGAACTTGATAACAATGACATGTTGTTTGACTTCCATATTACATGAATTTTCTTTCAAGGACTATTTAAGGTATATATTATGTGGGGTAGTTGATAAAGGTTTCCTAATTTAAGTATTGTTTGTTTGTAAAAATTAAAGATTTTACTTCTTTTTAGTTTTGACTATTTGTCATGGAATTCTATCATTTTTTTCCAAATAGTCATTAAATAGATCAAATATTTGTCTATTAATTACTGAACTTTGACATGTACTTTGGGTTATATATGGGGATTTTGATATGATTTGGTAACTTATAATAAATTTGACAACCTCCCTATTTTCTATACAAGTAGTAGATGAAAGACTTATTACTATATGCCCAATAAAATATTGTTTTTTTTATCCCAATGTTGACTTCCATCATTCTAACATTACTTGGTTTAGGTGGACAAATCTTCACTTTGGTACTAAAAGTGTTGTCCAATGGATTGGCAGAGACATGCATGTATTTCAGTTGATCTTTTCTTCTGCTATTTTTTTTTGGTTTATGAATGAAATCATACTTCTTGACCATTTTCCAATCAGGTTTCACATTGAATGATAAGTTTTCATGCCCAAGGTACAAAAAATCATTTTTTCTCAACGTTTTATTATTGAGTCCTAAACCCACTCTCATGCAAATGTAATGTATATGGAACATTTATCTACATTCAAACTCTAGGTAATGGTAAATTCAATGATGGAAAGATGCCATCAAACATACTTCTTTCATTTTGTTCATATATGGATGCTAGCTAGGCCTTTTTATTGTCATTCATACGAGGCCACCAATTTGCAACTTTCTTGTGCCACTATTCTTCCCTTTACTCACAACTTTCTCAAACAACTAGGAAAACCCATAACTATTTGAGATACCCTTTTAGGTGCTATGTGTAGACACCTAAATATGATTAACGATCTTAATTAAATTTAGTCACCTTACTTTCATTATTGATTGAATAGTCATGCATTATTTAATTGATTAATGTTACCTTTTTAGTTAATTAAAATAATTAGTTAACTATAGTCCAATTAATCTAATGGAAACCCATAACCATTTAATTAATAAATCTCCTTCTATTAATTTAAATAAATACATATTATGCATTTAAATTAATTCATAAATCCCTTTCCTCCCACTTGGAATTAAAGAATACATTTAATTCAATTAGAGCACATGGCTCCTAAATTTAACCCCTAACCTAACCCATCCCAACTACCAAACCCCTAGTTCCAACTCAACCCAATCCATTCAGACATATAAATCCTTCTTAAATAGCTAACGACCCATGATTAGCTAATCCAACCCTCCACTCATTCTCTCTCCTCCCATCACATCCTCCTAATTCTCCCACTTATCCTCTAATATAAGCCTAATCACCCCTTAATCATTTTCACAACCTAATCAAATGGATTAGCAAACCCAAGTCAACTCTCTTGTCACATCCTCACATCTCCCAACCCCCAAACCTTATTTTAACTATGAATGATCTTATACATATCGTACACACTCCATCTCCCTCTTACACCTTTTTCCCCCATCCCTCTTCCCAAAATGGTCACATTCCTCAAGGGTTTGACCTCTCCTCTCAACCTCTCTCATTGTGATACTTGTCACAATGCTATGCATTTGAGAAAACACAATTGACATGCTCTCTCTTTGATGCATCTTGACCCTTCCTCATCTTTACATCTTGACCGTCCATTCATCTGTCCTCTTGCCTATAAATTGAAGGCTCTTTTCCTTCATTACGATCCACCTCCCATGCAAATTTATCATGCCATTTTGAGAGCCAAAAACATCAAATTCAACCTCATAATTCCAAATTTCCCCCTCACTTGTTGAAGCTTGAGCATAGTTCATGAGCACACATCCATCCTTGGACAAATCTTCTACACATTTGGAGGCTATTTTGGAGTGTGAGGTTTGCATTTCTTTGTTTTTTTTTTCTTCCATTTTGTAGGTCTAATCTTAAAGGTAGTAATATTCTTTGTTGTTGAATGTCTAACTTGTTTTATGTTCATAACAACTAGGTTTTATTGCTTACATTTTGGCATGCCTAGTGGGACCCACTTCTATATTCATTTATCTATTCTTTTCATCTATTTTGTTTTGCAAAAACTAACTAATACTAACATTTTTTATTGTTTGAGTGTTTTTACAATATTTTTGAGTGTTTTTCGGGTTTGGGAGAAAAGAAATAACATTTTCACCGCCATTCTTACATTTGGTTTTTACACATCAAAAAAAACATAGGCCAGTAGGATCGCAAGTATGATCGACAGGATTGAAAGTACAATCAGGGAGATCACATTCCCATGAAAACTCCCTTTTCTCTATCTATTTCTTCTCTATTTTTTCTTCATTCATTTTCATCAAACTAGCAGGAACACGATCCCACAAAAAAAAAAATTAAAAATTTTTTTAAAAAAAAATTCTTTTTTTTTTCTACGGGATTGCAGTCTAAACCTATGAGGTTGTGGTCTAAACCCATGGTATTGTGAGCTAAACCCATAGGATCACTTATTTTTTGCCTAAATAGTGAAAAAAAAAAAATTCATGTTTTTTTATAGACCTGTGGGATTGCAGTTTGGATTTGTGGGAACGCACATTTTGAATGTGATAAAAATATTTTTTTAATCTTGCTAACAAACCTATGGGATCATGTGTATGATCCACAGGATCGCTATTCTAATTGTTGCGGGAGTGCAGGTACAATCGGCAAGATCACAAATTAATATTTTAAAATAGAATCTACACATTGTCTTTTGGTGTACTAAAAGAACCTTGAATGCACACACAACACTTCATCCTTTTGATTTGGGCTTAAAATGAATAAAGGCTAAAATTGACAATCAAACTTCACACTTCATTTTGGTACTTAAAATGAACAACAATCAAATATTGAATGCCTAAAGGACAATAAATTAATGCAATAAAACATTTTGATTTGTGGCTTAGAAAGAATCAAAATCAAGTCTTGAATGCTAAAAAGAAGTAACACTTGTTTTTTTTTGCAAAACTCAAACTTTAGTTTAAGCATTTTCATTTTCTTTCCAAAGAACTCTACATGCTAAAAATGAGTGTTTTATGTTCTATGATAGAAAACACTTAATCTAATCTAGGGTCAATTTGGAATGAATACTTTTTAGCATGTTTGAAGGAGTGTTTTTCAACAATACCTTAGAGATTTTCAATTTTTTGCAAAACCTTGGTAAAATAAGTGATGTAAAAGAAATTGACCTGTATTTGTATCCTCTCCCCTCACCTTCATGGAAATTGGGTGAAGAGAAGGATCAAGTTCAATTGGTTTTTCTTCTAGCGAGGCATGTCTAGAGAGAAGTGCATCATCTTTAGAGAATGACCTCAAACTAGTAATTCTGCGATTGGTATATAAACAAATTATTGAGAAAACCCTCACCTTATCCTCTCAAGCTTAGGTGAGACATGTTGATGGTAGCCTGAGGTAGGTGAATATCCCTACGATTTTGTCATGGTCAACTAGGCTCTTAAATGAGTCATGCATGCACAAAATGATTGGGAGGATGCCACTAATCTTAACAAAAGCCATTAATCAAAAACCTACCCCATCTACCCCAAAGGCTTCCTAATCTTTGTGCAAGGAGAATAGTAATCTCCCCATGGCAATCATCATATTATGCCATCATTGAGTGCTTGGAACCAGATAATATGACATCATGATTGGAGCCATTGTGTGTTTGGTCATGGTCGTATTCTGATTAGCTCTTGCATGTGTGCCTAAGTCAATGAGAAAAGGTTTTCAAGTCATGCCAATTCCTTAAGGTAGAAATTTCTTGTGCATGTTTTTGATGTTCCAAAACTAGTGACAATAGTTGTTGAATATACACAAATGAAGAGTTCTACACATAAATCCTTTTCTATGTTAGTCCAATCCTCCAATCTAGAAGTCACCCAAGCCTCCAAAATCCTATCATCCTAGTCTCATAATCATGGTCTTCCTGTCATCCTGCATCTTTTCTGTCCAATATTGTCCTCCTTTCCTCCCCATATCCTAGGCTAGAAAAGTCATCTAGGTCATCCCTCATCTCCTTTCCATATTCTTTGGACACAGTATTTCCTCCTATCAAGAGATTAATCCAAAACCTAGTCTGAGCTTATTAACCATCCTAATCTAAGCTTTATCTTTCCTTCCATCTTCATCCTTCATCTCCATCCAACTCATCTTCAATTCAGCATGTCACAATTCTATTATAATTAGTTTTGTCATCCCACCTTTTTTCCCACTTCATCATATTCCATTAATGATGAGATTCTTTTCGATCATGATGAATACATTGAAAACCCTAGCAAGCTTTCTCTAAACATCCCCCAAAACCCAATCATTCTTCCAAAATTCCCCTTCATGCCTCCATGCATAGCCACTAGTATGTACTCCTTATCATATCTTTGACAAGGGAAATCCATTATCACATTTATCCACACCTTTTTCCTATGTCATATCCACATATCCCCCACATACATCATTCATACCTTCAACTTCTCCCATATTCATATCACAAACTCCACCCTTCCACAACAACATCCCTTATCCAACTCCTCCATCTCCTTATCCTCCAACCCATTTTCAAATCTATGATCCTATTCTTCCAATCCATCAGCATAACCCCCATGTTATTGTTAATCCACCATCCACTATATCCTACCTCTCTCCTCCATATCCACCATCCTATCTCAATCCACCATATTCCATTCTTACCTAAATTACCACAAATCCCCTTCCATAAGAAACATGCATCCCTCAATCCACTTCATATTCCATACCCCAATCTATCACCCCTACCCCATCGGTTATTCAATCTAGTTCACAAGTCACCTTCATGCCTACTTATGTGAACTATCTATCCATTCCATCCTCCACCTCCTTCTCTACACATTAATCCCCTCAACCAAGATCACAATCCACCACCCCACCTTCATGTGTGGACTATCTTAGCTTCCCACCATCTACGCATTCTAATCCTTCACCTCAACCTCCATCACAAAAGTCTCTAAGGAGTTTCACAAGGAAGCCAATGAAAAATCCCTCTCCTAAAGTTGATGATTCATGTCATCTCACTCCCTCACACAAAGACACTAGTGATTATGCCCATCCACCTCCCACATCCATCATTTCTTCTCCATCACCCACACCTATTATCCTTCTTCCATTTAGTACCCCACCTATTGATCCTCTTCCATCTCCTAGCATCATTGAATCTCGTCTATCCATTGAATCCATCCAAGTCCCATCCACATCTCCTTCTCCTAGTATTATCCAAACCACATCTAATGAACCTAATGAGTCCACCCTCCTTCTCTCAATCATAATTTTAGAACATCCCATGCTTACATCCACTCTATCTGAAGAGTCCATCCATACATCCCCCATTACACCATCCATTTTTATCACCCTCCCCATCTCATGATCCATTGACATACATACCTCCAACTCAAGATCCTACGATCCCACTTTCTTCATTACATGATCCATTGCTCCCATCCACTCCTCCATCTCAAGATCCATTGCCATCCCCCAATCCTATTCAAGCTCATATAATCCCATCCACCCCATTTTGTGATCCTTTAACACCTATCCCACTACCATCCCTATATCCCCTTGGTTCACTTACATTTGTCAATGGTGATCCACTTGAAGTAGAAGAAATAAGTTTCATATCTTCCACCATGAAACTAATACTGGATCTTTATCTTATTCCCCAAGTAAATAGTATCCTTGCCTAGATAAAATGATTAGGAAATGGAATTATCAAGGCACTAGTACAAAAACTGAAATATATGACCAAATAAACTACCAAAAAATGTAGATAAATGACCAAATTTGGTCACATGACCAGTGGTAGTTTATTGTCAGTCATTTACCTCATGACCAAATTTATGACTAATCTATTTTAGTCATTTATTTGGTCATTGATTTGGTCATATATTTAGTCATTTATTTGGTCATTTATTTGGTCGTTTATTTGGTCATTTATTTGGTCATTTATTTAGTTATTTATTTGGTCATTTATTTGGTCACTTAGTTGGTCATTTATTTGGTCATTTATTTGGTTTTTTATTCGATCATTTATTCGGTCATTAATTTGGTCATTAATTTAGTCATATATTTATTCATATTAGGGCATGATGGAATCGAACCATCATCCTCCTACTTGTAAAGTAGGTGCTCTTCCATTGAGCTAGTACCCTTTAAAGAATAACCATACCATGTATACTAGTACTTTCCACTAAACATGATTTCAAGTTTTTCCATCTATAGTTCAAGGGTAGCAAAGCTCAAGGGGAGGATGACTAGTGTTACTTTAAACTCAATGGTGAAGTTATTCAATGTGCAATATAAGAATGAAGTGAATGGTTCCATTGGAAAATACATTACATGTGGCTTGTTCCCCTTATTATAATGACAAGCATATATCTTTAGGGGAAACCAGCCACATAAAAAAAAATAAAGTATGTACCAATGATCATACCTTCTACATTTTAACTCCTAATTAACCCATCAAAAGATTTACTGCTTTAGAAGTCCATGTATACTCCTGATAACCTACCAATCTATTGCACTTCTATCCAATACATCAATCATAAAATTAGTATTATTAAGGAAATTTGATACACACTAAATTCAACTTATAAAAATTGATAGCCATTTTCCAAGATCTCCTATTTGTGGTATATACTAATCCTTAAGATACATTAATAAATAATAACGTAGCATCTTTCTTATCATAGCTAGAAAACACAAAATATTAAACATTGACCTTAAAACTACTTAAGGATGCCACAAGTTAGTAATGCATTGGAATCACTAATCATTGTTTGAACACTTTAGTTTTCCAATTATGACCAAATACCTAGGTAAAAAAAAAACAATAAAAGTAACTAAATCGACTAGTTCAACATTACTTTTTCAAAATACAATGTTAACTGGTTTCTTTAAAAATCAAACAAATTTATAAAAAATATCTACAATGCCTAGCGTCTCCTTAATAAGAAACACACCAAAAGACTATTAGATTTTGCAAGTTTCAAAAAAAAAAACCTATATTACCCGTACCTACAAATATAAATTCAAACATGCCAATTTTCTACATATTTTCTATCAATTTTCCTTCAAAACCAAGATTGTTGTAGGCATTTGAAAAGTAAAAATAATAAAAAAATCCAAGTAAACTAAAAAGCACTTACTACAATGGAAAAACATTCACCCTCGTAGAATTTCAAGTTAACACCTTTTATAGCTTCAACTTCCTTTTGGACTCTCTTAGTTTGATAACCTATCATATTGTCAAATGACCAGAATTCCCACCATTTCCTAGTTGTGTACACTTTTCTTAGATTTTGAAGCTCCACAACAACTTTAGATGCCATATCTGGATCAACTTGCTCCATGTTTGATTTTTCATCCTTTACTCCTCCATTATATTCAATTGTGAATGGTAGGAAATGTTGTCATGTAAAAGAAAAGAAATTGAAAAATAGATGGAAGTTACAGAAATACCAAAGCTAAATTGCTTTTAAAATTAAGATGCATAAACACAATGCCGACACAACAAACAAACAGGAAACTAAACAGTAGTACAACATTTATTAAACAAAGATAAAAAATAGCTTATGCACACCAATTTCATTTCTTCAAACTTAAATCCTTTACGAAAGACCAATTGACATCCTAAAACACATTGACATATGACAACAACATATAACACTTTCTATAGCACTTATTCAAAAGCACCCAAAAACTAAAAGACTAAATTGTTGGAAAGAAAACAAAAAAAGACTTATCCCACAAGCCAAAAAGAACTAACAAGAATACAACAACAATTAGAAAAGTACACATCTTAAAAAAAAGACATGAAGAAACATGCATTTTCTTTAAACTAGGAAATTTTGACTCCTACTTTCCATGCCACCAATTTGTTTATGTGTTTCAAACATTCAACAATTTTTGAAGAATCATTCAGACCAATTTCAAAGAAGAGACAAGTAGCAGATTCTAGAATAGAAAAAAATTTGTTTACTAGAATTGACAGAGTCTAAGAAATCACAATTACTATGGTAAGGTGCTCAAACTACACTTAAATGTGATGAATCCTAACATAGCTAAATTCAGCTAAAGAAAGGAAATATAATTTAATAGTACTCACAAGGTGAACTAACAACATATAGATAAAAATTACATCAAAGAAAGATATAAATATTTGTCTAGGCTTTCCCAAGATATATGTTAATCCATTCCATGTAACACCAAGTCATGTCCTTACTTTGGCATTGTTCAACATCCTGTGTGCTAAACACACCAATGGGCATTGTGCCATTCCCAGTGACATCTAACCTCAATGCCATCTTCTGAGAAGATTATAGTTATGTAACACAAAACAATAGAGCATAACTCATTTGGATCATATAGAGTTGGATAAAGAGCTCTAACATTATCTGTATGACTCAAACATTCAACCTTTATCCTATGTCGCATCCTAAACTCGTGCCAAGTACTAAAATTCTAAATATGTTTTGATGAATCATGACAATGACAACTTAAGAGTAATAGGTCAAGGTCCACCATGAGGTCTTGTGGATAGTGTGGGGATAATGAAGCTACAAATAATCAAGCCACCTAAGAGATTTGAATCTATAATTGTCAACTATATAAATTTCCTTGATTTTCTTTCTAAATTTGCAATATAAACCAAGGATTATTTTATGAGCTATTTATATAGTCGAGGTTTTTATGACCTTTATTAACTATTGTTTGTCATATTTCACTTGATTTTTATCCTCTTGTTTCTTTCTACAGACATGTATAATTTGTGATTTATTTCATGTGCATGAATATCATTCTGATGGATGTTAGTGGCCTTATGAAAATTTGCAAGAAAATCGTAGATACGATTGGCTTTGTACTAGTTGGTCTTTCCTTTTTCAGATGAAAGAAGAGTAGAATAATATACATTGATGCTTTTCACTTACAACTCATGTTTAGATTCCTCACTTTACCTTTGAGAAGTTTCTAGGCTCACAACCAATTCTTACAACACAAATGAAATCTGTGGGAGAAGCTATGGCTTTGGGCCGCACATCTCAGGAATCATTTCAAAAAGCTCTTTGGTCATTAGAATCTGGTAATTCATAGTGTTTTGATAGTAGGTGTGTGGGATTCATTGCAATCCATATAGCTTGTGTTTTTCACCTGATGATGCCTTAGCTGGGCCAGACAGCTTGGTTGGTTAGAAGTGAATTGAGGGTCGTGCTAAGTGACTCATTAGGAAAGGCAATTTCTTTGTAGGTTTTTTCCTTGAGGTTTAATCACTATGTGATGCATTCTTGAATGACATACCATAAGAATTATTATTAGGAAACCTGGCATGACAATTGTAGGGGTCATCACCTTGTGTCTTGGTGGGTTTGAGCCCAAAAAGGTAGTGTCTAGGTATGCTCAACCTACTTAGACCTTGGGCTAAAGAGATAACATAGCACCGGTGAGAAATTAGAACTATTTTTAGTCAAATTTCCCTTTCTCCCAATGCCCAGATCTGAATTGGAGTGACAAATTTATTTATGGTCCTGTAGCTTCTTGGCATTAACATTGGGTGTGTTTTGGAGGAACTATATATATAAATATATCACAGTAGCTATAGGATGTTTTTAATGCTTTGGGGAAAAATAAGTTTGTTATTTTAGGGCTACTTTTGAGTGCTAGAGGTGATCAACAGGCCTGCATAGGTCACTCATGATTTCCCAGGTCTAAAATTAACAATTTATCAACCATTGTTGAGTTCTGAGTGGAGCTGGGTGTTCATCTAGCTTGATGTTATAGCAAGGAATAAAGATGGAATAATTGATTTCTTGAAAACCGATGATGTTGGTATGCCTTGACATTAGCAATGGGAGACCTACAACAAAGTTCTTATCGAATTTTCAAGGTATTTCTAAATGTATTCTAGTTGAATGTTTATTTGGAAAAGTGTTGACTCTTTCGGTGTATGCATATATAAGCAATGAACTCATAACAGAGAAATTAAATAAATCATATCAGGCTTATAACAACAAAATAAAATATATTGTAACTTATGTCAGAATGAGTGATAGTAGAAAAATCGTTATTTGCATGTCATTGATGGGTTCTTACTTGGTTTAGGTGGCAAAACAATTCAAGAAAAAAAATGGGTGTGCTTGCTACTACATTCTCCAACATAGTTAACAGACTCAGACTTGGCACTAAGTTAGTAAGTAGACATGTTGATCTTTGAGCTCAAAAGGAGATTGCAAAAACATGGCATAGATTCAATAACTTCATAAAAGAAAGATATAGAGATATTTTACAAAAATAATGATAATTACAAATATTGATCCAAAGTAGTCTCACTAAAGAAGCCTACAAGCCTCATTTTGGCCTTCCTGGATGTTGGTTAGAAATCTCATTTTTTACTTTTTTCCCTAAATTGATGGATGATCCTAAAAATTTTGTAGTCTTTAGGGTTTGCTAGGTCCAAATGTCTTTGAAAATTAGAAAAGCCCTAGTTTTGGTCATCAGCTTTCTATTTCTCTGTTACTTTATCGGATGACTTAAGTCTCAAAATAAACATGTGCGCTTTTATTTTTCTCTTGGTTGCTGAATCTCTTTAAGGTTTAGGAATATTCTTCTTTTTTTAGCAAATGCTCAGAAGCCTTTTTCGCCCGATCTCATGAGCTTTTTAGAATATTCCTTATTATCTAACGACTTAGCATTTCCCTTTTAGTCTCTAGATCTCGCAATGTTTTCTCGATATCTAGCGACTATTGTATTAGATTTATCACTAAGAGACTATAGTCGCATGATCTCCAAATTGAATTTACCTATGGTCAGGCAATCTCGGGATGATTTATTAAAGTGGTCTTTGTTCGGCGATTATGAGTTCTCCTTTTAGTCATTGAATCTCTGGATGGAGCAGTGGTCTTCTTTGACGGTTGTCTCCAAATATCATGATCTCCTCATGGTTAGTTGTTATATTTAACAATTGAGAGTTCCTTTGGTCGCGTTATCTCCCAATGCTTGCACAATTAGTTATTCTGTGATGCGGTTTTCTCCAAATCTCTGAATATAGTGATTAGGTGACAAAGGATAATCAGACTTAATATGGACCATTGATGAACTTTTGACCGCGTGGATGATGCTTAATCTCCAAATCTAACTCAAGATGAAGAATTGTTTTCACGACTTAGATTTTCCTTTGTCGCGTAATCTCCAGATGAACCTAAGGTCAAGTTAAAGTTAATGTAATGGTTAAAACCCAGTGGTTATGGTTTGTTTAGTGATATAGTGACTATGTGGGTGGGTGATCTCAGGTTCCTAGTAGTTAAGTGGAAAACCTTCAGCGATTCAGTGATACGGTTATCTTTGAGTCGTTGAATTAGACGGTTAGTTGTGAAAATCTCTCACAAATTAATGTAGGCTATAGGATGAAATGAGGAATGAGATCAACGACAGTCATGTATTCTTAGATACAAAAGTTGAACAGTCAAAAGTTTTAGTGATTAGGAGACTTCAGGTTTGTCACTGGATCTCCAGGTCGGGTGATCGCTGAATGTTTTAAAGAATAAATAAAGTTGTCATGATATAGTTTCGACTATAGTCGCTAGATCTCTAGAAAAGATATATCAAGGTTTCTCCCCTTTAGTCACCAAATTTCCAAATGGCTGGGTCGGGATATCTCAAAAAGAAGTTTGAAAAGTCAACAATATTCCACGACTAAGAGAAGCCCTCTTAGTTGCCAGATCTCAGAATGCTTTTTTAAGGTGCCAATGTTATAAAATGACTGTGAGACTTTTCTTCAGTTGCCAGATCTCAGAATATTTAAATTTAAATTTCTGAGCTACGGCTAGTAAATTGAAGCCCTGTTCATGCCAAAGTAATGGCGAAAGTGACCTTTTGATAGCTAGAGATGTCAGAAATGGTGGCACATTCAATACTAGAGGATAAAATAGTTAGAGATGACTCATTTGAGAATTATGAAGCAAATCAAAGAAGTACAGAGCACTAGGTTTTTTGAGCTTTCCAAACTTGGAGTGTGATCAAGGATTTTTCCAAAAGAATTTTCAAAGTTACAGTCAGAATGAGCTAGGCAACAACAAGTGGAGCTTCTAGCAGTCAAGGATTGAAGGAAAAGGTCAAAGAGATATTTTCAGATGAGTTCCTCACCCTCTTGTCAGGTTTGTCCCAAAATGGGAAGGTCAGTGATGACATATTTGTTGATGATTTAGCCTATTGTAGAGATGCTAGAACTCTAGAGATCACAGGCATGTGCCTGTTTACATATTTCTATAAAAATCATGATAGTGTTATACTAGTTTCAAACCCTTGGACTTCAAGGTTAGCCAAATTGATTGTCCCTGAGGTTTTTCTAGATGTGGATGCACTCCTTATGCTATCCTAGAGATATGATCCCTTATCTAGGACAATTAGAAAAGAGGATGGTTCACCCTTGGTAACCTTAGACCGGAACTCTGTCATGAATGCTTTCAGGATTTAGTTTCCAATGGCCATGGAAATTAACTTATAGGCTCAAGCAAATAGGTATGTTAGAGAGGTTGTTTTGGTCTCTAGGGAGATTAAGAGTCACATGCCTAAAGAAAATAGAAATTATATTGCACTGATGACTGGATCAATTCCATATGCTTACAAGGACTTGAAGTTTTACATGAAATACATTGCATATGGGATATGCCAAGTCTTGGGAATTGATGTGGGCCTTGAGGGGATTACCTCTAATATTTTGATGTTAGTGATGGATTCACAGAGCCGAATGGTGAGAAAAGGGTATGATTTCATTGGTTATGTAATAAAAAAGATGCATGCGGGTTTGTTGTCTTTGAAGAACTTCACCTCTAGTTCTACACCTAGATTCATGCACTACTCCCTGCTGATGCACCTCATTGTGTATCACAATTATGGTATTATAAATTTGAATGATCCCAAACCACAAATGATGTGGAATGGACAGCCTAACCCAGTACAATTCTAGTTAGGAGTTTGGAGCCCTTCTTGCCCTAGGTGAGATGTTGGTGCCTTTGAGAACTGGATTGTGTACCCCATTCTCTAGAGTTTGGGAGTTAATTGTACAAGATTATCCACCAAGGTCTTGCAATTGGTGAGACCCCAACAATTTATTTATAATTGGGGAGACATTTACTATGAGAAGGGCTATACAATGATTAGGGTTTATGGATGCCCTCAGCCTCATCTACTTCTATTTTATGTTCCACCAAGAGTTTCATTTCTAGAGTTTGTTTGGTAGCTCATGTTGATATAAAAAAGAACACTTGGCCTCCCACAGGAAAGGGACTCTCACTCCTCAACACTTCAGGGTGTACTACATTACAATTGGAAAGGGAGCTTTCAATAAGCTGAATGATTGGTTAGAGAAATAGAGGATGTTTGTAGCTCTACATAGGTATGTAGATACAGAAGGTTTCATGGCTGCTGCAAGGAGATACTACATGCCTACCATTCCTTTCAATAAGCAACATGAAGAGTATCCCGAGGAGGATGTGATCAGAAACATCATTGAAGATGGTGAAGTAGAGAAAAGAATTAGAAAATTGGATCGGTTACACAAAATTGAGAGGGAGTTAAAAGGAAAAGGATTGGTATTTGGGTTTTCTTTCCCACTTTGCCTTACCTCCAAAGAATTGAGCAAATGATGGCTCAATTTGACACACTTCTTGAATCCATGAAGGATCAGATTGATGATGCTAATCAGAGTAAGAAGGCCCACTTTGATTTTGAATGTGATGAGGACAGTGATGGTGGATACCCAATATATAGCTCACCCCCTATGGAGCAGCCATTAATTGAAGAACCCAAGGATGGAGGTGAGACTATCAACCTTAGTGAGCTACCTAGCTCAGAGGACACCCCTGAGCCCTTACAAAAGAAGAGGAAGTTAATGGCTGGAGAGCCATCAAAGAACAAGAATAAGGATAGAGTAAGTTCCCTCTACACTGGGACTAGCTTTCATCACCATGAAATAAGGAAAGCAATCAGAGAGGCTAAAAGACAACAAAGGTATGAAATAGAAGATGTAGAGTTGCCTCTAGCTTTAGCCCAGGATAAAAGAATAATTGAATAGGATGCTTTCCTGAGAGATGATAATTTTGTGAATTTTGAGGAATTCAAGAGTTTCTTAATGTGGCATAAGCAGCAGTAGGTGGCCTCAAATGTGCAAATAACTAAGGAGGGTCAAGTGCGAGATGAGGCATTGCAACAATTGAGAGAATATGACCCAGAGGCATAAAATCTTACCCCAGATGAAGCCAGGGAATTAGTAAGAAATGGTAATATGCTACTTGTGCTTGGGTGGAGTTTGTATACTAATTTCATAATAGATCAAATAAAGAGGCAAGAAGATGTCACTTTGTCTTCAGAAACCCAAGTAGGGGATATAATAAAAGGATTTTGGTATGGACCCAAAAATCAGGCCTTGGCCATGTGGAGTCTATACCCAAAGGATAGAAAGCCACAGATTTTGAATGTGAAAGAACAAATGGAAGGGGATAAAATTGTGTGGTTAATCCACAACATAGGGGACCTGGAGATTTCTCAGGTTTTGATCCAATTTTCTAAATTAAATGAAGATAAAACTAGACAATTATCAAAAAGATATGGTAATCTTTTAGAGGATTATAGTGCCCTAGTAAAAGACAGGGACTTGAAGATCATAAAAGTTACATCACTAGAAAAATAGGTGGAGGAATTGGAATTAAAAATAATCAATACTCATGTAGTAGTTCTTGCACCTCCTGAGTAGCCAGCATTAACAGAGGCACAAGGAATGACAGAGGAGGAGGTGGTAGCAGAACTAAAGAAGATTAATGAAGTGAAAATGAGGCTATATTGCAGGACCTTTTGAATATTTTGCAGCACAGAATGAATACCATTAAGGATAAGTTTGACCTAGTTTTTAATGCTTATGGAAAGTTTCTTGAATTGCAAAAGGAGGTAAATAATTATGTGCAAGTTTTGAGTGGATTTCATATAGTGTGGACTGTCAGAGCACCAATTTTTGAAAGATTAATTTTTTCTCAATCTTTAGGGAGTGACATATAGGTGACGATTGTAAGGGTTGGTGAGGAGATTGATAGAATTAAAGCCATCTTACCACTTTTCAAGGGTAAGGCAAATTTGATTGAAGCTAAGATAGCCATGCTTAGCTCCTGTTCCAACAAATTCATCCCCTCAATTTTGAGTACAAATGGGGCCATAAAGAGCGTTGATCAATGGAGATCATATGTTGATCTTCTACTGCTTAGGAAAGAGGCATTTTTAGGTGTGGATAATAATGTTGATTTAGAAGGATTCAACAAAACCCTTGATGAAGCTATCAAAGTAGAGGCAGACCTCACCAAATTTGTGTCAGATGTCAAGGCAATTACGGATGCTAGATGGGAAAGACAAAAGGCCCAACTGCAACTTGTCCAAAACTTTAGTTGTTCATCGAAGGAACAGGTAATTGCATGGGATGAATTGAAAAAACCCAAAAAGGCTAGATTTTTTGCAGTTGATTTGGACATTTTGGATGAAGATTGAGAAGGACATCTGACACACCTGACACTTGATCTAAGGAATACAGGATTGATAAGCTATCATTCAAGAATGGTGTAGGTTAGCCTAAAATGGTGGTCACCATATCTCATTAAACTCAAGGAGCTATCATAAATATTTGTAGTTGAAGGTGTTAGTTTTCCACCGGCCAATGATGTACAATAGTCCGAGGAAGTTTTGTCCTTCCATCGCCTAGGGGTTGGTTATGTATTTTATTCTTATTTTTGTCTCTTCTGTTTTTAGAGAGTTAGGTTTTTCAACCACCCAAAGCTTGTTGCATTCCCATTCAATGAGGGAATTCCAAGGTGGTTGAAAAGAAGTTGATATAGAGTAAAAGACTCATTTTTTGTAAGAGGTTGGAAGGATATAGAAAAAAGAAGAGAACGGGACTGCTTGGAAGTAGATCACCAAGTTTTGTGTCTAGTCTTATGAGTAATGGAATTGTGAATGTAAGTGGCAAATTGATTTTAATACAAATACACTACAACTTCTGCCATATATTTTTGTTGTCTCTTTGCTTATATATCATACTCTTGTATGTTTTTCATGTTAGGCATTTGAAATATACCAGTTGTAAGGCAACCTTCTTGGGCGTTTTATGAGTTTCTTTCAAGGAAAGAATTAAAATTTCTCATATTTCATCTTGGAGAGTACATATTTTGTATGGATCTTTGATGATAACAATATTTGGTTAATAGGATAGTTTGTAAGGCAACCTATCTGGATTTGCAATTGGTATGTAAGGCATACTGTTGTATTTCTTTTAGAGTTTACTTGTTGATTTGCATTTTGATTCTGTTGCCCTTTGGATAAGGCACTAGTTTGGTGTTTGTTTCTTACAATTTTATCTTTCATAGATCTCAGAAGAAAATTTGAAACCTTTACATCATGTACCAATACCTTTTCATTTCATTTTTATTGCACCAAATAGCTTGGACTGTGCCTAGGGCATTCAATTCATATTTCCTGATTCTGTAAAGAGAGAATCACATTAGGTTGTCCCTCCTTAAAAGGAAGAAGGATGAGAATATTTAAGGCACTGATTACTACTTTACTTACAATCACACTTTGTCTAGTCAGAATTTGCATTAAAGTGGTTACAGTCATATGCAAAGTGTTCTATAGGTTTATGCATTAAGAACAATAGAAGCTAATCAGTGTCCACTCATAAGAATAATGTAAAAATAGTTATCATTAGAAGGTAATACCTTCCTAAGTCTGTAGAGCTTGAAAATGAAGGAGGACCTTATCCAATCCCCAGCAATTAGGCTTTTCTCTTGTGGGAATCAGTCTCAAGGAACATACGTTCAAGTATGATTTTAGTCCTATAAGAAAAATCCCTAACAAATTGGTGACTCTACTGGGGAGCTTATTAAGAACTTTTTTTACAATATAGGGCTTAGTTGAGCCAAGGCTCCTACCCTATACAAACCAGTTGGTTACCATTACTGTTCATATTTCAAACAAAATTCCCAAATAGTTTTGTGGCAACTCTCACAAATCTCTGCACCAGTGCAAATTGAGGTTTAAAATCATAATGAGTATGAGAAATACTAGAGCCTAGAAAAAGGATCATCCTAAAGTAAATTTGGAAGGTGAACTCCCAAATACATCCAGATGAATGAGAAAGGATAAAAATATAAATGACATGTCTTTTACATGGAAGCAGAAAGGGACTACAAGGATGGAGGAGTCTACTTAGATAAACCAAGAAGGAAATACCTCTGAATATGAAGAGGCAATTGATTTGGGTTTGAATCAGTATGAAGATTATTACTCACCCTCTGAAAAGGATGGAAGAAGATCACAGTCTCATAGGAGAGGAATTCCTAGAAATAATAGAAGATCTAGAAGCCAAAATAGGAGTAAGAAAGACTTTGTTCCTTCCTTTCCCCATGATTCTCCCTTGCAAGACCACCAAATACCGGATGACCACCAAGAGGAGGTCCTTGCCCAAGAATCCTCATCTGAAACCACCCTTCTTGATTCTAAGGAAATTTGTGAAGAAGTGTTTAAATTGGAGAGAAAAATCTAGGAGCAGATTCAAATAAGACAAAAAAGAGAAAAAGAAAAAGAGGAAAATATTAGGCATGCTATGATTAGAGTAGAACAATTGAAGAAGCAATTATTGGACTTTGAATCCATAAATCATGTTCCTATAACTAAACAAATAGAGGACCAACCTATTGTCCATAAAATCTATGAGACAAGAAATCCTAAGGACAAAGGTAAGCAAAAGGCTGTAGGGATCTCAATAAATGAACCAAACACTGCCAAGAAATCCCTAGATCAAGCAGCAAGATTAGATGCTAACTTGGAAAAGGCAAAAAGGGAACAAGAAATATTGGCCAAAGAGTTAGAAAAGGTAGAGTTGGAAGCCACTGCAGCTGAAATAAAAAGAAAGATTGATTTCCTTAAGTAGTCTTTTGGACCCACCAATACGCTTTCCACTTCTCAAGCACAAGGTGTAAATGTGTTGAATATTGCTAGAACTTTAGGTATGCCCATAACTTCTACTATCTCAAATGTTCAAACATTCACATCTTTGGGTGCTGACCCATCTTAGACAGGACCCATACATGAAAGACATAAGCAATTGGTTTTTAATGGGATTCTTGGCTACCCAAATCCCATCCCTGATGAAATTAGGAAAAAGCTTCCAAAATTCACTAGAAGCAATGCAGTTACTTGTGAAGAATATTTGAAAAGTTTTTCTGATGTGATAGATGACTACAACATTGAGCTTGATGATGTGATCATGAAGATTTTTGTTCAATGTCTAACCGAAGATGCTAGAGATTGGTTCAGAAATTTGCCTCATGCTAGCATATGCTCATGGGAACAGTTCAAACGTTTCTTCAAAGAACAATATGGTGATAAAACCAATGAGGGTTTCATGCTTAATGAGTTCAACAATATCATGAATAATTCAAATGAGGGTGTTGTTGAGTTCAATGTCAGATTTCTGAAGGAAATGCATAAATTGCTACAAGTTATCAGAGTAAATGACAAGATTTTTTTGGTTAGTTACCTAAATGCTTTTGATTAAAAAATGGGGTATCTTTTGAGAGATAAGAACCCTAGAAATCTTGTAGAAGCTTACAAACTAGCCATTAATATAGAGAGCACCAGAAGAATATCAGGGAAGTTGGGAAGAAGGGAGGATTATAAACCTTTAATCTCAAATAGGAAGGAGCTAGGGAAACTTGATACAAAACCAAAGGATGATGATAGTTTGAAGCAAATGTTGAAAGCAATAAAAGATTTGAAACCTAATGAAGCAAGAAATAGTAGAGTACAAGGAAATGACAGGCCATCCTTTAACAACTCCAATAAATTACCAAGAATGTAGAACTATCCCTATCACACTTAGTGGAAAGATGGGAAGCCAGTGCTCCCTGAAAGAAAAGATAGGCCAAGTGATAAGACCCTAGACACCTTGCATAGAAATGTAGTGAACATGAATGATGTTGTTCCCTGGTGTATTGTTTGTTAATCACCTCATGATCCTTACTACTATGCAATAGCTCTAAATGTTTCAGCAGATGATGAGCAAGACAATAACCATGAGGAATCTTATGATGATCAAGGTTGTGGTATGACTTCTTCATACATATGTGATGAAATAGATTCTAGTGAAGAAGATGAAAATCAAGATGCTAGCAATTCCCAAGTTAAAAATGAGATCTATCATCAACAAGTATTTTTTGATGAAGAGGACAGTCACTTGGATGGAGTCTAGTGCAACACCTTAAGAAATGATGAAACAGTAGTGTTGAGGAGACCTTTTGATGAAGAGATTGCACAAATCATAGAAAATATGGTCACCCAACCTAAAAGTAACTACAATTTGAGAAATAGGGTGGTGGGTGATTCAAGTCAAAAGTCATCTGGCATATTTATCAAAAGGTTAGGTACAAAGGTAAAACAAGCCCAAGACAAAAGTAAGGTTGTTGATATTGTTAGCAAGACTAGGATCAAGAAGAATGTAACATTTGCTCCTCCTAATGTGACTTATAAGGTAAAGAAAAAACCTCTTTAGGAGACTATTGTGTTTGCCCAAAAGGAGGGCGAAATCATGAACAAGGATTAGCAAGGGCTTATGGAACATGAAGACATTAAGGAGGCCACTGCTGTTAACTGCGATGTAGTTGATCCCAAGTATGTCCCAGTTGACATGGAAAAATTGTTGTCACAAATCACTATTAAAGTCCCCTTATTGGAGATGATGAGAATAGAAGAGCATAAAGAGAAAGCTTTGAATTGGGTACAAGGAGCTCTTCCTTCTAATACCCAAAACTCCACTAAGGATGGTAAAGTGACTGTTGCAGCAAATGACTCGACTGAAAATCAGTGTGGAGAGATTATCTCTGAGATCCCTCAAATGTATTTGGATACTAATGTTATAAACACTACGATAGGGACTGTTGATCCTTTCTTTTTGTCCCTTATAGTAAATGGAAAGTTGTTAAAAAACTGTATGATTAATTCAGGAGCCTCTAATACTATTATGCATGTAGAAATAATGAAGTCTTTGGGTTTGAAAGTAGATACACCTCATGGAAGATGTCAGGCTATGGATTCAAGAGAGGTCCCTATTATTGGTACTATAAGGGCTTTTCCTTATAGGTTAGCAGCTTTTCTTGATAAATTGTTGACAATGAGTGTCCTAGTGGTAGATATCCCACCTCACTATGGGATGTTACTATCTAGAAAATGGAGTGCTTCAATGGGAGGTAGTATCCAGTGTGATTTGTCCTTTGCAACTTTCAATATTGATGGTGAAAATGTGAAAGTATCCAGAGAAAGCAGAACCCCATGCATGATAGAGCTAAATAATATGGATGAGTTGAATTGTTACGTGGATGTTAACATGGAGAATTTTAGATTGGAAAAGGCCATTTCACAAAGGGAAGATTTAGATCCATTGACCCAGGAATTGAAGAAATAGAAAGATGGATTGTGGAAAATGTATTTTGATGGAGCATGCTCAAAAGAAGGCTCAGGAGTTGGAGTTCTATTCATATCTCCATCAGGTACCACTTTTAAGTATTCATTCTCATTGACTATCATTGGGATTGAATATTGCTATCAAACATGGGATAAAATGTTTAAAAGTTTTTGGTGATTCTGAACTTTTGGTGGCACAAGTTTGATCTAAATATGATGTTAAAAATGATAGGTTAAAATTGTACAAACATGTAATCTGGGATCAGATTGAGATGTTTGATGCTTTTAATATTTGTTGGGTAGAAAGATCCAAGAGCATAATGGCTGATTTTTTGGCCAATGTTTCTTTAAAGAGAGATGATTCAACTTTTTTTGGAGTGTCAATAATAGAAATAAAAAGTAGGCTAGTTGTGTCAAACAACATTTACAATTGGCAAGTTTTTGAGGATGATTATGACATTCTAAAATTTATTCAATGCCTTGACATATATGAAGATCGGCTTATAGACTGCAATACATTGGTTGAGGAAGTTGAGGGTAAGGACATGGTCATGGGAAATGAGGTAATCCAATTAAATTCAAATAGTATCCCTAAGGGCCTAACTAAATTAAAAGCACTATATAATAGCCAATATGATCACATGTCAAAAATAAGTAACGCTAACGCAGAGGATCTGGAGGAAGTAAATTTGGGATCACATAATGCACCTCAAATGGTTTATATTGGAAAGGGATCGGCTCCTCAACTGAGATATAATTTGATAAAATTGTTAAGAAGGTATAAGCATGTTTTTGCATGGTCATATGATGACTTAAAAGCTTATAGAGAGGATCTGTTCCAACATGAAATCCCATTGAAGGATGAGGTCAAACCTTTTAGGCAAAAATAGAGACCCATCAACCGATTGTTAGCTCCTAAGATGCAATAGGAGCTAGTCAATTTGAGTGATGCAGGAATAATCCAACCTATACAGCATTCAACTTGGGTATCTATCTTAGTCCTACTCAAAAAGAAGAATGGGGATATTAGATTGTGTGTAGGTTTTAGGAATTTAAATGTTGCATCATTAAAGGACAACTATTCACTGCCCAACATGGAGGCAATGTTGCACAAAGTCACTGGATGTGAATTATTGTCTATGATGGATGGTTTTTATGGATATAACTAGGTGTTAGTAAAAGAATCTAAGTAGTTCAAAACAACATTCACTACACCTTGGGGAACCTATGTTTATGTTAGAATGCCTTTTGGTCTCAGAAATGCTGGAGCAACTTTTCAAAGAGCCATGCATGTTGCTTTTAAGGATTATATTGATCTATTCATGGTTGTGTACCAAGATGATCTAACTGCCTATTCAAAATTGGTTGTTGACCATTGCTCACACCTAGAAAAGATTTTTGTCAAAGCTTTGGAATATGGTGTGTCTCTGAATCCAAAGAAGTGCAACGTTGCAGTCAAAGAGGGAAAATTGCTAGGACACATTGTATCAAAGGAAGGAATAAGAATTGATCTAGAGAGAGTTGAGGCTATTAAGAGAGTTACAACACCCAAAAATATCAATGGGGTGCAATCCTTTTTATGAAAGATTAACTTTCTCAAAAGATTTATTGCCAATTTTGCTGAAATTGTTAAGCCTATAGTGAAGCTACTCAAGAAGGATGTGAAGTTTCAATGGACTACTGAAGCTCAGGGTGCATTTGATAAAATTAAAGTAGTACAATAGGAACCTGTGCTTAGGTCCCCTAATTATTCTAAGCCCTTTTCACTCTTCTCTTTTGCATCATTTCACACAATTGTTGTTGTACTATTACAAAAGGATAATGAAGGTTTTGATCATCCAATTGCATTATGTAGTAAATCTTTGCAGGCTGCTGAACTAAACTATGAGATGATGGAGAAGCAAGCATATGCACTGGTGAAAGCAGTAAAATATTTTAGGCCTTATCTGGTTTGTGCTGAAGGATGTCCTTACTCATTCTAAAGTTATAGGTAAGAGGTGTAAGTGGATTTCCAGGATTCAAGAATTCAATTTAGAAATCCATATTACTAAGCTTTTGAGGGGACAAGGCCTAGAAAAATTGATGATTGAAGAGAACATGGATCTAGTCCTGGTTAACAATGAAGGAATCCCAGATATGACAATAACAAGTATTGAGTTGCAACCAGAATATGCTAATATTGTATATTTCATCAAGAATGCCAGGTGCCCAAACCATATGATAGATAACCAAAGGAGATCCTTAAAATTGCAAGCTCAAAAGTATACATTGATACAAGGGGACTTGTATTTGAAAAATAGAGATGGAATCTTTCTATTTTGCCTTGATAAGTGTCAAGCAGGGAAGGTTTTGAGTGAAATGAAGGCTGGTGTTTGTGGAGACCATTATTCAGCAAAGACTATTACCCATAAGATTTTAAGGGCTGGTTATTTTTGGCCTACATTGTTTAAGGACTCTTTCCAGTTTGTTAAGAAATGTGAAGCCTGTTAGAAATTTGCTTCGAAATTAAAATAATCAAGAGCACTATTGTTGAACCCAATAACTACTGAGGTGCCATTTGCCATGTGGGGGATGGATTTCATAGGGGAATTTTTAGAGAAAACTAGTGGACACAGTTAAGTACTTGTTGCAACTGACTACTTCACAAAATGGATAGAGGCCATTCCCACAAAGAAGGCAACAAGTAAAATTGTTATTGACTTTTTGCTTGACAACATTTTAACTAGATTTGGTGTCCCCATGACATTGATCATAGATAATGCAATGTGTTTTAGATATGATTAATTCAAGGAGTTTTTCAAGAACAATGGAATCATGACATCTTATTCATCTCCTTATCATCCTCAGGAAAATGGACAGGCTAAATCTAGTAACAAAAGCATTCTGACAATTTTGAAGAAAACACTTGAAAAACATAAGAGGGCCTAGCATTCAAAGCTAAAGTTGGCCCTATGGGCAGATAGGATTACAGTGAAGAAAGCCACTGGGAGGTCTCCCTTTGAGCTTGTATATGGTTTACAGTCAAGATTACCTATAAATAACTTGCTTCTTGTTTATAAGTTTATTCATGATGAGGAATTAGATATCTCAGGGCCAATACAAGATAGGATTATGCAATTAACTAAATTAGATGAGTCAAGAAGGGAAAGTCAAAAGTGCAACATCAAATTGCAATAGAAAATGAAGTACCTGTTTGACAAGAGGGAAACTACCAAAAAATTCAAAACAGATGACTTAGTACTTCAATGGAATGTGAGACCAGAAGATAAAGGGAAGCATAAAAAATTTGAATCCTTATGGCTTGGTCCCTTTGTGATTCATGAAAATTTTGGAAAAAGACTCCTACTTATTGAAGAATATGGATGATGAAGTCTTTGAATTACCAGTGCATGGGCAATTCTTAAAGCCTTTCATCAGTTAAGTTTTTGATTTTCATGCATATCTAAATGTCTTGTAAATATTGTATAGGTGTGTTTCCTTTTGTCTATGTGTTTCAGTTCAAGTTTTAGGTCAGTGTGTTTTTTGGTCTGCGTCCTAGAGATCTGTGGTTCTTGTTCAAACTTGCATTTTAACATCCTCAGATAGAGCCACTGTTGGTTAGAAATCTCATTTTTTACTTTTGGCCCTAAATTCATGGATGATCCTAAAAATTTTGTAGTCTTTAGGGTTTGCTAGGTCCAAATGTCTTTGAAAATCAAAAAAGCCCTAGTTTTGGTCATCAGCTTTATATTTCTTTGTTACTTTATCAGATGACTTAAGTCTCAAAATAAGAATGTGCGCTTTTATTTTTCTCTTGGTCACTGAGTATCCTTAAGTTTAGGAATATTCTTCTTTGCTTAGCAAATGCTCAAAAGCCTTTGTCGCTTGATCTCGTGAGCTTTTTAGAATATTCCTTATTATCTAACAACATAGTGTTTCCCTTTTAGTCTCCAGATCTCACAATGTTTTCTCAAGATCTAGCAACTACTATATCAGATTTATCACTAAGAGACTATAGTTGTGTGATCTCCAGATTGAATTTACCTATGGTTGGGAAATCTCAAGATGATTTATTAAAGTGGTCTTTTGTTTGACGATTATGATTTCTCCTTTTAGTCACTGAATCTCTGGATGGAGCAGCAGTCTTCTTTGATGGTTGTCTCCAGATCTCATGATCTCCTCACAGTTACTTGTTATATTCAGTGATTGAGAGTTCCTTTGGTCGCGTTATCTCCCAATGTTGGTGACTATCTCTTGCGTGGTTAGTTATTCTATGACATGGTTGTCTCCAAATCTCTGAATATAGTGATTAGGTGACAAAGGATAATCAAAATTAATATGGACCCTTGATGAACTTTTGATCATGTGGATGGCGCTTAATCTCCAGATCTAACTCAAGATGAAGAATTGTTTTCATGACTTAGATTTTCCTTTGTCTCATAATCTCCAGATGAACCTGAGGTCAAGTTAAAGTTAATGTAATGGTTAAAACCTGGTGGTTATGGTTTGTTCAGTGATATAGAAACTATGTGGGTAGGTGATCTCAGGTTCCTGGTAGTTAAGTGGAAAACCTTCAGCGATTCAATGATACAGTTATCTCTGAGTCACTGAATTAGACGGTTAGTTGTGAAATCTCTCCCGACTTAATGTAGGCCATAGGATGAAATGAGGAATGAGATCAATGGTAGTCATGTATTCTCAGATAGAAAACTTGAACAGTCAAAATTTTTAGTGATTAAAAGACTTCAGGTTTGTCATTGGATCTCCAGCTTGGGTGATCGTTGAATGTTTTAAAGAATAAATAAAGTTTCTATGATATAGTTTTGACTATAGTCACTAGACCTCTAGAAAAGATATATCAAGGTTTCTTCCCTTCAGTCACCAAATCTCCAAATGGCCGGCTCAAGATATCTCAGAAAGAAGTTTCAAAAGTCAACAATGTTTCGCGACTACGAGAAGCCCTCTTAGTCGCCAGATCTTAGAATGCTTTTCTAAGGCACCAATGTTATAAAATGACTGCGAGACTTTTCTTCAGTCACTAGATCTTAGAATATTTAAATTTAAATTTCTAAGCTATGGCTAGTAAATTGAAGCCCTGTTCATGCCAAAGTAATGGAGGAAGTGACCTTTTGATAGTTGGAGATGTCAAAAATGGTGGCACATTCAATACTAAAGGATAAAATAGTTAGAGATGGCTCATTTGAGAATTACAAAGCATATCAAAGAAGTACAGAGTGATAGGTTTTTTGAGCTTTTCAGACTTGCAATGTGATCAAGGATTTTTATAGAAGAGTTTTCAGAGTTATAGTCAGAATGAGCCAGGCAACAGCAAGTGGAGCTTCTAGCAGTCGAGGATTGAAGGAAAAGGTGAAAGAATGCTTTTCAGATGATTTCCTCACCCTCTTGTCAGGTTCATCCCAAAATAAGAAGGTATGTGATGACATATTTGTTGATGATTTAGCCTACTGTAGAGATGCTAGAACTCCAGAGATCATAGGCATGTGTCTGTTTACATATTTCTATAAAAATTGTGATAGTGTTATATTAGTTTCAAACCCTTGGACTTCAGAGTTAGCATAATTGATTGTCCCAGAGGTTTTTCTAGATGTGGATGCACTCCTTATGCTATTCCAGAGATATGATCCCTTATCTAAGATAATTAGAAAAGAGGATGGTTCACCCTTGGTAACCTTAGACTGGAACTCTTTCATGAATGCTTTCAGGATTTAGTTTCCAATGGCCATAGAAATTAACTTATAGGCTCAAGAAAATAGGTATGTCAGAGAGGCTGCTTTGGTATCTAGGGAGATTAAGAGTCACATGCCTAAAGAAAATAGAAGTTATATTGCACCAATGGCTGGGTCAATTCCATATGCTTACAAGGACCTAAAGTTTTACATGAAATATATTGCATATGGGATATGTCAGGTCTTGGGAATTGATGCGGGCCCTAAGAGGATTACCTCTGATATTTTGATGTTAGTGATGGATTCACAAAGCCGTATGGTGAGAAAAGGGTATGATTTCATTACTTATGTAATAAACAAGATGCATGAGGGTTTGTTGTCTTTGAAGAACTTCACCTCTGGTTCTGCACCCAGATTCATGCACTACTCCATGTTGATGCACCTCATTGTGTATCAAAATTATGGTCTTATAAATTTGAATGATCTCAAACCACAAATGATGTGGAATGGATAGCCTAACCTAGTACACTTTTGGTTAGGAGTTTGGAGCCCTTCTTTCCCTAGGTGAGATTTTGGTGCCTTTGAGAACTGGATTGTGTACCCCATTCTTGGGAGTTTGGAAGTTAATTGTAAAAGATTATCCACCAAGGTCCTGGAATTGGTGAGACCCCAAAAGTTTGTTTATAATTGGACCAAGGGTCACAATTGGGGAAATATTTACTATGAGAAGGGCTATATAATGATTAGGGTTTATGGATGCCCTCAGCCTCCTCATCTACTTCCATTTTATGTTCCACCAAGAGTTGTATTTCTAGAGTTTGTCTAGTAGCTCATGTTGACAGAAAAAGAACACTTGGCCTCCCATAGGAAAGGGACTCTCACTCCTTGGCACTTCAGGGTGCACTACATTACAATTGGAAAGGGAGCTTTCAGTAAGGTGAATGATTGGTTAGAGAAATATAGGATGTTTGCAGCTCCACATAGGTATGTAGATACAAAAGGTTTCATGGCTACTGTAAGGAGATACTACATGCCTACCATTCCTTTCAAAAAGAAACATGAAGAGTATCCTAAGGAGGATGTGATCAGAAACATCATTGAAGATGATGAAGTAGAGAAAAGAATTTGACAATTGGATCGGTTACACAAAATTGAGAGAGATTTAAAAGGAAAAGGATTGGTATTTGGGGGTTTCTTTCCCACTTTGCCTTACCTCCAAAGACTTGAGCAAATGATGGCTCAATTTGACACACTTCTTGAATCCATGAAGGATCAGATTGATGATGCTAATCAGGGTAAGAAGGCCTACTTTGATTCTAAATGTGATGAGGATAGTGATGGTGGATACCCAATATATAGCTTACCCCCTATGGAGCATCCATTAATTGAAGAACCCAAGGATGGAGGTGAGACTGTCAACCTTAGTGAGTTTCCTAGCTCAGAGGACACCCCTGAGCACTTACAAAAGAAGAGAAAGTTAATGGCTAGAGAGCCATCAAAGAAGAAGAAGAAGAAGGATAGAGTAAGTTCCCTCTACACTAGGACTAGCTTTCATCACCATGAAATAAGGAAAGTAGTCAGAGAGGCTAAAAGGAAACAAAGGTATGAAATAGAGGATGTAGAGTTGCCTCTAGCTTTAGGCCAGGATGAAAGAATAATTGAATAGGATGCTTTCCTAAGTGATGATAATTTTGTGAATTCTAAGGAATTCAAGGGTTTCTTAATGTGGCATAAGCAGCAGTAGGTGACCTCAAATGTGCAAATAACTGAGGAGGGTCAAGTGCCAGATGAGGCATTGCAACAATTGAGAGAATATGACCCAGAGGTAGAAAATCTTACTCCAAATGAGGCCAGAGAATCAGTAAGAAAAAGTAATATGCTACTTGTGCCTAGGTGGAGTTTGTATATTGATTTAATAATAGATCAAATAAAGAGGCAAGAAGATGTCACTCTGTCTTAAGAAACCCAAGTAGGGTATATAATAAAAGGATTTGGGTATAGCAAAAAAATCAGACCTTGGCCATGTGGAGTCTATACCCAAAGGACAGAAAGCCACAGATTTTGAATGTGAAAGAACAGATGGAAGGGGATAAAATTATCTGGTCAATCCACAACACAGGGGACCAGGAGATTTCTTAGGTTTTGAACCAATTTTCTAAATTAAATGAAGATAAAACTAAACAATTATTAGAAAGATATGGTAATCTTTTAGTGGATTATCGTGCCCTAGTAAAACATAGGGACTTGCAGATCATAAAAGTTACAACATTGGAAAAACAAGTAGAGGAATTGAATTACAAATTATCAATACTCTTGTAGTAGTTCCTGCACCCCCTGAGCAATGAGCATTAACAGAGCCACAAGGAATGACAGAGGAGGAGGTGGTAGCAGAACTAAAGAAGATTAATGATGAGAAAAATGAGGCTATATTGCAGGCCCTTTTGAATATTTTGCAGCACATAATGAATACCATTAAGGATAAGTTTGACCTAGTTTTTAATGCTTATGGAAAGTTACCTAAATTGCAAAAGGAGGTGAATAATTATATGCAAATTTTGCATGGATTTCATACAGTGTGGTCTGTCAAAGCACCACTTTTTGAAAGATTGATTTTTGCTCAATCTTTAGGGAGTGACATACCGGAGATAGTTCTAAGGGTTGGTGAGGAGATTGACAGAATTAAAGCCATCTTACCACTTTTCAAGGGTAAGGCAAATCTGATTGAGGCTAAGATAGGCATGCTCAGCTCCTGTTCCAAAAAATTCATCCCCTCAATTTTGAGTACAAATGGGGCCATAAGGAGCCTTGATCAATGGAGATCGGATGCTGATCTTCTACTACTTAGGAAAGAGGCATTTTTAGGTGAGGATAATAATGTTGATTTAGAAGGCTTCAACAAAACCCTTGATGAAGCTATCAAAGCAGAGGTGGACCTCACCAAATTTGTGTCAGATGTCAAGGAAATTACGGATGCCAAATGGGAAAGACAAAAGGCCCAACTCCAACTTGTCCAAAACTTTAATTGGCCATCAGAGGAGTAGGTAACTGCATGGGATGAATTGACAAAACCCAAAAAGGCTAGATCTGCTACAGTTGATTTGGACATTTTGGATGAAGATTGAGAAGGACATCTGACACACCTGACACCTGATCTAAGGTATACAGGGTTGATAAGCTATCATTCAAGAATGGTGTAGGTTAGCCTGAAATGGTGGTCACCATATCTCATTGAACTCAAGGAGCTATCATAAATATTTGCAATTGAAGGTGTCATTTTTCAAGTGGCCAATGATGTACAATAGTCCAAGGAAGTTTTGTCTTTCCACCACCCAAGGGCTGGTTATGTATTTTATTCTTATTTTTGTCTCTTATGTTTTTAGAGAGTTAAGTTTTTCAACCACCCAAAGCTTGTTGCATTCCCATTTAGTGAGTGAATTCCAAGGTGGTTGAAAAGAAGTTGATATAGAGTAAAAGACTCATTTTTTTTTAAGAGGTTGGAAGGATATAGAAAAAAGAAGAGAATGGGACTGCTTGGAAGTAGATCACCAAGTTTTGTGTCTGGTCTTCTAAGTAATGGAATTATGAATGTAAGTGGCAAGTTGATTTTAATACAAATACACTGCAACCTCTGCCATATATTTTTGTTGTCTCTTTGCTTATATATCATACTCTTGTATTTTTTTCATGTTAGACATTTGAAATATACCAGTTGTAAGGCAACCTTCTTGGGCGTTTTATGAGTTTCTTTCAAGGAAAGAATTAAAAGTTCTCATATTTCATCTTGGAGAGTACATATTTTGTATGTATCTTTGATGATAACAATATTTGGTTAATAGGATAGTTTGTAAGGAAACCTATTTGGATTTGCAGTTGGTATGTAAGGCATACTGTTGTATTTCTTTGAGTTTACTTGTTGATTTGCATTTTGATTTTGTTGCCCTTAGGATAAGGCACTGGTTTGGTGTTTGTTTCTTACAATTTTATCTTTCATAGATCTCAAAAGAAAATTTGAAACCTTCACATCATGTACCAATACCTTTTCATTTCATGTTTATTGCACCAAATAGCTTGGACTGTTCCTAGGGCATTTAGTTCATATTTCCTAATTCTGTAAAGAGAGAATCACATTAGGTTGTCCCTCCTTAAAAGGAAGAAGGATGAGAATCCTTAAAGCATTGATTACTGCTTTACTTACAATCACACTTTATCTAGTCAGAATTTGCATTAAAGTGGTTACAGTCATATGCAAAGTGTTCTATAGGTTTATGCATTAAGAAGAATATAAGCTAATCAGTGTCCACTCATAAGAATATTGTAAAAATAGTTATCATTAGAGGGTAATACTTTCCTAAGTCTGTGGAACTCAGAAACGAAGGAGGACCTTATCCAATCCTCAACAATTAGGCTTTTCTCTTGTGCGAATCAGTCTCAAGGAACATAAGTTCAAGTGTCATTTTAGACCTACAAGAAAAATCCCTAACATTGGACTTGGAAATGGGAGCCTCGCCAAGGGCTCAACAAGTCTTGTAACACTACCTTCTAGTAATATTACAAACATGCTTAGAAAAGATAGCAAAAAAGTCCTGAAATAGAAAAATTGTCTTAACAAATAAAAGTCTTATCATATTCTACCTATGCATAATATTGTGACATTGTATTACTCTTCAAACAACAACTATCAATATCCTTCATAACTAAAATTTTGAAAACAAAACACAATCTCAAAATATTGAGCTTGAGAATGACAAATGTTTGCAAAGTAGCATTTAAGTCATGCTCCTCCTTATAGTTGAAAGCATTGTAAAAACCTAGCTTATTTTTTAGTAAGTCCACCTGATATGCACACAATTGTTTTCCAAGTTAGGTAAAATTTACGCAAATTCCATTAATGATTATATTGGCACCACTAATGAGTGAAACAAAAATTAAGAAATTGACAACCATAGTTCAAGGCTTCAAGAATCTATTCAATAAATACCATACTCATTCAAGTTAAATATGTTACTTTCTTAAATGCCATGATGTTCATTACCAAAAGTATTCTTTTGGCACATGACAAAGAACTTCCAAGAATTTACTCAAAAATTTATCAACACACTTATTCAAGTTAATCTATCATTTCCTTAAATCACCACAAGGTTCATTGTTGTAAATAAACTTTTGTTATGTGACAAAAAAATAATTAGGTTTCAAAATGTAAATAGTACAAACTAAAAATCTAGGCCTACCTCTTGGCATGTGAATAAATAGCTTCCAAGGGTTTACTCCATAAATTATAACCATATTAATTCAAGTGTTATTTACTAAATCACCATGAAGTTCATTGCTTAAATTTATTTTTTGACATATGTTAAAAAGAAAAGTTGAATTTAAAAGTGTGAGAAACACTAGCTAAAAAGTTATACCTACCTTCTCCTTACTACCAGCACTCCCCACAACATAGAAACCCATCAACTTTGCAAATTGTCCAATAAGCTGACTAACTGCTCCAGATGTTGCAGAAATAAAAACATGTTCTCCCTTTTTAGGAGAGAAAACCTCAAAGAATCTAGCATAAGCTGTGATTCTCGACATCCCTATCATAAGGATTTAAGATTCATATTAGATGCTCATTGAATCCTGAAAAGATATATCACAGTAGTGTAAAGCCTATAGAGGAGACATTAAACATATCAAAACATATCTATAGATTGGTAGAATCACTGGGATATATATAATATAAACACAAAGTTAGTTTAATGCTCAGTATTCACTTCCTATTTTTTAAGTACTTTGGAGGACAAAGAAAATAATCTACATAGGAAATACTTTAGTCATATCACACTCTGTTGCCTAAAATACATTGAAACCCACTGGAATTCACAATGAGAATAAACTACATATGATGAAATATACACGGCCCATTTAATGCCTCTATAACTAAGCCAAAATTAACTCATTGGTGTCCATTTTTTAAAGTGAAAATAGGATCTTCTTGCTCATGTAAACCAATTGAAACCTTTAACAATGATTTACATATACCTAGTGTTGTGCACAATTCCTCTTTTCATTACAAAGCTCGATAACAAAAAATTCACAATGATTGAATACTGTAATGTTTATCCTTCATGAACTTGGCAAAATACCTTCCAGAAGAGCCCAATCAAGAATTTGGGTGCTTGATGCACCAAAAAGTCCTTAAAACATATAGTATAGTGAATTTGGAGCATATATATACCTTCATAAGGCTCATTATGTTTCCAATATAATCAATGAACTGTATATGCAATTATGGAAATGAAAATAATATCTTTGACTTATTTATTGGGAAAGCTTAAAGGTGTTGGATGGAGAGAAAGGGTACTAAGAGGGGAGGGGTGAATAAGTGCCCTAAAAAACTTTCACTTCTTAAACCTTTCAAACCTTGAACAACAAATAGTAGTAATTTTCAAATGTAACTTGAATCCATTACATGCATCATTCATTCATTTAAATATCAAAGTAAATAATATGAAATCAACAAGATAATCATCACATAACACAAGTATTTTGGTAATGCAAAAACCCTTGTTAGAAGGTAAAAGTTACGATGGGGATGACACCCACAAATTCTTTACTACTATAGATAGAAAAGGTTTGCCTATTAGGGCTACAAGTGGTGATCACTTTTGGTGATCTTACCCTATTAGGAGTAACATATTAGATCGATTATCTCTACCTATTTATAGGATTTTAACAACACTACTTGAGTGTGCACTCGGTTAAGAGATTTACATAAAGACTGTTAGGTCTACTTTGCTAGGAGATTTTACCAAAACTCTATTACAATGATTAGAAAATAATAGTTATCTATCTACTAAAGAAAACTCAACTTGTCTAGTATAGATCAATGAAATACTAAATAGATATCACCTTTCTATGTGAAGATCTATGCTCTGAACTTCTCAGTAGCCTGATCTAATTCTGCTCAATCTGATTATCCCTGAATACTATTTTTCTATGTCTAACAATTGATAATCTTGAAGTTGTCTACTGCTTCAAGAAATTCTTCACCCATACATCTCCACATTTTTTATCAAAATGATGCAAACTACAATTATATAGCATACTACTTTATGCCACTTACAAAATTAGGTTACAATATCTTAGAGAAAAACCCTAAGATATACAGTGTACAAAAATAACCTAGATCAAACAATTAAATAAGATCTTCATCGCATTTAATGAATATCTCAACAATAAATTATCCTTGATCTTGGTAAAATGTTTTGTGATTCTGTTGTAACCATTTTCATAGATAAATGTGCCATTCCTGATTGCTATGCCATTTTTTTGTGATCCTTAGTAAACATTGTATATACTACTTGGTAATTACATTGATGCTCAATTTCAAGTCTTCTTGGTGTTTTTTGTGCTTTTTTTTGGTGTCTGATGCTTAGTAAAACTTTTCTATGCTCGGTGTAAATACTTAACTGACTAGCTTGAGATGCTTGGTTTTACTGACTAGGTTAACATAGGTAACCAACCAATGTCTTTGATACTAATGAAAATCATTAATGCTCAATTAGAGATAACAATCTCCCCCTTTGTCATTGGTATGAAAATTCAAAATTTATATAGACTTTATGTCTCAAAAATTATATCTCTGCCATATACATAGCCAAAAATATCTATACTCCCCCTCGGTGCATGCTCCCGGTAATGTGTAGTGTACTTAGCATTTTATATACATATTTGGCATATACGTGTTATCCCCTTTTTGATATTAATGCAAAATACAAAAATGTATACTTACTACTTCTCAAAAATGTGCTGGTGGGTTTTCTTTAGTGACTCCAAGTGGTTTTCCCATACCTCTTTCAAGTTGGTGAGAGCAATATGCTCAAGACCAACTTGTGCATGCATATCAAAAATGTTGTCCAACATAGAAATTTCCGGTGTTACAACAAGCATTTGTGCCTTCACAATGTGCTTCTCAAGGATTTTTAGGTACATAAGCAACTTGGTCTGAAGTTCTGTGACTTGATCACTTATTGTTTCTTCCTATTTTTTGAGGTCTACTCTTAACCGCCAGAGTTCTTGAACTTTCAAGATGTGCTTTGCAAATGCTTGAGGATCGGTTAAGGCTGCTTGTACACTAATCTAAATTTCTTGTTCAAGTTGTTTGATCTTTTCACTGACCTCGGTAGTGAAATTTTCTATAGTGCATAGCTTGATCAAGATTTGACTTATTAATTGAGTAATAGATTGAATATTAGTTATTACCTCTGATAGCTTGACCTTATTAATTGCCACTTCTTGGCTGATCCTTTCTGCCAATTTATGTTGTATTTTTTATTCTACCCTCTCTTCTATCCTCTTTTCTTCTTCAATATCTAGGGCATTTATTTCTTTGGTAAGTGCAGCAAGTTGGTCCATGATGGGAGTATCCTCATCTATTTTTACCTCAGGTACTACCTGTTGTAAGATATCCCAGACATTCTCAAGTATCTCCTTGCTCTTGCACTCTTGCCTTAATTTTTCTCATGCAGCCTTCCTTGTACACAATTCTTGATATTTCCCCAATTCTTCGGGGCTAAGGGTCTTGGGGTCACATTCTAGTATAACAATGATTTCCTCTAAAGTGACCGACCCTTTTCCTTTGTTCTTTTTCTTCTTTTTCTTCTCAAGTTTAGTAGATGAAATTTTAACAAAAGGTACAAGTGCCTTTACCTTTGTACTTTGTGTAACCTTCCTAGTTGACACTGTGTCATCCTTCTACTGCTCCTTAGTAGTCTTGATATCGGTTGATTATGTTGGAGCTTCTGATGTAGTGTTTGGCGGGGTGGCCGCGGTTAAAGTAGGATTCACTTGATCCTTTTATTTTGTGTCTGTTGCCTCTTTTTCTTCAGGCTTGTTTGTCTCTACTGGTATTTCTCTTGCTTATTCCCATATTGTATCTTGTGGTTTCTCAGGGTCTGAGCCTTTGGGTTCCTCTTGAGATAAGATTTCTACTACTTCAATAAGAATAGGAAGCTCCCTCGGTAATGATGTGAAAGTTGACTCGGTATCTTGACCTTCATCATGTGCATTTACTAGTGCAAAGTTCACATATTCATCATCCTCTCTATCACCAAGATCACTATTAGTGATGTCCTTAATGAGTACATCATTGTCATATTTCTCCTTTATTTGGATCTTTGCTGGAACCAGTGCATCCTATGAACTATCCTTAATTTCTTTATTTACAATAGGTGTGAATGTTACACCTGATTCTTTTTTTTCTTAGCTATATCATCATCAATGAATATACCTTTTCCTTTTGACCTTTGTCTCTTCTTAGATAGATTTTGAAATGCATTTTTCTCATCATGCGCTTTAGTTGCAAAAATTGTTGTCCACATGAGTTGACCAGTCTCATCAACATCTACCATATTCTCATCTAAGATTTGCATTGCCTGACCTTTTACTTTGAATCTCTTGTAATAAGTGTTCATATAGTCATTAATTTCATCAAGAGTTAGATTTGGTGCAGCCTTAACTAGGGATTTTTACCTCATCTTCTTCTCAATATCAAAGGTGTATGACCACTTCTGGTTTATTCTATCTTCAAGTGCCTTGGGAAGTGGTTTTCCAAACTCTAATGGAAATCATTTAAAGCTTATCATCATATGGATGATTTCTTCCTCAATTTTATTCTGATCCTCATTTGACATACTATCAGACCGACTAAGCTTAGGATTTGTGAGTTCTCCATTCTCTATGATGTCAACAAAAATATCATCAATAGTTCTATCCTTGTTACTTACAACCTTGAATTGACTTGTGTCATTTTCATTTTCTTCTTCCTCAAGGTCTTCCTTACATCTTATTAGTCTTCTTCTTTTCCTTAGTGCCTCAGCTACAACCTTGGGTCCTCTCTTTGCATAAGTTTTAGTTGGTGTAGCTGCCTTTAGTTTTTCTACCTTCATAGCTCCTCTTTTTTGTGGTGGTGAAGCTCTAGTTGCTAACCTTGTTTGTGCACCTATCTACACTCTTTGGAGTAGGAGTGGGAGAAACTGCTATAGAATCCTTTTCTTTTTTAGACTCAATTTACTCACTGTCATATGGTTTTTCAGCTAACATTAACTGACCTTCAGTTGTAGGTTCAACTGGTGACTCCTCAGATGATTCAGATACATCTCCAAACTATTTAGTTAAAACTTTCTTCATTTTCTTTTCTTTTCTTGTTATTTTGCCGATGGAAAGACCTATTTTTATTCTTGATTTTGCTTCTTCAAAGGTTCCAAACCTCTCCTCCTTCTTATCCTTCGGTAATGCCAGTAAAGCCTTGATTCATTTCAAATTGAAATCATGATCCATTTAATATCCCATGGGTGCTAGCCATTTTGTCCTCAGATCTATAGCTTTAATCATTGTATGGTCGGTGTCCACTAGGAAACAAATATCCATCTCATACTTCCTGACCAGTGAACTTGGAATCCTGCTTCTTAGATTCATCTTAATCTTAAACTCCTCAAAATAAATATCTATAACATTATTCACATTATCTCCTAGACTTTTCATTATATCAAAATTTTTTGAAATGATTGGTGTTTTAGTAGGCCAATCTATGTGACCAACAGAAGGAAAGAATTTCTAGAGATAGAAAAATAAACATACTAATAGTGAGCCAAACTTACAGGTATTAGACGTTTATGATTGGATGGTTTTCATATTCTCTTCAACTTATTTTAGGAGTAGCTTAGCAAGGTCTATTTGATGACCCTTCTTTATCATTTTGTGAGCCATATCCATAGCACTACATGGTACACTATTCAATTTGCTTGACTGAAAGAACTAGAACCTATCACATGAGCTACAAACTTAACTTCTGGATCCATGATAGAAGCTATCTTCAATGCATGACCATCCCATGCTGCGCCAATATTTTTCTCAACTTCAGCTTGAGATGAACTCCAAAATTCTTGGCCTTGTCAGTTGTAGGGTAACCTGTAACCCTGTTAATCATTCTCTTTGCTACTTTGATCAGAATATCTAGCCAAAACGTACCTTCATGATATCAACTTAACACAATCCTTATCCATTTTGTTTTAAAGTTCTTCAAAAAATTTAGGGCATTTGTCAATCCAATCATTTCCACCTATTTATGCTCTGGTTTGAACTTTATATCTTCACTGTAGAGTGCCTGGTATGCATCATACATCTCAAAATCTCCTATTTTGTAGTGAATGTATGATCAAATATCTTCGACCAATAAAACCCTAGGTGGGATGCTCAAAAAAGAACCTGTTGAATCCATTTTTTATGCTACTTTTGGGTGTGACTTGTAATTGGGTTCACTATATTTTGCTGAAACTATAAGATTAACTTCCTCTTCAACAACTTTAGAAGTAATCGCAGTGGATACCATTTCAAAAAACTAGGTTTTTGGTAAGTACAAATAATATGCTCAGTAGGGGTCTCAACTTACTCAGAATATGTCGAAGAATGTGCTCGGTTTGATCTACAACTACTTTGGATTAGCTTGAAATATTCTTTTCTCTTACTCACTCTGTGAAATTTTTGCTCTCGAAAATCACTTTGTGAAAATGAACTTAGACTTCCATGTATTTATAGCATTTTCTGATTTCCTACTCAAAACATTATGTCATTAATTCTCAATCTACTTTTTAGTTTGTGACAACTATCAGCTTGGTGACTACTGTAAACATTCCATTAGCTTGGTTAACACATGATTTCTTTCTTGGTTGATACTTATACTCGGTTAACCTTGAATAGTGATTACCGATAGGTAACCATTTTCTCGGTCTAACTTTTACCGACTGTGTGACTTTGTTAGCTCATAACATATAAACCATAATGCATCTTTATTCATACAAATTTGGTATGTGCTCATCATATATAAGGAACTCTATGTAAAATATGATCATTTTGAAATGTCAGTTCCATACATACCTATATTACCTTAAGTAGAGGTATTGATGTCATCCAATCTAGTGGATGAGGTTTCACCGATAGCATTACTTGACTTATTATTCTCATTAGATGCCTTTCTCCACATGATGTTTTTTATTCTCATGATATCTGCAATAGTGTTTCCACTCTAAAGTACATGTCCCTCTTCTGGTACTCAGTCTCTGCAGTCCTTGCTTAGATGACCGACCTTATGACAATGTAATCATGCCATTCCAGTGCTTGTCTAGCTTTGTGATTGTCCAACCAATCTTTTCCTATAACAATTTTCTACAATGTGTCCATATCTATCACATGCAATATAGTTGACCCATGTATTGTAATCCCAAACATAAGAGTTACCTTGTCTCTTCAGTTGATAAGGCTTGGGCTTGCTTTTCTATTTTGGCATCCATACTTTCTTCATCTTATCCTTACACTCTCATGTAGTGTGTCCATATTCATTACAAATATATCATACTTTCTCCATGGTAGGATTGTTAGCATTCTTATTCAGTTTATCTCTACATTGATAAGCTTGATGAGCATATTTTCCATAATAATAATAGTAACCATTAAACTTAGGAGTGACTAGAGGTTTACCTTGTTCTTTGCTTCTATAGACATTAGAAGTGTGACCCGGTTTTCCACAATGATAGCATGACAAAGTTTTTGGCCTGTTACTTTGATTGTTGTTCACTTGTTCTACTTGCTTGGATGATTCTCCTTCACTGGTATATCCTAAACTAGCTTTGCTTCCAAATCTTCTTTGATTATTCAAAAAATCATCAATCTTTTTGGAACTATCCTCAGCCAATTTCATTATTTCATTGTGTTGTTGTTGAGTTTTCACTTCATTTCTCAACTTCTCATTTTCTTCTCTAAGTATTGCTACATCTTCAAGTCTTCTTGATCATTCACCATTTACTTGGTTGACCTCCTGATTCACAGTTATCATCTAATTGGAAATTTTGAAATGGTGCACGATGAGTCTTTTTATCTCATTTTCTTTTGCTTGAATTTATTCAATTATTTGTGTACGGTCTTCAATGGATAGATTCATTTCTTGCTCAGCCTGTCTAACATTGTTCATTACTTCTACCATTCTCACCATCTGAGATTCCTGACTGATTTGCAGTGCTTTCACTTATTTGGTTAAGTGAAGATTCTTTTCTGATAAATCAGAGATTATACTTTCAAATCCATGAGTAATAATTCTTGAACTAGATCCAACATGATCAAATAAATCATCAATCTCTTCTTCATGGTAACCAATCTCATTTTGTAGAATAGATAGGTTCTTCCTTTCAACTAGTAATTTCTTCAATCCATCCTTATCTTTTTATATTGCTCAACAAACATCTGCATTTGAATCTTTTGATTCTCTATTGTTTTATCCAATGGATACCTCTCCATGACTAGATCTTTACCCTTCAGTGGTTAAACTATCCAATAAGAGAACTATGCTTTGATACCAATTGTTGGGATGGAGAGATAGAGTACTCAGAGGGGAGGGGTGAATCAATGCCCTCAAAAACTTTCACTTCTTAAACATTTCAAACCTTGAACATCAAATAGTAGTAATCTTTAACTATAACTTGAATCTATTGCATGGATCATTCATTCATTTAACTATCAAAGTAAATAACATGAAATCACATAAGATAATCATCACATAACACAAGTATTTTGGTAACCTAGAAACCATTGTTAGAAGGTAAAAAATGCGGTGGGGATGACACCCACAAATTCTTTACTACTACAAATGAAAAGGTTTGCCTATTAGGGCTGCAAGTGGTGATCAATTCTGGTGATCTTACCATGTTAGGAGTAACATATTAAATCGATTAGATCTACCTAGTTATAGGATTTTAACAAAACTACTTGAGTGTGCACTTAGTTAAGAGATATACATACAGTCTATTAGGTCTACTCTGTTAGGAGATTTTACCAAAACTCTCTTACAATGATTGGAAAATAATAGGTATCTATCTGTTAATGATAACTCAACTTGTCTAATATAGATCAATGAAATACTAAATAGATTTCACATTTCTATGTGAAGATCTCTACTCTGAACTACTTGGTAGCCTGATCTGATTCTGCTCAATTTGATTATCCTTGAATACTATTATGCTTTGTCTGACAACTGATAATCTTGAAGTTGGCTAATGCTTCAAGAACTTCTTCACTCATACATCTCCACAAGTTTTATCAAAATGATGCAAAATACAATTATATAGCATACTATTTTATGTCGCTTACAAAATTAGGTTACAATATCTTAGAGGAAAACCCTAAGATGTATAGTGTACAAAAATAACCTAGATCAAACAATTACATAATATCTTCATCGCATTTTATAAATATCTTAACAATAAATTATCATCGATCTTGGTAAAACATTTTGTGATTCTGTTGTAACCAATTGCATAGATAAATGTGTCATTCTTGATTCCTATACCATTTTTTGTGATCCTCGATAAACACTATTTATACTTCTTGGTAATTACACTGGTGCTCAGTATCTAGTCTACTCAATGTTTGTTGTGCTTGGCATTAGTGTCTGATGCTTAGTAAAACTGTTCTATGTTCGGTGTAAAGACTTAATCGAATAGCTTGAGATGCTTGCTTTTACAAACTAGGTTAACATAGGTAACCAATCGATGTCTTTGATACTAATGACAATCATTACTGCTCAATTAGAGAAAACAAAAGGTACTTCCACTTATTTAGTGGGAAAACCTATTATAAAATAACCATTTGTTCAATGGAATGAGTATAACAGAGATAATAAAGTGTAAACTCATTGGCAATAGTATGACTTAGTGTTTGCAATATAGAATGCATAGTAACAATAGCTTTCATGTACACAGATATATATATATATATATATATATATATATATATATATATATATATATATATATATATATATATATATATATATATATATATATATATAAATTGATTGAAATTTTGAAAATAAATTTAAGTTAAATTGTAACATTAAATACATGATTGTTGCAAGACAATTGCTAGAGTGCCAACTAGAGCCTAACCAACATATGTTGTTGGGGTTCCCTTAAGAAAGAAATATGTTGTATTCTATACACCCTTCCAACATCCCCCACCATCTGAACAACATACTATCCAATGCAAAATCCCAAATACAACCATTTGTTGTTATTCATTGTCATATCTCAATTTGCCTATCAATGAAAATAAGCAAAAACAAAATTGAACTCAGAAGTGAACTAATATTAGCAGCAATACTAATTAAGAGATTATGTTGATAGATAAGTAGAATATAGATCTATGCATATGTATTCATTCAATAGAGATACTTGCATAAATTATTGGATAATCTTAGTGCTCTCTCTAATATGAACCTCCAATGGAAGAATTTTATGATATTCCCTTCTAAATTTAGAGAAACAGATTGCAAATAGGATAGATGAATAGCCTTCCAAGTTGATGAGACCTAAGTATGCCACTCTGAGATGAATTTTATTCTAAAATCCAAGGGGCTTATTGTTCCCTTGGGCTTGAAATCCCATCAAGTACGCCACTTGAAGATAAATGTTGTGCTTGTGGTCCAAGGGACTTAGTGTGTCCTTGGGCTTGAGATCCCATCAAGTATGCCACCTGGGGATGGAGTGGACAGCTAGAATTCCATGTGTGTGGGCCTAGAGGTGGAATGGAAGATCATCCTTCCATGATATTGGGATTGAGCAAGGAGGATAGCTAGCCTCCAAGGTGAATTAAGGGATGGAAGGACTTCCCACCTTCCATGCTTTCACAGTACAAGGGAAACCAGATTTGAGACTATTTTTTGCAAATGGTACAATGAATTCCTAATAAGATTATTATATGAACCTACTTAGAAAAGACAATGGCTTATTTGGATTTTAATATGGATGATGTTTATGGATACCATAGTGTTTACTACCAATTAGTATGGAATATGATATTATGACTTATGATTTAATGTCAACTTCTTGTTACTACTATTATGGCCCCATGAATAAGGCCATTGTAATTTCTAGGAAACTTTTTTCACATTTGTAACTATATTTCCTTTCTCAAATCAGTTGGGAGATTAACCAGCTCAAATTGACCAGTTCTATCATTTTCTTTTAGATGTTACCTGAGCACCCATATGCAAAGATATATTCCAAAGGATTCAATTATGTTATTGTGAAAATTTGGGTTGGAGATTCATTACATAATCAAAGCATATTTAGTGTGTAGAAAGTGTATTCATAATCGAATCAATAGAGACTACGATTCCAAATTTAAAGTAATCTCCTTCTCAAATATTTGAATATTTACTTAAGAAGAATGGTTCTTACATTTAAAACATGCATTGCTGTGAAGATGGATTGCTGGTCTGCAATAATTGAAAAATACATATACCTGTTCAACTCAAACAAGTCAAAATAAGGAAAAACCACACCCTCGTGTAAAAGATAACAAATGTGCACACTTCAAACCCTTCATCAAACATTTTTGTCTTTTCATTTATGTTTGTTTCCTCTTCATCTCTCACTATCTACAATTATATCATATCTTGATAATAATTGTAAGCCCAAGGGCTTATACCACTTTGTCCATATCTTATCATATGTCGATAAATCACATTTCTTTTTTTCACCTTTCCACCAAGACAATTTTTACATGGACATGGATATTTTTCATTGTCCCCCTCATCAGCTACTCTCTCATCATATGCATGATATTGATCCATAGTCAACCTATGACGTTCATCCATCTATAATATTCTGCATTCCAATAATAATTTAGTTTCTAAATTAAAGAAAAAACATCAATATGAAAATAGAGATGTCAAAACATTGTTTAAAGTAGTCACTTTTAGTAGAGACCATAAAATAAATAAGAGGATATAATGATTCATTATTATGACATCTATCTTACATTCATATGAAGTTTACCTAGTGAGAATGGAATATGTCTATGTTTCAGGTTTCAAATTACCTCTGAATTTGTTGTAGAGGGCCTTGATAACTTCAAATTTGTTGTAGAAAACTCTAAATTCCTTGCCCTCCTTTTCAAAAGTCTCCAAGTCCTATCTAAACAAGCTTTATCACCCATGCAAGTGCTTCAATACCTATCCTTGAGAATAAAAAATGTTAACAACTATGATGAGCGTGTATTAAAAACTTATGAATCAAATTAAAGATGAGTGGAAAATCATTGTAAAAACTATATCTTAATCATAATATATTACAATTAAGAAACAGAATGGTGGTATAGATAGTGACTGACATTGTAAGCACAGTCAGTAGTTAAAGGTTGAGATCCCATAAAATGTAAGGCACTCCCACCCCTATGTTAATTGTGTGTAACTGACGTTCCCACCTTGGACATTGCTACAAAACTTCTCAACCCTCTCCACAACATTGGGAGCCTAGATTTACAGTTAACTGAATGTGGATGCTCAAAAATATACAGCACATTGTTAGCCATTTAGTATACAATGGTGTTAATTTAAACCAAATTATGAATAATATTTTCTGGTCTACTTTTTCTTTCTATTATACTGACCATGGAAAATCACACATAATGAAATTTAGAAACAATTGTAGAAATTTGATATAATTTCTACAACAAATTACTAAATGTGATCACTAATTTGGAAAAAGACAAAAAAAAAGTGTCATAGTACATGCATGAAATAATGCATGCTTCACAGCTCAGATCTTCCATGCTTCAGAACTCAGATCTTGGATGTAATGTTGAAGTTCTCAAGGTATATTTGAGCTGTGAAGCATGCAAGATCTAATGCCATTATCATGAATGGGATGGCAGATTTCCTAGACAAGTAGTAACAACATACGAACATGTATCAACCTTGAATAGGAAGGAAAGGGTAGGGATTGATAGTTGTGTAGCGGGGAAAACATGTAGCAAGAGGATGACAAATTTGATAGCGCAATAGGGAGTCCTTTCTGTCAGTAGAAATAACCAAAGCTCCAAAAAAAAGTACCATAGTAGACACTTTCTAAAGTTATGAAGATAGTCTTAATGCAAGACAAAAGACCAACACTTTTCAACTTTATTTGGTCTTATTCACAGATCTAACCTCCCTTTCAATAAACCCTTGTTTCTAGGGACAATAACCTAGGTTTGTAGAGAATCCACTCTTCCCTACAACACACAATCCTAATAAAGGTTCTAAAACCTTCAAATACATCCCATTAGACCATTTCAATCATCATTTATACTCTCCAATCACCCGATCACTCCCAACCATGACTGGTTTGGGATTGGCACTCATTTAGACACCAAACTATACATTCAGTGATCTTTCATTGCCCCTACTCCATTTTCCTACACAAACACATGATATACTACATTATTATACTCCTTCCACCAAGCTATAGTCACCACAGAGGTGGGAGGGTCATTAAATGATGTTGGCTTCAAACCCAGGCATAGATTGTGCCTACAATGCCAATCACTGTCCTCAAATACCAGTCAATTTCTTGATTGTAATAACAACAAAAATAAGATAAACACTGCAGAAATGTGTAAATAATTTAAAAGGAAATACTTCTAAATCATATTTTATCCAAGATCATGTGGTGTCAAGCATTTGAATTCACTGATGCTTCTATTGTACTCATTGGATAGAGGCTTCCAAATTTGTAGAGAAATTTAATTTTATTTATCAAAACTATTACAAACTCGATACCTTACATCTCCACAACACCATCTCCTACTCCTCCCCTATATGTATCCCCAAAATAGACTCTAAACTTCAAGGAACTGATACAAGTCTCTAACTAACTTGCTAATTGTCCCTTTACCAGTCTAAACTGACTGTTACTAACTTAAAACAAGTAATTGTTGTCGAGTTGACAACACAAGTTGTCAACTCGACAAATCAACATCCAAGACCCATTATAGACTTCTAAAAGGTTTTAATGACAAAATTTAAAACCAACTAACTCCTACTAACTACAACTAAGCCCTTTTCGCAGTCATTTTCGTCCATAAAACCCCATCTCTTGGAGGCATTTCTTCAAACACTACACATGCCTTTTGTATGCTTCCACATTTGGCATACATGTCTACCAGGGCACTTGCAAATACAACATATGACAAAAATCCATAATCAATTATGCTTTGATGGTTGTCCATACCCTCCTCTAAAGCTCCCATTTTGGCTCAGGATGGGAGGATGCTGGAAAAATTTGTGGAGTTCGGCTTTATATCAGCCATTTGCATTTTCCTAAAAGTTTCCAAAGTTTTTCAGCAAAACTATTTTGTGCATATCCTGCAATCTTTACATTCTATGAAGACACATCTCTTTGAATAATTTTCTCAAACAACTCAAATGCCTTATCTATGCTTTAGCTTGTCTACCAGGGCACTTGCAACCAAAACATCTGACAATAATCCACTTTTAACTATTCTTTGATGGATGTTTATGCCATAGTTTAAAGCTCCCATTTTATCATAGGTAGGAAGGATGTTACAAAAAATTTGGAATTAGGCTTTACACCAACTAAATGCATTTTCTTAATTTTTTTTAAAGCCTTCTCAACAAGCTTATTTTGTGCATATCCTACAACTATTGCAGTCCATGAAACCACATCTTTTGGAGGCATTTGTAAAAACAACTTATTTTTTCTTTATGTTTCCACATAATCATACATATTTGCTAGGGCGCTTACAACTACATCTAACAAAAAACACTTCCAATTATGGTTTGATGGGTATTAAATTTTAATACCCTACTTTAGATATCTCATTTGGGTATAGGCTGGGAGGACACTAGCAAAGGTTCTATAGTTTGGCTTTGCACGTGCCAATTTCATTTGTTTAAAAGCTTCCAAAGCCTTTTCAACAAATCTATTTTGTGCACATCCTGGAATCATAACATTCCATGAGATTTTATCTTTTTGAGGCATTTTGTAAAATTGTTCACATGTCGTGTGTATCCTTCCACATTTGGCATACATGTCTACCAGGGCACTTGCAACTACAAAATCTAACAAAAACTACTTTTGAAGATACTTTGACGAATATCCATACCTTGCTTTAAATCTCCCATTTTAGCATAGGCAAGAAGGATGCTAAAAAAAGTTGCAGAATTTCACTTTACATGTGCCAATTGCATTTTCTTAAATGCCTCCAAGGCTTTGTCAACAAAACCATTTTGTGCATATCCAACAACAATGGCATTCCATGAGACTGTATATGGTTGAGGCATCTCTTTGAAAGGCCTCAAAGCCTCACCAAGAACATATTTTTGTGTGTATCCTACAATCATTGCATTCCATGAAAGCATAGCTCTTTGAGGTGTTTTATCAAAAGTTTACACACCTTCTTTATGCTTCCACACTTTGCATACATATTTACCAAGTTACTTGCAACTACATCATCTAAAAAAAAATCATTTTTCCATTATCTTTTGATAGATGTCCATACCCTATCTCAGAGTTCTTATTTTGGGACAAGCTAGTAGTACGCTAGAAAAGGTTTTTAAGCATATAATATATGATTTATATCAAATCTTCTGCAATGATAGGATCATTTCTATTGCTGAAAATTGGAAAAATTCTGTAAGAAGAGAACTATTTGCAGTTGTGATTAAATTATGCACAAGGTTGCATAAACTTTATGCAATTCAAAGATGGAAGCTTTAAATATTAAATGGTGGAATCTCTCATGTGATTAGTGCAATATGAAATTGGATTGATGCATTTCTTGGAGAACACTAAGTAAAAATATGTTATCGGAGCCAGACTTTGGATGTACATATGGGTTGATATGGCTGCGATGGATCAATTATCTTTGTTGTTGATAAAGTTGATACTAACAGTCAAACAATTTTCACTCCTGATCTTACTCCAATAGTCATTACATCTTTTTCCTCTTCAAATAGTGATAGACAAGCTAGTCCTTCATTGTCGGGATCCTTCAGACTGCACCCTGATGACTAGCTACATGATTGTGGATCCAGTCATTAAGGTTGTCTAATTAAAATAAATGATCTGTTGGATGATAAGATTGAAGCAAAGAGTAAAACTAAGAACAAGAAAGATGATCAATTAGGAATTTTCTTATATTTAGTTTCTTCTATGGTTACGGTAATGGTGCAATTTTTTTGGTTTGATAATATATAATGTTATTAGATACAATGTCTTGGCTATTTAAATTATGGAGTGGTGAGGCTTAATGAAAATACAAATAATCATTAACAATGATCTTCTTATGTTTGTATAGGTAGGTAGGAAAAATCCTAGAGGTGCTTCTCTCACAGCTAAGTAGATTCAATACCTATCTATAAGCATCCCCACCACACAAAACCACCAACTTGGTAGACTTGACTTGCATAGGAAAACTCAAGTTGTCTTCAATTTCTTAAAGGTCCTCATCTCTACAGTCCATGAAACATTATATTGTATTTCATAGTCACATTCAAAGAAAGCATCAATTTATCAATTATTTTTCAGCAGATATGAGGTTTAGGAGGAGCTCAAGAGTTCAAAGAACTATAGTAATCAACAACCAAAAAGATTGACCAACAAATGTAATAACTTGGAACACTCCTCCATGCCAGGAGACCCAAATGAAGAAGTAGGGCCTAGAGAAGAACTCCCAATAGCATATTCAAATTGAAGATGACAATGCTACTGAACGGGTCATGCAAGTTGAACCCTAGCCACTCTTTGTTATTCCAAGAACACACTAGCCTAAGGATATTAATTTAACTTAGTTTATGACATCTACCCTTGTTATTGAGATTAATTTCTGAAATCTACTTTTGTAACTATGCTCATCAATATTATCTACTTTTCTTGATAAATGTATCATCTTAATGCTAAACACATCCTTTGTCTCTACTTGTTTTAGCATTTATTTAGGTGATATCAGCATACCTAAAGTCTCCTATGTCTTCATCCCTTGCTATTGGACTATCTACTAATGGCCATGGCATAGAGCCCCTCAATTCCTACCTTGAATCCATATTTTTCCATAAGAATGACATTTCCCATATAGTGGGAAAGAAGCCTATCATGTTGACACAAGGTAGGGGTCACTAGGGGCCAAAGGATGGAACACCCTGATGATCCAAGCTTGCTCAACACACGTGAAAGCTAAAAAACACAATAGTGAGAGAGAGAATGCTAGATCTTTCATATATTTTGATCAAATAGAACCATACATGCCGGGCTGTAAGGCCTTCCTAGTTATAGCCTGATATTAAAATGAAATTTAGAAGTCCTCAAACATGTGAGGATCTGTTACAATATAAATTCTAATGTTTACTATCTTCTATCTAAAAACTACCTCCTAAACTCTAACCAAACAATGACATTTATACAAGAGTCTACCAAATTGTGTCAGCCTTAAGATCCACAATCAATAGAAGGAATGGTCAGATCTAGGACCACACACTTCCCAATGAAAGATTCTAGCATTAAATTCATGACCCATAATAAATGCCCAAGTTGGCCCAACAAGAACTCAAAATAAACTACTTGGAAAACAAGGATGATTGAGCAACAGACTAGCAACACCGAGCACTAGTGAAACAACCAACCACATAGGAGATGATGAACCATACTCAGTAACCAAAGGAAACTGACCAACTACTGACCAACTTGGTTAAAGAAGAAACTGAGAAACATAGAAAACTTCAAACATATTTTTGGTGACATAGGATTGCCAAGGATCCAAGATGCTCCTGCATCAGACACCCGGGGTTATTTTGAAATGATTCTTAGAATCATTTAACAGGTATGCTCTGAGCTGCATCCAACTCACACTGTGAAATCCATGCACTATCTTCCATCGGTCTATTCTTCCACTTTACCAAATATTCCATATACTATTTTCCTCTTGTGCTCTTGCCAACTCTTGCTTTTAAAATCTTCTCCACTTCTCCATTCTACTTCGTAGGATACTCTGTTGGTATTATCATTTCTTCAATAGTTTCATGATACTCATACAAATCAACAATGTTGAAAATAGGTGATATGTCCATATCATCAAGTAACTTAATCTCATAATCATTTCCATTGTCAAATTTCTTCAAAATCTTGCAAGGTCCAAATTTCTTCATCTTCAAATTTCCATATGTGCCAACAGGAAATCGTCCTTTCTTCAAATGAAACATCACTTCATCACCAACATCAAAAGTCTTATGTCTTCTTGATCTATCAACTCTATCTTTGTGTTTCTGATTACTCTCTTCCAACTTCAATTTCACATCTTCATGCAATGTCTTCATGTATTCAGCAAATTTCACTCCTTTGACACTTCTTTTATTCTCATCATCAATGTCTCTCAAATTAGATATACCTCTTGGTTGTGTGCCATTCACAATCTCAAATGGTGTTTTCCCAGTACTTCTATTCACTGAATTATTGTATACAAATTCTGCTTGTGCTAACATAGAATCCCAACTACTCAGTGTGTCTCCAACTAAGCATCTAAAAAGATTACCCAAACTTCTATTTACAACCTCTATCTATCCATCAGTTTGTGGGTGAAATGTAGAACTATATTTCAACTCATTGTCAAAAATTTTCCAAAGGGTCTTGCAAAAGTATCCAACAAATTTACTGTCTCTATCAGAGATAATACTCCTTGGTAACCGATGGAGTCTCACAATTTCTTTGAAGAAAAGATCTGCTATATGTATTGCATCTGATGTCTTTCTACATGGTATAAAATGTGCCATTTTAGAAAATCTATCCACAAAAACAATATAGAATCATTACCCCTTACTATCTTCAGTAAGCCTAGAACAAAATCCATACTGATGTCAATCCAAGGTTTCTTAGGTACAACAATCGGTACATACAAACTAGTATTCTAACTTACTCCTTTTACAACTTGAAAAATTCCATAGCTTTTCACAAATTTTTGAACATCTTTATACAACTACAGCCAAAAGTACTTTTCCTTCAACAAATTCCATGTTTTGTTAATGCCAAAATGTCCAGCCAAACCACTACTATGTTTCTCTTTTATCAAATTATTTCTCATTACTCCTCTCAGTATACACAACTAAATACCTTTGAACAACATACCTTCCTGAATAAAATATTCATCCCATTTAGTATCATGTTGATCTTGTATAGGTTCTTTTCACTTTCTCCATGGCTCAAAAAAATTAGGATCATCCTCATAAGAATCCTTCATCTCATCAAAACCAAGAACTTGAATTTTCATCTTGGCCATCAAAGATCTCCTTCTACTCAATGCATCAACAACTCAGTTAGTGACTCCACTCTTATGTTTTATCACAAATGTATAACTCTGTAGATACTCAATTTATTTCATATGTCTCTAATTCAACTTATTTTGACTACCCAAATATTGTAAAGCCTAATGATCAATATACAACACAAATTCACTCAGTATCAAATAATATCTCCATTTCTTCAGTGCTTGAACAATAGCATAGAACTCTTGATCATACATAGAATATTTCCTTCTAGCATCATTCAACTTTTCACTAAAGAAAGCAATAGGTTTACCTTCTTGACTCAACATAGCTCCAATTGCACTTCCACTTGCATCACATTCTACTTGAAATACTTTACTAAAATTGGGTAATGCCAAAATAGGTAATGCTCCATGTGTCCACTTGAATACTCTTGTGTCTCCTCTCATAGTCTCAGTCATAGCATTACAAATTGCACTAAAATTTCTAATGAACTTCCTGTAAAAACTTTCCAATCCATGAAATGATCTTACCTCACTAGCATTTTCAAGTGTAGGCCGATTTAGAATAGCTTCAACCTTTTCAGGATCCATCTTCAATCCATCAGCAAAAATAACAAATCCCAAACACACAATCTCTTCTTTCATAAATGAACATTTTTTCATATTTATCAGCAACTTTTCCTCTTTCAATCTCTGCAAAACTTGTCTAACATGCAACAAATTTTCTTCTTTGGTCTTACTAAATATCAGAATGTCATCAAGATATACAATCACAAACTTACCCAAGAATTTCTTCAAAACTTCCTTCATTAGCCTCATAAAAGTACTCAGTGCATTAGTTAAACCAAAAGGCATAACCAACCACTCATACAAACCTTCTTTTGTCTTGAAAGCAATCTTCCACTCATCACCTTCTCTGATTCTAATATGATGATATCCACTTTTCAAATCAATCTTGGTGAAATACTTTGCTTCAGTCAAACTATCCATTATGTCATCCAGTCTCGGTATAGGAAACCTATACTTCACTATTATCTTGTTGATTTCACTGGAATCAATGCACATTCTCCATTCCCCATTCTTGTTTGATGCTAATATAGCATGTACTGCATAAGGACTCAAACTTTCTCTAATCAAACCTTTCTCTAGCAAGTCTTGAATCTATCGGTTCAATTCCTGATTCTCGGTAGGTGTTAACCGATGAGGTACCTTATTCAGTAAACTAGCTCCAAGGATTAGATCCATACAATGATCAATACTTATTTTTAGTTGAAAACCATCAAGTACATTATCAGAAATGATTTCAGTATACTCATTGAGTAACTTGTCAATCTCCTCAAGGACACTATCCTCTATTTTCTTACTTAGCTTATTAGGAATTACAACAAAACATACATCATTCCTTTTCAAATATTTCAAAAATTTCCTTCAATCAAGAAAAATTTCCCATATGTGCAAACATTACTAATAGGTTCTTTCATCAATGGTAACAAGATTTGTTTCTTTCCATCAACCACAATAGTATACTTATGCAATCTCCCATCATATATAGCATGTCTATCATATTGCCAAGGTCTACCCAAAAACATATGACAATAATCCATAGGAATGATATCACACAACACCTTATCATAGTATTTTCCAATCTTCAAATTAACATAACATTTTCCACTTACCAGGAGTATATGCTCATCTTTGATCCATGAAATTTGATAGGGTTTCAGATGTTCCAATCTTTCCAATTGCAATTTAGTGACCATCTCTTCAGATGCCAGATTCTCTGAGCTACCAATCTCAATTATTACCTTCCAAACTTTATCAAAAACTCTATATCTAGTCTTGAAAAAATGTTTCCTTACTGAATCTTCCTTTTTTCTTTCATTCCATAGTGCTCTCCTTAACATCGGGTTACTTTCCTTCTCAGGTTCATTCAATGGCTCTTCTTGCACTATAGCATTTCTACTGCTACCAACCTTCTTAGTTACTTGTGTACATTCAAATGATCTATGTCCTTCTTCTCCATAGTTATAACAAGTTCCTCAGAAACTTCCTCTACTATAACCACCTCAGTAGCTACTGCCTCTACCTCTAGATGAACTTTCACCTTTCCACTCAATCTTTCCATTGTCCAAATTTGTCTTTTTAGGTTTAGATCTACTAGTTTCACTATTAGATCTATCTCTTCCTCTAGGTAATCTACCACCTCGACCTCTCTTTCTTTCCTCACATCTCTTGTTCAATTTCTCCTTATCTTTCAAAGAAAATTGATAACCCTCTTCAATGCTCTCCAACTTAACCAAGCTGATCTCCTCTTGAATGGAAACTCTCAAACCATTTAGGTATCTACCAATTCTTTCTACATCATCTTCATCATGTCCTAATTTGATATCCAATCTATAGAATTCCTCATTATACTCTTTTACCAAGCTATCTTTCTGCTTCGAGCTTTGCATTTGCTGAACTAGGTTAATCTGATAATCACAAGGTAAGAATTTTACTTTCAATTTATTAACCATTTTATTCAATACCTTGATTTTGTCTTTGCCCTTCCTTTTCTGATCCAATTGTAGATGTTCCCACCATAGGGATGTATGGCTTTTCAACTTAGTGCTTGTAATCTTCACCTTCTTGTCTTCAGGAATGTTCTCATATTCAAAATACTTTTCCATCTCAGTGATCCAGTCCACCAATTCATCAGAATCCAATTTTCCACCATATTTAGGAGGATTGAAATGTGGTGTAGACTTCAAACTTGTCAAGGCATTAAAAAATATTTCTTCACCTTGATCCATAATAGGTGCAGGTTTTGCATTCACCTTTTCTTCTTCAAATTCATCATCACTAACATCTTCAAGATGTCTACCTCTTCTTTGGGTTGTCTCCACTACTTCCAATCTAGCAGCAATCTGTCTTAGCATATCTACCAATCTTGGATCTGCATCTCACCTCCCATGAACCCTCTTCACAACCCTCTGCAATTGTAGGTCAGATCGCAATCTGCCACCCCATAACAATCAACTAGGGCTTCAAGAGGAACTAGCAAACCTAGATCCTCAGACCTAGATCAAGATATCCCCTTTCTCTGATACCACCTACCACAAGGCAGGGATCACTAGGGGCCAAAGGATGGCACACCTCGATGATCCAAGCCTACTCAACACACACAGAAACTAACAAACACAATAGTGAGAGAGAGAATGCCAAACCTTTCATATATTTTGATCAAATAGAACCATACATGCTGGGCTATAAGGCCTTCCTGATTACGGCCTGATATTACAATGAAATTTAGAAGTACTCAAACATGCAAGGATTTGTTACAATGTCAATTCTAATGTCTACTATCTTCTATCTAAAAACTACCTCCTAAACTGTAACCAAAAAAAAACATTTATACAAGATTCTATTGAACTGAGTCAACCTTCAGATCCATAATCAATGGAAGGAATGGTAAGATCTAGGACCACACGCCTCCCAATGAAAGATTCTAGCATTAAATCTATGACCCATAATAAATTCCCAAGTCAGCCCAACAAGAACTCAAAATAAACTACTTGGCAAACAAGGAGGACCAAGCAATAGACTAGCAACACCAAGCGCCAGTGAAACAACCAATCACCCAGGAGATGATTGACCATACTCGGTAACCAAAGGAAACTAACCAGCTACTGACCAACTTAGTTAAAGAAGAAAGTGAGCAACACAAAAAACTTCAAACATATTTTTGGTGACATAGGATTGCCAAGGACCCAAGATGCTCCTGCATCACATGTCCCTAATTCAAGACCTACAAGTAGACATTTGATTCAATAAGTTTTAATTGAAGATTGAAACTTATTCAAATAAACCTCCACCATTTATCATAAATCATAGGAAGGCAAGATATCGATTCAATCTAGGAAGCATTGATTAATGTTAATAAATAAAGATGTTGATTTTGAACAGTAATAGATAGTTGTTCCCCTTGCAATAAGAGTAGTGGAAAGGTATAAAATCAATCTTCAGTTATGAAGGATATGGGATAAGCAATTGGATAGCTCTCATATTCCCATCGATATCTTGATTAAGTTGGGAACAACAATATTAAAATATTCAACCCACTACAAATAACCATATGAAGGAAGAATGGGTGGAAATAGCTAGACATCTTCTATTATCAAACATAGAGTTTGTTAACCTTGCAAACCAAGCTTAATAAAATGAATTGATACAACATCCTCTAGATAAGGAGTGTACTCATTCAAAGATGAAGTTCAAAGAATCCTTCACAAACAAAGAGTGAGGATCATATGAGAGCAACTTTTGAGGCATCCAAGAGTATATGATAGAAGAGAAAAACACCAAGCTAATAACTCAAAGTAGAGGTATCAAAACCTTTAGAGTTTTGATGAGTTATGAGAGAGGAGTAAAAAGATGTTGTAGATACGGCTTGGTATCTTCATACAAGTTCTTTTCAAGGAATGTAGTTGTGTCCACGAAATACCTTGAAGACAAAATAAGAAGAGAACAATAAAAAAGAAAAAGAAAAAGTGTTTCCATATATAGTCATAGCCGTAACAGTTTGTAGACCCAGAACACTAAAAGTAATGACATTATAGAGTCGCGGGGTTAAGTCTAGAGAGATGAAAATGCACCCACGGGAATGTAGCATTGTAGACATTAAGGAAAAGCATTGGAAAAGCCATAGTTTGTAGCTGTAAAAGCCCTAATAGGTCAATAAACATTAATGTTCCATGAGAATGAATTGGGTGTCTCAATGTGACTTACATGTATGCAACAAAAGAAAAAATGAAGCCTTCAGAATAAGTTCTCGCAGAAAACCAATGAATCCACGACCTTCAAAATTTGAGATCCTCAAAAGCCACGCGAAAGGGAAGTCACTGTGAAATGAAAAAAACAAATAAAAAATGGGAAAGCCATGGCTGAAAATAGTTTTTTTTAGCGGGTAATAAGTCTTTAGATTTATATTTTTGTGAGATATATGGAAAGAGATGCTCGTGGTGATTATATTGGGCCTTGGCCATTTTATTACTAATTAAGTTTTATATATAATGTAGCATTAAATAATATATAATATATATGTAAATTCATTAATAATAAAATAAAATAAAATAATTATTATTACATCTCAGTGATATATTTAATATTTATTACCTAATATTTTCATTATTATTAATTACTAAATATATCAAATCAAATAGTAATAATATAAAGAGTTTTTCCATAAAATTTGGATATTATTTCATTTATTAATATTTTTATTTTATAATATTTTTAATATTTATTAAATAATGATATCTATTATTTAATATATATTAAATATGTTATTATTAATAAATTATATAATAAAAGAAAAAATTGCATGATGTACACATTGCAATCAACTTTAATTAAGTGATGGAGTTATAAATCGCTTAATTAAAGTTGAAATCTTATATGAAAATTGGTTGACCTTGAGCATTTAGAGTTCACTTTTGCATGGTAGGAAATAATTTTTAAACTTTGAGTCTAATACACCTTGAAAGGGCGCATGTTTGGCTCATTTTTGAAACAACTTATATTTTTAAGACTTTTCATAACATGACATAGATGATGAAAATGTTCATTTTCATTATTTGAATAAGTCAAAATATTAGCCAAAACTTGTAAAGTGGACTTATTTTTAAGGCTTTGATCACCTTGGTCATCAATTTCATGTATGTGGTTGGAACTTTAGTGAAAGCCAATGGCACTACTTCAAACTCCTACTATCCATAATATACTTGAAGGTTTTTTTGGAACATCATCATCAAAAACCCTTATTGGATTATGAATTCACCTACGATCAAGCTTAGAAAATATTGTTAAGCCCTTCATTCGGTCAAAGATATTTAAAGGAGTTATAATCATTCATTTAGCTAGTTTTGGTTGGGTGACTAATTATTTAGTCATTTTTGTTTTGATGGCTAAGTATTAGTGATTAATTATTTAGTCATTTGTTTAGTCATTTTAGTTGTGATTTTACCCAATGACCAATTTGGTCATTTATTTAGTCATTTATATTTGTAGAACACGATCAATTTTAGTCACGTGACTAAAAATATGGTAGAAGATGATCATTTTTAGTCACGTGACTAAAATTTTTAGTCACCTAGTCATTTATTTGCCAAATTCTACTAGTGAGGTAAAGGATTAGGTGCCCATGAATAAGGAACTTTGGAGCCCATCAAGGAAAGAAATATCCATGATCACATGGTATTGGTCACACACCCGAAAACACTTCCTCTAAAAATTTTGGTACAGCTAAAGTCAAAGTCAAGCATGCCTCCAAACCAACTATCATATCTCCTCACCATTCCTCTAAAAATTTTAATGCCATTACCTCTCCTCCATCATTACAACCCAAAATGACCTATCACATTCCTCCTTCATCCTCCAAATCCATTTTGGGTCCTTATATCCCAAAATCTGCCATCACATCTTCTCCACATACCAAATCCATTTTGGGCCCTTACATCCCAAAATATCACACCCCATCTTATCCTACTAATGCAGTCAAGGTGGGTGGATCCAATTAAGGATTGACTGCCCTTGTAGCCAAACCAATATGCAGTGGAAATACATAATAACAATAATAGATTTGTAATGAAATATAAGTCTTTATTCATCAAAATACCAATTACATGCAATGTGCTAAGCTATAAGGCATTCCCAATTACGACTAATTACAAAGAAAGTAATAGTCTAAAAGATCTCACAGGATCTAAATCTTTTCCCCAACATCAATATCCAACTAGTCCAGGTCTGGAATAGGTAGGACACTTGTAGGCACCCAGGAAAGATCTAAACTTGTACTCCAACTTCCAAGAAATCTTCCTGCTCCTAAGCTCGTAGGCTACTAACCTTCCTTCACCCATCTCCTCCTCAAAAAACTATCCAAGCATCCTATAAATACTAATTCCCAGCCACAAGTTAGTTGAAGAAATAATAAATCTCTATACACAAATATTAAATGCCAAAACATTAGATGCCTCTCACATAGCCTTTCAAAATAAAGAAAATTCTCCAAAAGATGGCCCCAATGGTCATCAAATCTCCATAGAAGAATGCAACATGCTAGATTTAGGTCCCCTCATGTCCAACAGTCAATCCATAACATGAGGAGTGTGACCTAAATTAAATGCACCAGTTGGCAAAGCTGATTCATCCAAATAATCCCATCGGTAAGCAAGAACATTGAGCAATAGAGGGAATAACTGAGCACCAGTCAACCAACCCTACCAAGCATGACCAAGGAACATAGTTATTTGCAAGTGCTAGTGAGCTAACACCTATAGTCACCAAGTGTTATTTAGAGACCGAGCACCCCAGTAACCACATAAACTGAGCAACCAGTCTCCCAAACTGAGCAAGAACTCTCCAAACCAAGATCAAAACTAGCAATCTACCTTCAAAGAAAAACATATTTTGGTTGATACAGGATTGCCAAGAATCCTAGGGTGCTCCTGCATTAGACACCTCAGGTAAGAAAGATTTTCTCATAAGGAAATCAGGGATGCCTCAAGGGAATCAGAATAGGTATGTCAAATCTGTTCTTCACCCACATTTCTTCTTTTCCTTCATCTCGGGTAGTCTTCACTTCATTCACTATCTCAGGAAAAAAGTCCTACTTTTCACTTTTCTTATCCCTTCAGTCGGTAATAGGTAGCAACTGACTCTAACCACTATCTATCACCTCAGTGCGTCAGTAAGGTTCATCCTTCTCAGACTTCTCAATCAACTTAGTATCCTTTGCATCTCTTTGTGTCATAAATGTCACAATTTGCTGAACCATCTCTGCCAACAAAACCATCTGCTTCTTAATCTCAACAAACTCTTCTGATATCTCTTTCTCCTTCTCATTTAAACTAGACTCAATAGGAATAGGTCCTTCCACCTTGTTCTCTTGAGGTTTGTCACAAGGAAAACACCTGATAACTCCACATCCCTTAACCTCTATCTCTTGTAAAGGTATCAGCTTATGTCGAGCTCCTTCATGCCTAACCACATAGGTATTAGCATGACCATCAAACAAAACATTTCTATCAAATTGCCAGGGTCTACCAAGCAATAGATGACATATATCCATAGGCAATACATCACATAATATCTCATCATGGTAAGATCCAATCTGGAAATTAACCAAGAATTATTCTTCAACTCTAACCTTAGAAACATCTTGTATCTAACTAATCTAATATGGATTAGGATGCTTTCTTCTTTCCAAATTCAACTTATTAACCATCTCATCTAAAACAAAGTTTTTAGAACTACCACCATCAACTAAGACATTACATACCTTATCCTTGCACTTACATCTAGTTCTAAACAAATTTCTTCTTTGCACCGATTCAAGAAAACATGCAACCAATCTCCTAGTGACAAGACACTCACCTTTCTCAGGAAAATTGTCAATGTCTTCTTCAACAGCTAATGCAACTCTTTTCTTAGGACACTGCCAACTTCTATGACTAGCTTCACCATAATTATAACAAGTGCCGGTGAACTCACTCTTCCACTTTCCTATCCGTCCAGCATTCTTAGTAACTTGACCACTGCCAAATCCTACATCTGACTTAGGATTCTCTATCACACTATTCTCAGCAACACTCTCACCAGTCTTACCACCTCGGTTTCTACTATTCTATTTTCCTTCATACTTCCTATTTAGCTTCTCTTAAATCTTTAATGCCATCTAATAAGCATCACCGATTGTTTTCATCTGCACAGTAAGTAACTATTCTTGAATGCTAGGTCTCAAACCATAGATATACCTAGCAACCTTTTCTTTATCAACTTCAGAATGACCAGTCCTACTCAAGATTCTATAAAACTCCTCTGTATACTCCTGTACTAATTTGTTAGTCTTCTTCAAAGCTTTCATCTTCTTAAACATGTCCAATTCATAATCCACCAGAATGAATTGCCTCTTCAACTTGTCAACCATTCAGTTCCACTTAGTGATCTTCTCTTGTCCTCTTCTACCTCTTTCCAAATGAACTTCTCTCCACCAGATATTTGCATGACCTTTCAATTTAGTCTTTGCAAATCTAACCCTATCAGGATCTTCTATTTCTTCCTACTCAAAGTATTCATCAATCTCATTGATCTAGTCAATCAATTCTTTAGGCCTAAGGCTTCTAGAAAATGTAGAAACTTCAATCTTAGGTCTCTTCCCAATCTTAGACATAGCTTTCAGAATTTGATTCTCCTCAGAATCTCTAGATACTTCAACAGCTTCTTCCAAATGATCTTCCTCAGATTCATTATCACTATCCTCTTTCAAGATAAGCTTCTTCTTTCTCAATTCCTCTTGTAGGTCTTGCACTTGTTTTTGCAAAGCCCTAAAATCATCAAGACACAATTCACCAATAGTTTCTTCTTCTTCAAAGATATCAAGATTTCTCCTTGGAGGCATCTTCAAACCAAGATCTAGATACACAAGATCCACTCAGGTCCAATAGGAACAAACTTCACTCAAATAGGAACAAACCTCACTCCGATACCACCTAATGCAGTCAAGGTGGGTGGATCCAATTAAGGACTAACCAAGCTTGCAGCCAAACCAATATGTAGCAGAAATACACAATAACAATACCAGATCTGCAATGAAACATAAGTCTTTTTTCATAAAAATACCAATTACATGCAATGTGTCAAGTTGTAAGGCCTTCCTAGTTACGGCCAATTACAAAGCATGTAACATTCTACAAGATCTCAAAGGATTTGAATCTTTTCCCCAACATTAGTATCCAGCTAGTCCAGGTCTGCAATAGACAAGACATTGGTAGGCACCCAGGAAAGATCTAAACTTGTACTCCAACTTCCAAGCAATATTCTAGATCCTAAGCTCACAGGCTACTAACCTTCCTTCACCCATCTCCTCCTTAAACAATTATCCAAGCATCCTATAAATACTGATTCCCAGTCACAAGTCACCTGAAGAAACAATAAATCTCTATAAACAAATTTTAAATGCCAAAACATTAGACGACTCTCACATAGCCTTTCAAAATAAATAAACTTCTCCAAAAGATGGCCCCAATGGTCATCAGATCTGCATAGAAGAATGCAACATGCCAAATCTAGGTCCCCACACATCCAATGGTCAACCCATAACATGAGGAGCATGACCCAAATTAAATGCACCAATCGGCCAAGCTGATTCATCCAAATAATCCTATCGGTAAGCAAGAATATCGAGCACCAGAGGAAATAACCAAGCACTAGTCAAGTGACCATACCAAGCATGACTGAGGAACATAGTTATTACTGAACACTAGTGAACTGACACCTACAGTCACTGAACATTCTTTAGAGACCGAGCACCTTGGTAACCACATAAACTGAGAAACCAGTCTCCCAAACCGAGCAAGAAATCTCCAAACTAAGATCAAAACTAGCAATCTACCTTCAAATACAAACATATTTTGGTTGATACATGATTTCCAAGAATCCTAGGATGCTCCTACATCACCTACTCAATCCTTCATCTATGAATCCCTTATCCCTAACACCCACCATAAAAATCCCATTCCATATATTCCTAGCCAGGATCAACAAAGGCACATTCCCACATCTCCTAACCACAAATCTCCCTCCATCTCTCCATCCATATCTTCTCTATCTCATCCAACTTATCATGATCCCCCATGCTCTCCCCATATAAATTTGGATGTCCTATAAAATGTGCATAAGGATAACTATCCACAACAATCTAAAGATTGTCATGTCCACTTCAAAAGACATGCTCAAGAAAAGGAAAATCTAATAAAAAAATGCACCAAGTCCCAAAAACCACAAAGGCCTACCAAAGAAAAAGAAAAATCTATGTGGATCCCAAAGTAAAAAAGATGCAATGCATCTAAAAGAAACATCCACAATGGCATCCAAAGTTTCTATTCCACTAGCTAATCATTTCCCCCCTGCATCTCCTAGCTCCATTTTGGGTCCTTATGTCCCAAAACTACCTATCATAACTTATCCTTCATATCCACATGTACCTTTCACTTCTCATATGCTCCATCCACCCGCCTCACAATATATGTCAATGTTGGTCCTAATAATGTCCCCCTATCATGCTCCATCATTCTATCCAAACACTTTTTACCACCATATCCCTCATCCCACGCATATCCGCCATCAAAACCATCTCATCTATGCATTTTCATAATCCATCCATCCTAATAAGAATGTACCAACATCCAGTCAAAAAAAAGTAAAAAAAGTAAAAAAATCAAGAAAAATATATATATGAAAAAATACAAAAAAAAGAAGAAAAACATGCATCCAAATAGTGAAAACTTGGCAATCATTCACTTTGGATAAGTACCATGATGAAAACCTACAAAATAGGCATCATGCATAATGCCTCCATCCAATTCCTCTCCGGAGCTAGGGGCATTTTTCTTCTAGCACATCCTATATATCACCTTCTCCATCCCATTTGTCTCTCACCTCCTCCATCCTCCTTCGGATCTTGATAACAACACAGAGGTCACCATGTATACATTATTTTGGGAACATTTCTTCATCCATTTCCTCACAACAATTTGTAGCCACCATCATCTATCCATCCATCCTTCATATCATATTATCTTCCATCGACCTCCCTCATCCACTTGTCATCATAATTCATCAACCTCCCTCACTCTCTTGTTGTCTTTTCTTCCAATCCTATCACACCCCTTCTAATGCTACCTCATGTATGAACTATCCCAATAAGGGGCATCTTATTCCTTGGTGACATATTCCTTAGATACCTTATCACATCCATCCTTCCATCTCCCCTTCCTTCCATCATCTCCATCTTTATCCCCAAATCCTTTCATGCCCAATCCTTATCTTGCTCCAAATCCTTCCATCCATCCTTATCACATCCATCTTTCCATCTCCCCATCCTTTCTTCATTTCTATCTTTATCCCCAGTGCTTTTATCTCCCAATCTATATCTTCCTCCATTTCCTCATGTAAAACCTCTCATTCATCCTTGACTACTCATTCTGCCATATCGACATCCCTAAGTGTTTCCTCCATCTTTCCATCACCTTATACTTCCCTTGTCATTGGTATTTAGCTCTAGGTTACCCCCATGTAATTGAATGTCATCAATTCATATCCCAATGCTACTAGCAATCCACCATCATATGCAAATTCTATCTGTATCCTCTAAGCTATCCAAACCCAAACATCAATCCACCCATCCAATCACATCCTTAGTCTTTTTTCAAGCCTTGATCTCAAGCTAATCATCATCATTGGGATGCATCCTTCTCAATCCATCATCACCCTACCCACCATTAGTCCATATTGGCCTTCCATATCAGCCAAGACATCATCATGCCTATATTTGCATCATCTCATTCATCCCCAATCTCATGTACATCTTGTAGCTTGAGTCTTGTACATAGCATCAATCTTGTCACCACCTAATTCCATTTGTACATATGTGTCTTTAGGTCCCATCCTTTGTGTCAATCAGCCCTTGTGTCATCATGACCTATGTCCCTTTCTAGCTAGCACTTCAACAATCATCCCCATGTCCCTTTGAGGTTCAAGTGTCTTTCCTACCTCTTGTCATAAGAATCCTAGTCTATCAAACCATCATCATTATTTTTAGGATGCATCCCCCTCATATCAGACCAATCATATGAGTCATCAAATATCATCTTCCTTATGGAAAAGAGATTTTGTGTGATACTTTTTATTTCTTTAGTACTTTTCAATCTTTTTTTATCTTTTATGATGAGCTTCCTTGGTCCACCTTCTCCTTGTCACCATGATCCTTTATATCATGGTGCATTGTGAATGGTGGAAATTAGGGCAAGGTCTTGATCTTTTATATTTTAGAGTCAGTCAGATATGACCCTTTCATTTACAACATACAATCCTCTGTGGTTTCATGCTGCACTTTGAAAATATCACTTGTTTGTGGGTTACCCAACATTGTTTCTACCTTGAAGCTTTCGAGATTCATGTGTGATGTTGCGGAAATCCTTGCATGATTTTTGTGTTAGTATCATGCAACTTCTTTGACAAGGCTTTGAGTTCCTAGTAACCTTGGTAAGTCTTAGATAGTGATAAATCAAAATAAGTTCTCACTATATGACATCTTCTATTTGGGAGGTGCCAACTCAAGCTTCCTAACTCTCCAACCACTCATTATTCCCTCATCTTGCATGCATCCTCTCATCCATTTCAAGAGAAAAATCATGTTCTCTTCAACCTTCCTATCCTCTCAAGGGAGCATCATCATCCTTATCCCCTATCGATCCTTTCTCGTAGTTACTCGTTTGAATGACTGGGGCACCTTTTCCAATCCAACTATTTTCTTTCCAATCCTATGTTTTACTTTTCTTTGAAATGATGCTACTATGTAACACCATCTCAAAGAGGGGAAAAATGTAAACACCTAAATTTGATTAACGGTCTTGATTAAATTTAGTCATCTTACTCACATTATTGATTGAATAGTCATGCATTATTTAATCGATTAATGTTACCTTTCTAGTTAATTAAAATAATTAGTTAAAGATAGTCCAATCAATCTAATGGAAACCCATAACCATTTAATTAATAAAATCTCCTTCTTCTATTAATTTAAATAAATACATATTCTATTTAAATTAATTCATAAATCCTTTTCCTCCCACTTGGAATTAAATAATGTATTTAATTCAATTAGAGAACATGGATCCTAACTTTAACCCCTAACCTAATCCATTCCAACTACCAAACCACTAGTTCCAACTCAACCAAACCCATTCACACATACAAATCCTTCTTAAATATCTAATGACCCATGATTAGCTAATCCAACCCTCCGCTCATTATCTCTCCTCCCATCACATCCTCCTAATTCTCCCACTTGCCCTCTAATCCAAGCCTAATCACCCCTTAATTATTTGTACAATCCTAATCAAATGGATTAGAAAACCCAATTCAACTCTCTTGTCACATCCTCACATCTCCCGACCCCCAAACCTCATTTCAACCATGAATTCTCTTACACATCTCTTACACACTCCATCTCCCTCTTACACCTTTGTCCCCCATCCCTCTTCCTAAAATGGTCACATTCCTCAAGGATTTGACCTCTCCTCTAAACCTCTCTCATCATGACACTTGTCAAAAAGATATGCATTTGAGAAAGCACAATCTATGTGCTTTGTCTTGGATGCATCTTGACCCTTCCTCATCTTTCCATCTTGATCATCCATTCATCTATCATCTTGCCTATAAATTAAAGGATCTTTTTTTTCATTATGATCCACCTCTCGTGAAAAATTATCATATGATTTTGAGAGCCAAAAACATCAACTGCGACCTCATAATGAAAAATTTTCCCCTCACTTGTTGAAGCTTGAGCATAGTTCATGAGCATACAGCCATCCTTTGAGAAATCTCCTACACATTTGGAGGCTATTTTGGAGTGTGAGGTTTGAATTTCTTTGTTTTGATTTTCTTCCATTTTGTAGGTCTAATCTTAAAGGTAGTAGTAGGCTTTGTTGTTGGATGTTTAACTTATTTTTTTTTATCCCTAAATTATTGTTGTCTATTAGTGTCTTACGCTTAGTCATTTTCTAGGCAATGTTGCTCGGTCATCACTGTGACCAAGTGATCATATATAGGCCAAGTTATGTATAATGTACATTTACTGAGTAGTAGTCACTACCGAGTAAAACAATGGTCACTGAGTACTTCAGTATTAGCTGAGTTAGCTTTTGCCAAGTTATGTAAAGAAGATAATGTCAAGCACCAGGGTATAAAGAACAGTGAATGTTGAGTGCATGAGATATCAAATTTTGAGCAAGCAAGAATTGACATATGTGTTTTTTACGACACAAAAACTTAGGTAAACCATTTTGGCTAACATTCATATTTCATTTATTGATTATTGAGGAAATCAAAGAGGTGATTACGCTCTTTTATTGTAATCATTAATCCCTATGTAACACATGGAATCAATCAGAATTAGGGAAAGGTTAAGTGGAAAATAGAGACAATCTTGATCGTAGATCTTAAATCTTGGAGAAAGTTAATTTTTTATATAAGATGCGATCCAAACCCTAAAATAGTGTGTGTGAGAAAATTAATTATTAGGAGAAGAGTATGAAGAAGATCTCATATACTTTCATAACAGAGAAGTATTTTGATGATCAAAGATAGAGTTTAGTGACCAAGTAGAATAGAGTAAAGAAGTGAAGGATAGAATAGAGGCATATTTGGTAGAATAGATCAAATCTATACTATAAGGAGGAGATCTATAATCAACATCATAGTGAAAACAAAATGATCAAGTACTGGAATATTTTAATAGGTGTATCAGGGTAAATATCTTAATAGAGTGGTTTTGATAGACCTTAGTAAATCTCATAACCGAGCTCTTACTTATTTGTAAGTCTTAAATCCTTTTACAAGGTAGATTGTATAAGTCTAAAAGCTCTTAATAGGGCAAAACCCTGACAGGATAGATCATATTTTGTGATCAAACTTATATCCCTAACATGAAAACTTTATACTGCAATAGTGAAGATTTTTGGGTATCATCCCCAACCTAGTTTTACCTTTCAAGGGTTTTTGGATAACCAAAATCATTGTGTTATGTTTATTCTCATGGATGATGTTTAGCTTATTAGATCTGTTACACTATTGATTTTGTGCTAATGATATACAAGTTTCATTTATGTCAAAATGGATAAATCAGTGATATCTAATTCAGCCCCCTCCATCTTAGTATCACACTTTCCCAATAGATTTCCAATAATTGGTATTAGAGATGAGTTTCCTAAAAGAAGTTTAACCACTTGTGGGATAAAGATCTTGAGATGGAGGTTTATAAGTTGGGAAAAATCATAGAAAATTAGAAGATTGACATTCAACTTGTATTACAACAACTTGAAGTAGCTAGAGGAGAACTAAAGAAATCTTTAAGAAGAAGAAGAGAAATAGTTATTCAACAGAATGAAACACAATATCAAGAAGAGGACACTACTGGACTATTTGATAGTGGAAACTCTGCAAAAAGTGACAAAGCCATAAAATAACTACTGGAGAAAAACAACATACTGAATGGGGACATTATAAATCTGAAGAGAGAACAAGAAATACAATCTGTGAGAATCTTTGAAGTAGTTGAACAGAAAAAGAAAGTTGAAGAAGATAAGACAATGGCTGAAGAAGATAAAAGAAAAATATCAATGAGACTTGATGAAAGGACAAGTGACATGCAAAGATTGACAAAAAATCAACTAGACATGGTAAATCAACTGCTACTGGTTCATCAAGAATTGGGCAGGAAAGATGTGGAACTCACCAATCTGAGATCAAAAAATAATCAATTGAGGAATGAACTGAGATATGAAAAGGAGATTAATGAAAGGATGAACAAGCCTAATGAATCTATGACATATTTTTAAGAGTTGTTAAGGTCACCTAGAAGATCTAGTGATACATTTGGACTTGGACATGATGAGCATTCATCATCCACTAAGGAAGGAGAATCATCATAGAGTGGAGAAAAAAGGATTGAAAAACCAAAGAACAACAAACCCACATGCCATCATAGTGGAAAGCTAGGACATAAAGCCAACATCTATAGAAGAAAACATGGTAAGTGTAATACCCAAAAAATGGGCTATAGGTTCATTAACCTCCTACATCCTCAAATCGAACAAAATCGATATCAAAGTCCTAACCTAAGGCACATCTGAACATCATCGAATCCTAATTGTTTATTCTTAATTCTGAATTGAGGAATATTCTTAGAAATAATCCTATTTATCTTAATTATCTTTAATTTAATGATTATTTAGTGATAAAGCTAATTTATCCTAAAGTTTGATTAATTAAATATTCTAAATATTTAATTAATTAGATTTAATATTGCCAATTAATTATTTAATTGAATTTAATTACATTTATTTCTAAATTGTATTATTTAATTCTGGCAATAAATCAAAAAACTTATGACTAATTGATTAAATTCTTATTTAATTAATTAAAGTCAGTTGTCAAATTTAATAATATAATTTTTGAATAAAAGTTTGATTTAATAATTGACTAACCCATAAATCAATTATTTTAATTCAAAAATCAGTTAAGTTGAGGATAAATCACTTTATTTATTTAATTAATTCATAATTAACTGTGCACATTCAAAGAGCAATTAAAATCAAAATTAGGAAATCAATGCAAGTTGTTAACTTCTAGAAACTCAACATCTATTTTGAGTTCAAAGCTAATCTAAACTTCTGATTTGAGTTAAAAGGATGTTCTTGCATGATTTTGTATGATTATGTGAGTTAATTATCTCTGATTTCTTGTTGACTCAAAAATCAATTTGAGTTCATCAAGAGTGATTTATGAATTTTCTCATGCACCCTCAAAGCCCTGGATTTATATAGAATCAAGGCTTCAACTCTTCTAAAAGGATCCACAAAATTGCATCCTCACACTGGCGAATTGGTGATTGAAGAATCCATCTTTTGCAAACTCAAGTTGTTATGAGATTTTCATTTGTTTTTGGGCATTCATATCATTTAGCATATCATTCTTAGATCAATTGCATATCATTCATTTCTAGATTAGATTTTATATCAATTTATTTCATTCTAATTGCATAGAAAATCCAAAAAAAATATAGATTAAATCTGCATTCATTTCATATCCATATTCTGCATTCAAATCTTTCGTTTAGGTGTTGCATTATCACCGGTCTTGGTCTAATTTGAGAAAATCATACTCGCACCTACTAGAAGGTAGTAAATTGCCTGGTTAACTTAGTTTCCATTTCATTGCACAATTTTGATTTTTCCTAACCTCTAATGTTTAATTGCAGTGTTGTGTCTATAGCTAGGTACAAAATTCACACACACATTTCTGGCGCCCACTGTGGGGCCCTGAAATGGGTTTCCATTCAATTTATATCAATTTCTATCAATTTCTTATCATTTTGTATTTAAAACTATGATCTTTTATTTTCTATCTGTACATTTTTCGTATGACTTTCTGAAAAAAGTTGTACTAGGAAGACCCTACTATCGTATGATAGTTGAAAATTTTGAGGATCATATCAGAACCTGCCCATTGTTGTTTGGGAGCTCAATTGTCATATGAGAAGATACCCAATTTCATATGAGTTTCCTAACTTTCGTCTGGAAGGTAACCCACTATTGTACAAGCTTTGGTACCATAATTCCATTATTGTTTCATATTTTTGGTTAGTTTTTCAGATTTGGACTAATAGCTAACCCTAACAATTGAAATCTTCTATTTCTGACTAATATTTGTTGAGCTTGATTTGGAAAGCACAAGAAAATTGCTAAAATAGGTAAAAATCTACTAAGCATGTTGCCAGGAATTCAAGTATTCTTCTCAAGCTAATAACATTTCAATTTGGATTAAAACAAACTCTCACGTGTCAAGCTTGGGTGACCTTTACTACTTTAATATCATAGACTTTCTTTTGGGCTATAAAATGAACATAGATTTGCTTTCAGCATATCTGTTACACATAGTAAATAGGCCCTATGAGCACTATTTTTGGATGATCTTGAGAGTGTGGGCTTCATTCACTTGTTCACTCATGCGAAGCTCTTCTTGACAAAGGATCCCCTTGTAGGTAGGGAGGATACTAAAATTGTCTTTCATTCTACTGGGTTTGAAGTCCTCATCTTTCAATTGATACATTCTCTCTCTGAAAAGGTTGATAGATCCCAAGTTTTTGACATAATGAATTTTGGTGAGATAGTTTCAGTCTTAGCATGTCAGATTAATATGTCTACTTTGTTTTGGTGAAGTGAAGAGGCTAGGATATTATGCTCAACTTCCTTTTTGGATAGTACCAGAAACCTAGATCCTTGAATCTGATCTAGTCTCCCTCTGGTATCTTTTGTGAGTCACCTCTAGAGAGGGTTAACCATAGTGGACATTCCCTTAATTGGTTCAACCACGTGGATGGAACCTCAAGCGGTAATAGCCATTTTCACCATGGTAGCAATAACCGCTATATAAATGTCCTTGTGGAGGAAATCTTCATAGGTGTGATCTCTTGTTGGGCTATCAGATCTCCCTAGCAGCTCCTAATGTATTAAATTCTTGGACTATGTCAAAACCTTGATGTGCCTAGATTGGAGTTCACCTTCTTGTGATCATAAAATTTGCAGAGTCAGACCATTACTACAAACCCTAGTGAGGCCAAATTTTCATTTTCTAGGAATATGTGTGTTATTGAAAAACTTTTTGGAACATACACAATTAGCACTTCTAGGGATTAGCACACTTAGTCACTTGATTGTTCATGCACAAGGTTTCTTTGTCCCTTGTTTATTATTTTTAGACATGTTTGGAATCACTTGCTTGTTGTTTTGTGTTCCTATTTATATATTTGGTTACTAAAAATGAATGATCCCAGTATAATCTTCGAATCTGGACAGGCAATTTTGCAAACTATCTAAAACTGAAAACCTAAAATTTGTGAAATCTGAAGTAAAATACCTTTTTGGAGTCAAAAGTCATCCCACAGGGTCAGAAAGTTGTACGAGTTTTGGAAATTGTCATTTGAGAACCTCTATATTATCGTATGATAGCTTGTATAGTGTCGTACAAGTTTTTTCCACTAGTCAAAAGTAAAAAGACAAAATCTTCTATCAACTATCGTACAAGTCTTGCAACTATTGTATGATTTTTGTCAATTTTCATTTCAAAGCATACCCATTTTCGTATGAGCCTGCAGAAAGTCATTTGAGAATTTTTTTTAAATTGCCAGAAAGTTGTCAAAATTGTCAGAGATCTAGCTTTTATAGCCTATTTCCAGAATCTGTCAGACAAATTACTATGTCAGGAACAAAGAAGAAACTAGAAAGAATCTAAATCATTTTCCTAAAGTGGCCTCTTGAGTTTGATTTATTCTTCTGTTTAATCAATTTGAGTCTTTTTCATCTTGTGTCAAAACCTTGTCAAATCATCAATCTCTAATCAATCTTCAAAATGGCTAAGTGTTGTAAACTCATGTCCGCTATCTTTTGGGCATCTACCCATACTACTAGGGCACAATATCCTTCATTTATGTCCAATATAATCTTCAATCAATCCAATCTTGACAAGGTTGCATCATTTGATCTTCTTGAATCAATTCATTCTTCAGTTGTCTTAATCTTTCTCTCTTGCTTCACCTAAGGTTAATGGTGGAAACTAGAGCTTCATCATGAAAACATAGACAACAACCTGAAATCTCTTTAGAGACATCTTGTGTGATCACTCAGACCTTTTATCAACCCTACGACACTAAAAAATATGGAGAAGACTCTCTTGGAAATCTATTCTTGAAAGGAGGTTACATCACCCCTCCTACATCAATTAACCCAATTAATCAACCAACACCTCCTGTATCAATTCATAGAAGCTATTAGACAACCCCACGTCAATATGTCTCGAGTAAGTCTCATAAAAACAACATGTCTCATGGAGGGACACATCACAGGTCTCAAGGACATCACTCTCAACATGGTGCAGATCAAGAACCCACACCTTCTGAAATTGCTCGATATCAAAATGACAATGAATTCAAGAAAATGATGAGGTATTTCTTGAAGGAAGATAGAGAAACATACTTTCTAGAGTTAGATCATCAAGGAGCTAAACTTCCTCCAAATTTTAATGTTGAAGATATCATTACACATGAAGAAGAAACTCCTATCATGGCTATCATGAAACAGATGCATGTCATGCAATTCAAACTTAACAAACTTGAGAAAGAAAAGGAACCTAAGGAGTTCTCCATGGAGGCCCTATGTCCTTTTCCATTTGATAAAGACTTGTACATGCAACCATTCCCTAAGAGAGTGGAAATGCCTAAATATGATAAGTATGATTGAAAATCTGATCCTCAAGATCATGTTAGAGAATTTTGTACTCAATCTATGGAGTCCATGCATGAACCAACCTATCTAATGTGTCTCTTACCTTGATCTCTAGGAGGAGTAGCTATTCATTAGTTCTCTAGGATGCCTCCAACTATCAAAACCTTTGAGGAGTTAATTAAATTGTTCTATGAGCAATACTCCTATAACATCCAGCATCCGGTCACCATGATTGATATCTGCAATCTGAAACAATATCCAAGAGAAACATTCCTGACATTTCTCAAAAGATGGTGAAATAAATTCTCTCTATATGCTAGACCTATTCCAAAAATTGAGAAACTAGAAATATTCATCAATAATCTTGTTCCAGAAATCAACTACCCTTTACAAATGCAAAATCATACATATTTTGATAAGATGGTAGACAATGCGATCAAAATTGAAAAAGTACTTGTGAAAAAAGGAGACATCACACTTCAAAAGGACAAGTATGAATCTGGATCTATTTCTAAGGACAAGAACAAAAACTAGAACAAGAATAAAGGTGTCATCACAGATGGTGTTGTTGATGCTATCTGTGCCCCATCTAAGGCACCAACTTTCAATCTAACTTTCGGTACCCAAGCCATCAAAGCTTCAAAACAAAAGGTACCTAAATCATCTCAAAAGATGAAAGATTACAAACCTTGGTCTTCTAATAATAAATGAAAGTTCACTCCTCTTGGAGAATCTTTGGAATTAGCTATGAAAACTCTATTTTCTACCAACATCATCTCTTTGCCTGAGATCTGACAATTTGATCTCAAACCTAAACTAAAATACTAGAAAGAGAATGACTTATGTGACTTCCATCATAGTAAGGCTCATAAAACTAATAATTGCTTGTGCTTGAGACATACGATTCAAGACAAAATTGATAGTGGAGAAATCACAATTGATAATCATGAGAGCAATAATGATCATACAAAATTCACGGAGCCATTTCTGAAACATAGTCAAGGAGATTCATCTTCTTAGCCTAATGTGGGTGCTAAGGTCAATTATGCTTATTCTGGGAACAATGATGTTATCAATATGGTTGAACCATGCATATCTGAGAGTTGCAATGTTATCACAATTGTAAGAAAAGATAGAGAAAATCAATCAACTAATGCAGTTACTTGATGACAAGCTCAGACACATCTGCAAGGACAAATCCTAGATTCATCAAATGTCCCTAAGGTGCCTTTCAATCTATCTTCTACCTCTAAACAGAAGGCCACATCTAAATCTTCAAATCCTAAAGATACAAGGCCTACATCATACAATATTTTCCAACAACTCTAGGATACAAATACAAAAATCTCCATGTTTGAGTTGCTTCCAATATCTCCAGCTCATAAGGCCAGTCTAGACAAAGCTCTGCTTGAATCCAATGTTCCTAATAACCTTGATTTAGATAGGTTCCAAACTATGGTTGGTCATCTTACATATCCGTAGTATATTTCCTTTTCAAAGGAAGATGATAACTCCTTGAGTCATCTACATAACCAGCCCTTGCATATAGAAGTCTTGATCCAAAACTGTCGCATCAAATATGTGTTGATAGATGGGGGCACTGGTCTAAATATTTTTTATTACAACTTGATCACACAATTGGGATTTTCATAAATGGCCATTGATCCTAGAAAGAAAATAACTATCAAGGCATATGATGAAGAAGAAAGATTCTCTAAGGTAACAATTGTCTTGCCTATCAGAACAGGTCCTATCATCAGAGATACTACATGTCAAGTTCTTGATATACCTTTGGCTTACAACATCCTTCTAGGGAGACCCTAGATACATGAAATGAAAGCCATTCCTTCTACATACCATCAGTGCTTGAAATTTCCTTATGAAGGAGTAGAGGTAACCATCCTAGCTGACGTGTCTACAACTTGCAATGCATTGAAAGAAAGTGCTGATAAACTTGTTCCTAATTGTATGCACCCAAAAATGGTCGCCTAGACTTTGGGCCCCATTTATTTGATTTATCAACCCTAAATCATTTTGATCATTAATCAATATTTTCAACAATATCAATTCCTTGATCAAGTCTTAATTTCGATCATATATTGGATTTTATCCTATGGGCTAACCATTTATCCTAAGTCTTTATTTGATTAAAAGGAATATTTCCTCCCCTTTTGATTAAATAAAAAGCCCCCACTTTCCTTTTATCCTAAGTTGCACAAATAAAGCATTATTCCTATTTTACAAAAAGGAGAAAAAGCACTTTTTGTCTCATATGAGGCTCAAAAGTCAACACTTCACTCTCATTGGAGGATACTTGTGCACATGGATTGCTCATCTTTCAAGCTCCACCGCTAATTAAGTCTTTTTGCCTCTTAATCTCCATGGTCCATTTCACCTCATTTCTTATAAAAGGAGAGCTCTCTCCTTCATTTGCATATCCCATGTTTTTATGCTAATGTTATGCTGCAGGTTTTAGGTGTATTTGGAGTTTGAAGACATTGAAGACTTGTTGCATTTCATTGTAGTTGCATATTTCCATTCTTAGTTGCATGATAATCACATTCTTAGTTTAGATTTCCTTTTATGCAATAGATTTAACTCATCTAGCTTAATAGGAAGGGTTGTAACACATTGTTATTTCCATTTCATAGCTTAGTTTGTACTTCCATTTTCATAGCATAGCTTGCACATTTGCATTCTCATTCTTAGCTTGCATTACATTGCATATTGGATTCTTGAGGATATTGGCACTCTTGCCCTTGTCCTCACTTGAATCTCTCATTGTATGGTTGACTAGCATCGCATACCGGATCCTTTACCTCATTGGTGGGACGCTAAGGCTTTTTGTGTTTTCCATAATGGGATTGGACACGACATAGAAAATTGTTTTAAACTCAAGCATCTTGTCCAAGACCTTATTGAGAAAGGACAGTTACAAGTGGATGGGTTAACCACTAATGTGGATCATAAAGCCTTTAAAGAGCCCTTGCCTAAATATGAGAAAGGAGAGAATTCTAACAATAAGAATGGCAAGGCGGCTATCAACTACACCTACAAAAATGCAGAGAATGTCATTAACATGCTTGAAGTTGTGGATGATAGTGTCAACATGATGAGAGGGAAAGATCCCTATGGACATAATGTGGACTCAACTCCTATGACTGATGAAAGACCCGCTGTGGTGATAAGAGGTCCTCACTCACAAAGAATGCCCCAGTCCCTCAATGCTGTCACTAGGGGGTAGGCCCAAGTGCCCATTATCATTAGAGGTCCTAGCACTAGCAAGTCTAAGCAGGCCGTGTCCAAAGGTGCTCCTCCCAAATCTGTCATTGATCCTGATTCCAATTATAATCTTATTGACCAGCTACAACGTACACCCGCGCAGATATCCATTTTTGAGCTTTTAGAATTATCTCCTAAGCACAAGCGCATCCTTGAGGATACTTTGCGAGCAGCCAATGTCCCTAACAACTTAGATATTGACCAATTCCAAAACATGGTCAACCATTTGGCTAGCCCTCATTACCTCACCTTCTCCGAAGAAGATGACAAATCCATCAGTCACCCACATAACTTGGCCTTACACATTGAAGTCATGATTCATAAAACCCGTGTTAGGCATGTACTGATAGATGGGGGTGCGGGGCTCAATATTTGTACCCTGAGTTTGTTGCTAGCTCTAGGATATTCCAAGAATGTCATTGACACAAAGAAAAGGATCACAATCAAAGCATATGACGAAGCAGGAAGAAGTTCTAAGGGATTGGCCATTTTACCTATTCGCATTGGTCCAGTAGAGAAAGATATCTTATTTCAAATTGTTGATGTTGGACCTCTAGCCTACAACATTTTGCTAGGTAGGCCATGGATTCACGAAATGCAAGCAGTCCCATCAACATATCACCAGTGTGTAAAGTTTCCCCATAATGGTGTAGAAATTTTCATCCCTGGAGATAGTGCTTTATCAGTTAATAACATTTCTGCGAGATCACATGTACCTTTGAATAGGGAAGCTGATAGTCCTAGTAGTTCACTTGAACAATGCAAGCAGAAGTTCAAGACCATGGATCTTGGGATGGGAGATTATAAAATGGATTCTTTTACAAACATGCCAATCTCTCCTAGGTCTTATGGGAGACCATCCCCAAATGTGAAGCCTTCATCATCAGCAATGACATTATTTGGGAAATTTGTTGAGTCTTCGGTCCCCATTCAAGAAGAAAAAGAGGAAGTTGTTGTAAGGGACTGGATCTATCACGAGGAGAAATACAAACATAATGAGAATTTTGCTCCTTCACCTGAAACTTATGGGAAAGGGTATACACTGGTTAAAAATATGGGATATCCGGGATATGGTCCCCTTAGTCATAGGCTGGACGCTAAAGCTGAGCCTCTTGATCATGCTCTTTTTGGATGAAAGAATAAGTCCATGGTTGGCTTGGGTTTTGAGAATAAGAAGAAGAAAGGTGTCCCTGTCCCAGCTGCGATGGACAGTGACAGTGATGCAGATTATATGCCTGATCCTTCCAATCAACAAGATGTGTCTGATGATTGGGTGCCCTCAACGAATCTCCTTTGGGGAGATTCCATAGATTTGATGCTTGATAGTCCTACTATCCCAACTGTGATAGATAGTGACTGTGTGACTGCTAGATCGACAAAGGAAAGTGTTACTATCCTAGCTGCGACGGATAGTACCAATACTAGCCCTAGAGAGGGGAAAACCCTTCCTAACCTTGAGGCTTCTACATCACAAGGCCTAAATGATGACTCAGAGATAGACTCCCATGAATATGAATGGGACTCACTTTCAGATGCAACAATTGATCTGGACGTGGATATTATCCATGCCTATAGTACCCAACCTGATGCAACTAACGATCCTAGTGTCGGACTAGAAGATTGCCCTCCTCAAATCACCTTAGTGGACGATGCTTCATTTGATAGGATGAGTCCTAATTCGGGTATCTTAGGAGAAGACTTGATGAACTCCGATTATATGGTCACCAGAGATGACACCTTTCGCATAAACAACATCAAACCCGCCATTAACTTACCCCTTGTTCACTTTGACCTAATTGACTGGTCTCAGCGCCATCAAGAGCCCACATTCCTCACCTTCCACAATGATTACAAAATTGTCTGCTATCTGAATGCTCTTGAACCCGTGGCTTCTTCCACTAGTGAACCAACAACCAGCATGACAGAGCCTGAAATTAAGTACCTCAGTCTCAAAATAAAAGAGAAAAAGAAAAATAGGTCTGATGGCGAAAACCACTTTGTGGCGGTGTCAGAACCAAAAATAGTAAAAAGAAATGATGCATCCGAAGGTGAAAACCTCTTTGAGGCACCTAAGGATGGGGTACTTAATAACTTGCCGAGTTATTTCCAGGATAGATCATCAATATTGATTGAACCAACAAAACCAGTCAATTTAAACACAGAAGAAAATCCTCAGATACTGGGAAAGAACGGGCCATCTACTATATCAGCTGTACTCTAGTCTCCTATGAGATCAATTACAATAATATTGAGAAGTCTTGTCTCACGGTGGTGTTTGCTTCTCAAAAATTGCACCACTACATGCTTGCTCATACCATACATTTGGTTTCCAAAATTGATCCCCTTAAATACTTGCTTAGTAAGGCTGCCCTGACGGGTAGACTTGCTAAATGGATGATGGTCCTAACTGAATTTGATATAGAGTACGTTGAAAGGAAGGAAATAAAAGGGCAAGCTATTGCCAACCAATTAGCTGATTTTCCAATCCAGGATAGTATGCCAGTCCAAGTGGAATTCCCAGACGAACACATCTTGTATACAACTACTCGCACTTGGACAATGTTCTTTGATGGTTCCCGCATGCAAAATGGATCAGGTGCTGGAGTGTTATTTGTTTCTCCACATGGGTACAACATTCCGAAGTCTTACAAACTATTATTCCCATGTACCAATAATATTGCAGAATATGAAACTTTAACTAATGGCTTGAGAATGGCTATAGAATGGAACATCACAGAGTTACATGTCTTTGGGGATTCCCAGTTAATCATCAACCAAGTCAATGAAGAGTATCAAACCAAGGATGAAAAATTGATACCCTATAAAAAGATGGTTGATTCTTTGAGATGCTATTTCACCTTTGTGACATTTCAACAGATCCCTAGGATAGAGAACAAAGCTGCAGATGCCATGGCCACATTAGCTTCACTTCTTCAGTTGGAGACACATGAATCCAGATTTGAATTCTTGGTGGAAGAGCTACATCATCCCATCTTTGACTCGTCTGAAAGCCATGTCATTTGTGCCATTATCACACATGAGTCTTCCCGATATGGTGCTATCTATTCATATCTTCATGATGGCATCATCCCCGACACATTCAACCGCTCCGAACACTGAAACCTCATCCGTAACGCCTCTCACCACACCCTTATCTCTGGTGATTTATATAGGAGGGGTTTAGATGGGACGCTCCTTAGGTTCTTGGAAAAGGAGGAATCCAACCAAGCATTAGCTGGCATCCACGAGGGCATTTGTGGTGGACATTCTAATGGTCTTGCCATGGCCCGAAGGTTGCTTAGGGTGGGATATTATTGGCCCACACTGCAGATAGATGCAGTCACCTTTGCTAAGTCATGTGAAAAATGTCAGAAACATGGCAACCTGATTCATGCTCTAGGTAGGGAGCTGATTCCTTTTGTTTCTCATTGGCCATTTCAGCACTGGGCCTTTGATCTGGTTGGGCAGATTCATCCCAACTCATCAGGTGGACACAAGTTCATTATTACTGCCACTGACTACTTCACAAAATGGGTGGAAGCTGTGCCACTTTCTGTTGCTTCAGGAAGGACCATTTCTTTGTTCATCTTGAATCATATCATTTGCCGATTTGGAGTGCCTTCTGAGATCATTACTGACAATGGAGGTCAATTTAAGAATAAGGACCTAAAGCACCTATGCAAAAAGTTTAAAATCAAGCAACATTGATCCTCCATCTATTTTCCACAGGGAAATGGAAAGGCTGAAGCTTCTAACAAAACCATTCTTAAGATTCTTCATAGAACAGTACACAAGAATGGTAGGGATTGGCACTTACAAATCAATCCAGCACTATGGGCTTACAGAACAAGAATTCACACACCTACAGGAGCCACTCCTTTCTCTCTCACCTATGGCATTGAAGCAATATTGCCTTTAGAAGTCGAGATACCATCACTTAGAGTCTCACTCAAAGGTTTGATTACAGAGGAGGATTACCGCGCCATGAGGTTATAGGAATTAGAACTTCTAGATGAGAAGCGTAAGGCTTCCTTTGATCATATGAGAGCGTATCAGAAGCGTATGTCCAAGGCATTCAACAAGAAGGTTCACCCTAGAGAATTTCAAATAGGTGATCTTGTTTTGCGAGAGAACCCTAAGAACCAACAACACAAAGAGCAAAAGGGCAAGTTTGAACCTAACTGGCTTGGACCATATGTTATCACAGCTGCTTTTGGTACTGGTACATATTTACTATCAGATCCTGATGGAGAACAGCTCCCTGATCCCATCAACATTGTACACCTCAAGAAGTTCTATCCTTGATGCCCATTCTATCTGGGGGCATCCTTTTGTACATACTTATTGATCCTGAAAAACTACCAAAAAAATTGATATATGATGCTGAAAAAATCCTTAAAAAAGCATATAAAGTCCTGAAAAAAATACAAAAAAATCAAAATATTCAAAAAATAAAAAAAAATAAAAATAAAAATAAAAATAAAAATAGAAAAAGTGCCTTGGTGAAAACCTAGCAATAGGCGCCTTGGTAGTAGAAATCCAAAAAATGAAAAAATGAAAAAAAATCCAAGTGGTGAAAACCTGGAAACAGGCGCTACTTGAGGCCTTTGCACCCCTATTTGTTAGCATGCGTCCTCGACACTTAGCCACTTCCCATCATGCCTTGACCTTATTTGGCTTAGTCTGGAATTGGTCTTTCTCTTTGTCTAGGGGGCATAACTATTAGCAGTGGTCTTTTAGGTGCGTTGGTCTCTTGGGGCATTTCACAACAGGTGTTTTTCAACACCACCCCAAACAGTGTTTTTCAACACTACCCTTGCGTCAAGTGTTTCTTAACACTTATCAGATGTCTTGCCTATAGTCTAAGTATAATGCGATAATGCTCATGTGCAGATGCGATACTCAGAGTCTGACTCTATGACGAGCACACACACGCTTAAACAATTGACTCGATGGGGATATGATGACTTTATTTTTCTTTGTGTGCTATCTATGAGGATTTCTTTGATGAGTGATCTCTCTTTGAGAAGTTTTCAATGATGCATAGCTAGAAGACTGAGGGAATGAGAACATGTTTTATTTCTTTATCTTCTTGTGGGTATATTTTTTTGGTCCTACCTGTCATGAGCATTTATGCTGGTCCTACTTGACACTATGGATTGACAAGGTATTATCCTTGACTATTTTGCGAGTGCATGCTTCTAGCTATCCTGATTTTTATGTGTCTTGATACAAGCATAATCTCGCCATATCAAACTTAGGTGATCTCACTACATTAGTCATCTTGACCTACATGTCTTTGATGCCTAGCTGGGATTTCCACATTTCTATCTGATAAAGATCATATTCATATCCACATAGTTATGCTAGTGTGCATTGTATGATCTTACGACGCTACCAATAACGCTCAATGATGATAATTAGATGTCTATAAGCATTGTGACCTTGCAAGTTAACCACTTTCATAGTAGCTTGCATTCTTAGGTTCATGATAGTTTAGTTTTTGCATCTTGCATATGGAGAGAGCTCTCCTTTTTATCATCTACAGACTAGTTGGTCAATTGTGCTCATTTTCTGATTCTTCTTGATCATATCTTTCATTTTTGGTCTTTCATATCACATCATTTTCTATCCATTTTCGGACTCGAAATCAAAATCTGAGTCGCGTTTCCAAATTTTCCCTTTCTTCTGGGTAGTTGACTGACTTTTTGAGGCATAATTTGATTTTCAGTGGAATTTCTTCCTTCCATGTCTCTCAAATTTTCTAGTCTTTCATCCACTCTATTTCTAGTCTTCTATTTCTATTCTTCTACTTCCTCACTGGGGCATGTTTCATTGCCTAATGGTTAACCTATTGACCTTTACATTCGATTGTGATTTCCTTCTGATTTGATCAAATCTTTATCAATTTGTTGTTCTCCTCTCTCTGATTTCAATTTTGACTCCGAGGGGGCAGTACCTATGGGATTCTCATCCCTGATCATCTTGATGCTCTTGATTCAGACATCTTTTGTGAGCTGTCGCTCAAATTTGAGATTCTTAACTCTTACTTTGAATGTGATCCCGAATCGACCTCATGTTCAAAGACCTTTGGTTATGCTTTGTCCGGATATGATCCCAAATCGACCTCATATCTGAGTTGTTTTGTGATCCCAAATTGATCTCACATTTCAACTTCATTCTTTGACTGCATGTGATCCCAAATCGATCTCACATTTCAACTTCATTCTTTGACTGCATGTGATCCCAAATCAATCTCACATTAGTCAAAGAGGGGCAAATGTATGCACCCAAAAATGGTCGCCTAGACTTTGGGCCCCATTTATTTGATTTATCAACCCTGAATCATTTTGATCATTAATCAATATTTTCAACAATATCAATTCCTTGATCAAGTCTTAATTTTGATCATATATTGGATTTTATCCTATGGGCTAACCATTTATCCTAAGTCTTTATTTGATTAAAAGGAATATTTCCTCCCCTTTTGATTAAATAAAAAGCCCCCACTTTCCTTTTATCCTAAGTTGCACAAATAAAGCATTATTCCTATTTTACAAAAAGGAGAAAAAGCACTTTTTGTCTCATATGAGGCTCAAAAGTCAACACTTCACTCTCATTGGAGGATACTTGTGCACATGGATTTCTCATCTTTCAAGCTCCACCGCTGATTAAGTCTTTTTGCCTCTTAATCTCCATGGTCCATTTCACCTCATTTCTTATAAAAGGAGAGCTCTCTCCTTCATTTGCATATCCCATGTTTTTATGCTAATGTTATGCTATAGGTTTTAGGTGTATTTGGAGTGTGAAGAAATTGAAGACTTGTTGCATTTCATTATAGTTGCATATTTCCATTCTTAGTTGCATGATAATGGCATTCTTAGTTTAGTTTCCTTTCATGCAATAGAATAACTCACATAGTCTAAATAGGAAGGCTTGGTAATACTTGTTCTTTCCTTTCATAGCATAGTTTGTACTTTCCTTTCATAGTTTAGATTGCATCATCATATAGCTTGCATTACATTGCATATTGGATTCTTGAGGATATTGGCACTCTTTCCCTTGTCCTCACTTGAATCTCTCATTGTATGGTTGACTAGCAAGGTCACAAGCTTGTAGCTCTAGCTGAGAGCAAATACTTCATAGTCCCTTGCAACTCCATGCATAGAGAGCTATGAGCCACTTTTTGAGGCTTCATTCTTGAGCAACCTTGCATGCAATGGTTCATAGAAGTGCACCTTTTAGTGTGTACACTAATAATAGAGAATCTTCCACTAAGTAGCTAGACATTGCTTCAACATCCAAAATGGAAGACATTTCTAAAGAGGTAACAATCAAAGAAAATGGTATGGGAGAATATACTATGGAGCCAGTCTTATCTTTGACATCTCTCCCTATCTTGCCTAAGTCTTATGGACAAACTATAAAATAGTCCAAACCAAAATCTAAAGAACCTCTTGAGGTGTATAAAGGAAATTTTGTTGTAGAACAAGTATCTAAACAAGAATTTGAAGAGGATGAAGTTGTTGTTGCATGGATCTACAAAGAAGAACCTAAATCTCAAATTGATCAATCATGTGATTCTAAAACATCCTAGGTCCCTTCTAAGTCATATGGTCCAGGAGACAGATTGATTACAAAGATGGGATATACAAGAAATGGACCTCTAGGACTACAAGGTAAAGGTCTGCTATCACCTCTTCACCATCATGGTCGAGAAAACAAGAATAAAATAGGTCTAGGGTACAAGGAGAAGCCTTTCTATCTAAGCAAGAACTCCCCACATGTCATAGAACAAATCAAGCTGGAAGAAACCCTCCTTGAGAAAGAAGAAACAAAACAATCTGATAGTGATGATTCTGACACTACTGAGGAGCTCATTCCTTATGAGAATTTGCCTAAAGAATAAAAGATCTCCTTGATGCTAAAGATGATCCAATAAAGAGAATCAATGTAGTAGAAACATAAGAACCTACTATGGAATAAGAGATAGTTGCAACACAAGAACCAGCTAATCTTGAAGGTAATCAAATAGAAAAAAGGGAAGATATGCCTATCACTATAGCTAAGAACTTGGGGCATTCCAATGATTCTGAAATAGATTTCCATGAGTATGAATTCAAGTCAGAATCTGAGGGTAACCCTTCTTGGGGTATTCACCCTGACTTTACTCATGTTCTTAAATTTCCTAGAGGTATAGATGAGGAATCCAATGACTATGAATGGGGAGCCATTACAAAGGAAGATGAACTAATTACAGAGAAACATATTGATTTTATTCACCAATATGCACCTACACCCAACGTAAGTCTAGAGAGAAATAATGAACTTAATGAGTCTGATCCACCGATGGCTGAAGTGGACTCCCATAATGACATTGAGCCTATTCATGAATTGAATGTCTTAAGTTTTAATATCACCTTCAAACTTGAGCATTAGGTTAGGACCAATGATGATAGATCCATATCCATAAACACTATCTCCCAATCCTTTCCCACTTTGACTATCCAACATCCCAAACTTCTTTACCAAACTTCCATGAATCCAAGCCAAGGTATCTATACCTTTCCAAATGACTATGCCCTTTCTTGATACCTAAATGCAGTTGAGCCTATGAGGACTTCCATCAGTGAACCAAGCATCAGCATGACGGAGTTAGACATCAAGTATCTTAGTCAAAAGAACAAAAGTAAAAAGAAAAAGAAAAGGAGTTCTAAGGGTGAAAACCACTTTGTGGCAGTCTCAGAACCTACAAAAGTAAAAATAAAAGATGTATCTGAAGGTGAAAACCTCTCTGAGGCACCTAAGGATGTGATATTTGATGTCCTTCTGAGTCATTTACAGGATAGATCTCTAGTTCTAATTGATCCCACTAAATCTATCAACTTGGACATAGCAGAGGAACTACAGTTGATCCATGTGGCACAATCCTTATCAGAAGAAGAAAAGCAAAAATTTACTACATTCCTAACAGAAGAGAAGATCAACTTTGCATGGAAATATTCAGATATGCTAGGGTTGGATCTTGATCTTATAATGCACCATTTATCTATTTCTCCTGGAGAAAAACCTGTTAAACAAAAATTGAGAAAGATGCATCCTCATGTTGTACTCTTGGTTAAAGCTGAATTAGAGAAATTACTAAAAGCTAGATTCATCCATGTTATTGACTATGCTGAATGGATCTCAAATATTGTACCTATTTCTAAACTAGATAAATCAATCAGTGTGTGCACAGACTTTAGAGATGTGAACAAAGCATGCCCTAAGGATGATTTTCCACTACCTAACATTGATATGATAGTGGACATGACTGTGGGTTTTGAGATGTATTCTTTAATAGATGGTTTCTCTAGATATAATCAAATAAAAATTGCTCCAAAAGATCAAGAGAAAACTACTTTCACATGTGCATGGGGTACCTTCTACTGGTATGTCATGCTATTTGGGCTTAAAAATGCTGGTGCTACATATTAGAGAGCTATGACATCTATTTTTCATAACATGATGCATATAACTATGGAGGATTATGTTGATGATACTTTAGCAAAATCTATGATTAGATCTGAACATCTAAATGACTTGAGCAAGATACTAGACATAATGGAAAAATTTAGTCTCAAACTAAATCCTAAGAAGTGTGCTTTTGGTGTCACTTTTGGAAAGCTCTTAGGATACATAGTTTCAAAGAAGGGAATTGAAGTTGATCCAGCTAAAGTAAAGGCTATAATGGAGATGCAACCCCCGAAGAATATTAGTCAAATGAGAACATTGCAAGGGAGAGTACAATCTATCAGATGCTTCGTATCACAACTAGCTGACATATCACAGCCTTTTACAAAAACATTACATAAAGGTGTGACTTTTGCATGGAATGAAGAATGTGAGAATAAATTTAACCATATCAAGAAATATCTATCAAATCTTCCTATCTCGATGCCTCCTATACAAGGGAATCTATTGATCCTATATGTCTCCACAATAGACACATCACTGGGGGCATCGCTAGCACAACATGATGAGAATAAAAAGGAAAGAGCCATATATTATATCTGTAGAACTTTGGTTGCATATGAGAGGAACTATTTAATGATTGAGAAATCTTGTCTCCCTATGATCTTTGCATCATAGAAACTGAGACATTATATGTTAGCCCATACCACTCATTTGGTAGCTAAGATTGATCCACTTAAGTACCTATTAAGCAAAGCTTCCCTCACAGGTAGATTAGCCAAATGGGTTATGATCTTAAGTGAATTTGACATTGAATATGTTGAAAGAAAATCTATTAGAGGCCAAGTTATTGCTGATCAATTGGTGGATGCACCTATGTTTGATGATACACCAATGCAAATGGAATTTCCAAATTCCTCTATCATGAACCTGTCTTCTAAATCATGGAAGTTATTCTTTGATGGTTCTTATACACAAAATGGATCAGGAGTGGGTATATTTTTCATCACTCCTCAAGGGTACTCAATACCAAAATCTTTTAGATTAAAGTTCCCTTGCACAAACAATATTTTTGAATATGAAGCCCTTCTTAATGGCATGAAAATAGCAATTGAGTGGAGAGTGACAAAGATACACATTCATGGAGACTCACAACTTGTTATCCATCAAGTCAATGATGTGTACCAAACTAAAGATGAAAAGATCATTCCATAAAAAAGGATGGTTAATGATATCTATCACATCTGAGCAAATTCCTAGAATAGAGAACAAGGCTATCGATGTAATGGAAACAATATCTACTCTATTACAGTAGTTGAACATGAGCTTCGCTATGAGTCCCTAGTGGAAGCACTATCTTATCTTGCATATGATTCCCCCAAAACCCACATGATCTACACTATTGTTGGTCATGATTCATCTCGATACAAAAACCTTTTCTCCTATCTCCAAGACCAAATCATTCCCAATACCTTCAATCTCCATGAGAAATGATACCTTATCTGCAATGCATCCTGGTATGTCATCATTGGTAATGATCTATACAAATGAGGTCTAGATGGTACACTACTTAGATGTTTAGAATGGGAAGAGTCTCAAGGTACACTCGAGGAAGTCACAAATGGTACACTACTTAGATGTTTAGATAGGGAAGAGTCTCAACATGCACTCGAGGGTATATGTGGGTCACACTTGAATCGTTTAACACTAGCTTGAAATCTTATTAGGGCTGGGTACTATTGGCCTGAAATGGAGAAAGATGCAATCAAGTTTGCTAAGAAATTTCAAAAGTTCCAAGTACATAGTAACTTAATTCATGCTCTAGGAAAAGATCTAATTCCCTTTACTACACAATGGCCTTTTCACCAATGGGCATTTGATCTTATAGGATCCATACATCCTCATTCTTCTAATGGACATACACATATCATAATAGCTATGTAGACTATTTTACAAAATGGGTAGAAGCAATCCCCTTGACTCAAGCAACTGACAAGAAAATTTCTATGTTCATCCTAAACTACATCATATGTCGGTATGGTATTCCACACTCTATAGTCATAGATAATGGTGGAAAATTCAAGAATAGAGACTTAGATTATCTATGTGCCAAATTCAAGATTATACAACATTGGTCATCTATCTAATATCCTCAAGGGAATGGACAAGCAGAGGCTTCAAACAATAATGTATTGAAAATCTTGCACCGTACAGTTAATAAGATAGGAAGAGACTAGCATCTCATGAAAAATCCAACTCTTTGGGCCTATAGAACAAGTATCAAAATGCCCACTGGGGCTACACCTTTCACTTTAGTTTATGGGTTTGAAGCGGTACTGCCTATTGAGGTTGAAATCCCATCACTAAGAATCAAAATGCATGGTCTAGTAACTGATGATGACTATAGAGTGTCTAGGTTGCAAGAACTTGAACTACTAGATGAGCGTATACATGTAGCATATGATCATCTCAGAGTGTATTAGAAAATAATGTCTAGAGGCTACAACAAGAAAGTCAGACACAGAGAATTTTAGGTTGGTGATCTATTCTTGAGAGAGAATCCCAAAAATCAATCGCATAGAGAATGCAAGGGGAAGGTCAAACCCAACTGGTTGGGTCCCTTTGTTATCACTTCTACTTTTGGCTCTGAAGCCTATCAACTCTCAACAACTGAAGGAGAGCAGCTCCGAGGACTAATCAATGTTCTCCATCTAAAGAAATTCTACGCCTAAGGCATTCAGTCTATGGTAAAATATCCTGAAAAAATCTTAAAAATCTGAAAAAGTTCTAAAAAAATGATCTTGGTGAAAACCTAGCAATAGGCACCTTGATGATTCGCAAAAAAATAAAAAAATACCAAAAAAATTAGAAAAATGAAAATACAAAAAAATGAGAAAAAGAAAAAGTGCCTTGGTGAAAATTTGGAAACAGGTGCCTTGGTAGCAAAAATAGAATCTCTGCCAAGATGGTGAAAACCCAGAAAATAGGTGCCACTTGTTTCAAAATACTCCATCTATCAGTGCAATCTTAGTCTTTCCTAGCTTTCAGTCTACTTTAGTCTGTATATATCCTTGTTTCAATAAAGTTGGTCTGTACACTAATCAGCTTGAGCGTCTGTATCCTATAAATGCTTAACACTTGGGGGCAATCAATGCCATATCCTATGGCCTCTAGTACATCTTAGAAAAGTCATATCCAGTCAGAGTCCTCTGAAGCTTTATCCGAGTTAATCAGTTTGTCTCCTCTCCAGAAAGGATTTTGCATCTACAATAATGCAATCAAACACAAATTGAAAACAATCTATGCTTTCTACATTCTTTTATCTCCTTGTATGCTTACTAATTCACAATGAGATTTTTGCATATTGTGTCCTTTGAGCTCTTTGATGATGTCCTTTATAGGATTTAGAGAGTAATGATTGGGGGCATAATCTTTTCTTTGTCTTCTTCTTGTATGTGAAAATCTAACAACTTTGGAAATTATAGATTGAAATGGTGTCTGTCTGTAAGAGTCTCTATCTTGACTTGGATGGCCATGTGTACCTTGACCATTGATACCCAAAAAATTCAAAGAATTTTGATCTAACTATTGTCTTTTTGAGTGAGTTCTTTCTCCTATTGTGAAACATGATCTTGCCTAAGGATGTGAATGATAAAGGGTCATTACGAGTAATTCACACTGGATTTAGAATGATCTCTTGACTGTTTGAAGTGTTTGAATGCAAGACATATTCAGGTCATCACGATGTTTATGTTCTGATGCTTATACAAATTTCTATATCAAAATGGACATGATATTCAGGTCATCCTGGCATTTGTGCCTTGGTGCTTATATCTAATCTGACATTCTGAAAATAAAATCAATATTCATATGTCCATGGTTGTCTAATCATTGGGTGTTGTATTGATTCTTGCACATACAAATTGATATTCATATGTCTATGGTTTCCTAACTAGTGGGAATTGTATTGATTTACCTGGTTACCTAAAAATTCAATGATGAAAATGACTGACACATGATCAGTGACTAGGTCCTAGGTCTTAGGTTGCATTTCATTCTATATGTCTCTTCGCATTTTGCATGTTTGCATGATCTCACAATGGTTGGATAAATATCAATGCTTAAATGATTCTTCAATCACATCTTCAAATCTAACAAGAGCTGAAATCTTCCACGAAGGTTTCCTCACAAAACCACAAGTCAGGGGTGCACTATTGGCATAGTGTACAAAAGAATGAGCTCATGTGAGCTATCATAAGTCAAAATAGTATCAAAATCACAAGAGAAAAAATATCAAAAACATATCACGACAAATCATCTATCCACCTGATCCTCTGCATCTAGTGGAGGTGGTGGTGGTGCATCTGGTACTACCTCAACTCTAGGTGCTCTGGCTCCCTCTGATGCTATCATATACTAAGAGTATGTAGGAACTCTCCACATAGCAGGAACAACAACATAATAATTAGACACATAATATGTAGCTCGGGAGGTTTGATGGGTCACCTCTGTCTGTAATCTCCTACACTCCTCTTGAAGCTATGATATCTATTTATTTGTCTTAGTGAACTGATCCTCCCAATGAGAAATCCATACCTTCAGGTCCTTGACCTATAATTTGAGCCTCCTAATGATCTCCTATAGAGTAAGAGGTACACTAGGATCAACATCAACTGTTGGCATCTCAGTATCCATGGTTGGCTACTCTTTGGTCTCTACTCTCTGCACCTTATGATGTCTAACCTCAACACCAATATCAAAACTGGTATCACCCTGTAGTGGATCAGGATTGGCACCTACATCTTGGTGTGCACTTAATACATCATCTAACATTCCCACACTACCCAAAGTGCCACTCTCTCCTCTAGTGTATCTCCTAGAAGTACCTGCAGGTCTGCCTGCTAAAGAACTAGTAGGATGAGGAGGTGGTCTAGTATGTCCAGTTCGTCTCTATGGTTTCACCACTACTCTCAACCTATGTGGTGTAGGCTGGGGTATTTGTGTCTATGCATGCCTCTATCTTCAACCTGTTGGGGCACCTGTAACATCCATGGCCTCCTCCATGGAAGGAATCAACTCTGTCGGATCTGAGAACCTATATACCAAGTTCTCTGCAAGCCATGTAATAAAACCATCTGTAATGCCAACATCTAGAACATCTACTCTATAATCCCAATATTTTCCAACTATACCACTATACTCTTGGGTTACAAAGAGCATATGATAGCTGAGGGCCCCATCCTAATCTGAGCTCTCTCAGAATCCATGCATAGGAAGCATGCTCCTGTGGTGCATCCTAGATGATGCCATATTGTCTCCATACCCTGGTAATCAACAAGCACTCAATAACAGATGTGGATCACCTAATCAATACATGACTTAGACAAAAATAACTGAACTACTCTCTACCAATAGGCCAAGCCTCTATAAGTAGATACGATCTCTAATCTACAAATGTCATATCATTGAGGCATCACCTCCAGTACTTTGTGTGGCCCATATGGACATGTTTAACATAACTAGAATAAATATCAATCACCAGCTCCTGTGGTTGGTGCTGTGACTAACAAACTAGTCAGCAAACTAGGATGTGCTCCCAGGCCTAAATCTGAAGAACTAGAGAACCAGAGGCAAATGATTTTGTCTCTTGATACACGATCTTGTGCATCTCAGAGAACATGTGTGTTAACATACACTAACCCCAATCCAACTCAGAAGGAGTCACCATCAATCATGCCACCATCGAGGCCTAGCCCATCAATAGACCATTCTGCTGATGGTCAGACATGATGATACCTCCTATCATCCCAGCTATGATACACTCCAGTGTATGGGACTACCCATAGCATTGTACTAAAGTCTCCCATGATATAAATCTAGTAAGTTGATTGTCATCTCTGAAGAGTCTCTGAAAAGCATGTAGACTTGAGTTCCCCAAACTCATGTAATTAGGATGCTGACCATGGAATGGTATAAGTAGAATCCTATACACATCCTCCGGTGTGACAGTGATCTCTTGAGTCCATAAGTGGAAAGTCTGGGTCTCTGAATGAAACCGCTCTATCAGTGCAGTTAACAAGCCATGGTTTACCCTAATCTCGGGCAACCGAATCAGATACTCAAACCCGTAGGCAGCAAGGTATAACCTCATAGGGTTAGGCAATGATATATAAAGTCTCTGAGTAGTAGGATGAGAAATGTGCACATAAACATCGGGATATATGACCTACATAGCATAGAAATAGGGAACCCTATCAGTAATTTGGTTAAAAATAGGCTAATAGTATAGAAATTGAAGAGTTCACTATCTCAAAAGGTACATTAAATACTCAGCAATCAGCCTAAGGAATCAAAAATAAAAAATTTTGACCTAAAATGGAGTTTTAAGCTCTCTATTTTCCATACGACAATTCAAACTGGCACCAAAACTCGTATGAGTTTCAACAAGGTATCATATGAAAAAGCATAGTCATATGAGTTTTTAAGGCTTCTCGTATGACAAAGGAGGGACCCGATGAAATGTCGTACAACTTTTGGGTCCCTATCATACAAGTTTCAGGGGGTTCTCATACGACAAAGGAAATGAAATTGAAAATTTGTATGAGTCATGGAGGACAGTCGTATGAGCTTTCATGCATGTGAGAATTGAAAATTTAAAACTTATGAAAAATGACCTAAACATGCTATAAACATGCAAAAATTGAATTTTTAGAGAGGCACAGAGGTCCACCTACCAGATGTCCATATTGTCGAGGTCTCTGATATCACTGACTATGCTCAAATCAATGGCAACTGATAGGTACCTTCATTTCTACCATTTTCTTGCTTAGAGGGCTCCACAAGGTTTCAAAATTCAAAAGTGAATAATGAATTGAAAATGACCCCTTTTGGCCTTTATATAGCTTTTGACCTAATCTTCAAAAGTGCTCTGTTTTTCATGAAAATTGCACCCCTAGCTAATTTTGACATTCTGAACCCATTTTCGAGATCAAAATCAAAATCTGAGATTATTTACCATGTCAAAATTGTGATTCAAAATTTTTAGACCTAGGACGACTGACTGCTTGCATAATCGACCTTCAATCATTAAAGAAATCCAGTATTCAACTTAACTAATTATCTTAAATCAAACTATCAAAATTTTAACTTGGTTAATCATGGTCAACTAATGATCAAACCTAGTCAAACTTGGTCTCCAGGATCTCTAAATGATTCATAACGCATTCTCCAAACATGTATAACCAATTCTCAAATCAATTAACATGCTTCTAAACTATAACGCTGACTTTTCTTGTCAGATTTCAATTTTCATCCTGAAGGGGGCATGGTATTGCACATCATTTAAGTCTATAAATCTAAATCTATAATCAATCTTTCCTCAGTCATCAAGACAACAACCACATCTAGTTGCTGACTCATCAAAAGTCCTCATCGCTTGGGGCAAATCTATCATCACTTGGGGCATATCAAATTCATAGAGATCCATATCAATCTGGTATCCTAATTTATCTTGTAAACTATATAAGCTTTTCATAACCATTAGTTCATTAGTGTTATTTCCTTGGTTCTTCATAACTAAAGGGTTTAGATGTGATACCAATGTGATTCTTATTGATGATCAGGTCTAGAATCGGTCACTCACTTCTTCATAATCATAAGGTTTAGAATCGGGCATTTTGACATTTTTTCATAATCATCGATTCATCATTGTTATAGTTAACATTATCTTTGGTCATTCAGGACCTAAATCTTGCATCTTTAAATCTTTCAATCAGTTTCTATCTTGGAATCGGTTCATCTTTCAAATCAGTTTCAATCTCAAACATCTTTATCATACACAGACTATCTTTGAACCACTGCGCTTCGCACAGTAATTCAAAGAGGGGCAAAATGTAATACCCTAAAAATGGGATATAGGTTCATTAACCTCCTACATCCTCAAATCAAATGAAATCCACATCGAATCCTAATTGATTATCCTTAATTTTGCATTGGGGAATATTCCTAGAAATATTCCTATTTATCTTAATTATCTTTAATTTAATGATTATTTGGTGATAAAGCTAATTTATCCTAAAGTTTGATTAATTAAATATTCTAAATATTTAATTAATTAGATTTAATACTGCAACTTAATTATTTAATTGAATTTAATTACATTTATTCCTAAATTGTATTATTTAATTCTGACAATAAATCAAAAATCTTAAGACTAATTGATTAAATTCTTATTAAATTAATTAAAGTCAGTTGTCAAATTTAATAAGATAATTTTCAAATAAAAGTTTGATTTAATAATTGACTAACCCAGAGATCAATTATTTTAATTCAAAAATCAGTTAAGTTGAGGATAAATCACTTTATTTATTTAATTAATTCATAATTAATTGTGCACATTCAAAGAGCAGTTAAACTCAAAATCAGGAAATCAATGCAAGTTGTTAACTTTTGGAAACTCAACATCTATTTTGAGTTCAAAGCTGATCTAAACTTTTGATTTGAGTTAAAAGGTTGTTCTTGCATGATTTTGCATGATTATGTGAGTTAATTATCTCTGATTTCTTGTTGACTCAAAAATCAACCTGAGTTCATCAAGAGTGATTTATGAATTTTCTCATGCACCCTCAAAGCCCTAGATTTCTATAAAATCAAGGCTTCAACTCTTCTGAAAGGATCCATGAAATTGCATCCTCACGGTGGCGAATTGGTGATCGAAGAATCCATCTTTTGTGAATTCAAACTGTTAGATTTTCATTTGTTTTTGGGCATTCATATCATTTAGCATATCATTCTTAGATCAATTGCATATCATTCATTTTTAGATTAGATTTCATATCAATTTATTTCATTCTAATTGCATAGAAAATCCAAAAAAAATATAGATTAAATCTACATTCATTTCATATCCATATTCTACATTCAAGTCCTTTGTTTAGGTGTTGCATTGTCACTGGTCTTGGTCTGATTTGAGAATATCATACTCACACCTACTAGAAGGAAGTAATTCACTTGCTTAGATTAGTTTCCATTTCATTGCATGATTTTGATTTTTACTAACCTCTAATGTTTTACTGAAGTGTTGTGTCTACAGCTAGGTACAAAATTCACACACATAGTAAGTTTGATCTTAAACCAAAATTCAATGGACATTGTTTTAACTATAAGAAACATGGACATCAGGTAGATGAATGCAGGACAAAGGTTAGTAATCCACCCACCTCACCTAAATTTCAAGGACATTGTTTCAACTATCAGAAATATGGACACAGAGAATTTGAATGTAGATCAAAAATCAAATGGTCATCAAGTCAATAGATTAAGTCACCTAAGAAGGGTAATACATACAATTGGAACTACAACACTTGGTACAATTGTCATTATTGTGGAAAATATGGTCACATTGAAGAAAATTGTTTGAAGACACATTTTAGGTGTAAATCCAAGAGTTGGATGAATGGAAGTATGGTATACTATAAATGCAATAAGATTGGTCACCTAAAGAAAGATTGTAGAACACACATGCCGAGTAATGATCAAAGAAAGAATGAAGAAACCATTGAGAAAATGAGAAATCAAATGAAAAAAACATGGAAGAAGAAACAAAAGCAATGGGCGGGAATAGGGGCAGCATGAAAAGGAACAGGGGTAGTACAAGCAAAAGTGGAAGAGGTCCTAGGGCTTATGCAGGTTATGGAGAAGGGGAGGATGTTGAGGGAGGGGATGGTGGAAGTGATGAAGATGGTGGGGAGGATGAGGATTATTCCTGCCTCCTCTTTGTTGTTGTGCAACCTCTTTTGATGTGGCTAGGGTATTTGAGAGGCTGCTTCAAAGGGCGTGGCTTGTGTTACCTCAACTACTTTGGCTGGGGTGACTGGTCCTTTTGTTTCAAAGAGGGGATGAGGAGGGTGAAACCAAGGGTGTCCCTACTAATGTTGATGTTGGAGATACATCTGGAGGGTCTCTGTAGGTCTTTAAGGATTTACTTTCCAACATTGTTGGTGACCAGTCTCTTGGGTGCTTCTTGTCTTTTCTGGAGCTTGAGGAGGTGGGGAAACAAGTTTTTTCTTGTTTTTTATGCCTATTCTATGGACAAGGGAGTAGTTTTCTTATGGGAGACCTTCTCTGGTATTCTAACTTTGATTTTCTCTACTGGGGGTCTGAGAATACTTCTACTAGAAGACCTAGCCTCCCTTTGGCTGAGCTTGTCTATTCCCATTCTACTCTATTTTTTATCTTGGTTGGTTTTGTCCCTCCATTGGTATTTATTTTCATATTATGCAAGGACTGTTCTATCCTAGGTTTTGTTCCTCTATGCAAAAATCCTATTGAGGGGGAGTATATCCCTATTGAGGTGGGATGTCATCATGTGTTTTCTTGGCAGAAGATTCCTTCTCTATGTCTTCTTTCTTCTTCCCCTAATCGTATAGAGGAGGAAGATTCTATTGAGGTGGAAGCCCATCCTATTGAGGTGGAGAGTGGCTATTGGGCAGAGGCTAGTAGCTGTGAGTGGTTACTTCCTTCTTTGAATGACATGATGGTGCTTTGGTCCTGGATGGAGGATGACCCTTTGCTTAACTCAGTGAAGTGGGCTATTTTGGATTGAAAACTTAATGTTGGGGAAATGCCTTTGGTGCTGGAAGGTCTGTGGTTTTCAAAATGTATCCCTTCTAGGCCTAACACCAACTACAATGGTGTAGATGGTAACCATAGAGATATCTCCTTGGTGCAGATCATTTTGGCTTTAAGTTTTAGAGTTGCTGCTAAAGATGCGGTTGAGGGCATATGTGTGCCCCATCTGTTAAATCTTTTAGGGATTGTTGCTTTGCTGGCTACTAGTAGGAGTATGTTGATGGATGCTAAAAATTTTCAAGGGCCCTCCATGGCTAGTGGTTTTTGGTTATGGTTAAATGCAATTTTGGGGCTTTCTTACCCTATGAAGATGGATTTGAGGTTTTTGGGTTCCTTGATAAAGCCTTGGAATCCTGTTTGGGGAGATTTAATTCTCTAGCAAACTATTGGGTGTGAGGTGAAGGCCTATCTTCTAGGAAGCTAGGATTTAATTGTTTTATATTTAGTTGATGTTGTTTGTTTTTTCGCTCTGAGCTGCTAGTTTAAAATGTTTATCCTCAAGCAGTGTTTCACTTGGTTATGAGAGCCATCAAAACCCTTATGTCCAGTTTAGGGAGCCTAATTTCCCTAGTTACTTGATGTTGTTGTAAAGCATTGGCTTTACACAGTTGGCTTTAGAAAAATGAGCTTTCCTATGTATCTTTCTTTTGGGCTATTGTTGTTTTGTTGGATTTGTGCTACTAGTAGTTCTACTAGTATTTAGTGCTGGGGGGTGTTGTAAGGTTTTTCTTTTTCCCCAATTTTTTCTCTTAGATCTGTGCTAATTCTTCCTATTTTTCCTAGGGTTATAGTTCCCTTCAAAAAACTAAATGTATATGGTTTCAAGGCACATTCAAAACCCATTTTTACCATAATAAAAAACATGGAAGAAGAAAGAAGAGGAAAGCAATAGTGAAGCCAGTGCACCTGAGGTCACCCAATCTAATGGATCTGGTAATCACAGTACTTCAAAGTAAGAAAAGAAGGTATGTATGAAATTGAATCTTATAATGTTTTAATCTTACATTAGTTCCTAACATTTTTTGAGAAAAATTCCATATCTGCATAGATTAAGATGCATTAGGATAGATTTGAGCAAAGATCTACACTGCATATTTGATGTCGAGCATTAGTATTCTAGTCTATAGTGACCGAGTCACTAATGTTTTTTGAGTACCTATGATAACCAAGATGTGATGTACAATGAGCTATAATTGAATGGTTCTATCAACTCAGCTTATGTTGACCGAGTTTAACATGAGATTGTCAAGACATCTGTATCTCACCTAGAAAGTGTATGAATAATTAATGTATCCCTAATCCAACCATTTGAAGTATATAAAGTAGTAAGTTACCATTTATTTCATTCCACCAAAAAATTGATAATTTTTAGAGTGATTTAGAGAGTGAGTAACCAGTGTGATTAGTGTTATGTATGATTTGCAGAAATCTTCACAGTGTTCCATCGACAAAATATTTGAAGAATACCTGTACAAGGTATTTTACTGAGTAAATATTTTTATTATTTTTAACCCTTAAGTTGAAAGACATGGCATCATCATCATTAGCTACAATGAAGAAGCAAGGAAAAGAGGTTTTTAATGTTCAATTAGTGAGGAATGAGGTGTGCAATTCAGAGAAGTTTCGGGCCATTTTGGAGAGTGCAATCATGGGAGATTTGACTAGATCCTTGTTGTCAATTCCTAAGAAAGTTTTAATGATAACTGATATTTGTTCATGTTATGTGTGCAAGATTGGAGATATCAATGATTATAAATTAAGAGAGGCATATGATAAACTATGTAGAAATGGGGTGTTGAAGCCAGAACACTAGAAGGTTGCTAAGAAAGGGTTGGTTTGTACCCTTGACTTTATGCAAAATTTTGAAGTAGAGTGGATCAAGATTGTACTAAGTAGGTTACATGATATGAAAATATGACTGGAGGATAGACCAGTCCAAATCACTAAAGATATGATTCACTAGGTAACTAGATACCCTAAACTCACTGGGCAGAAAATAATGAGATGTCAAAGCAAGGAGTGAATACAAGCAAACACACAGGCAATATGGAACAAGCAGGGCATGACTATCTCTACTATCACTGACCCAAAAATTGAATTTTCATTAAGGGTGATAGCACAAAATTTTTATTAGTCACGTCGGTTGGATAGTGTCCCATGCATGGAAGTAGACCAAGCTTGGAAAATAATAAAGAAGGATCACACATACAACCTTATTGAGCTCCTTCTAACACAACTTGTCAAGAATCTTACATCAATTTGGAAAGAAAAAAATTCTATGTGTAAGTTTAGTTCCCTACTTGTTTGTCTATTTTTCTACATTCAGAAAAGTTTCCCTACTCTTGGGGGAATAGAATGGGATAAAAATAGACCAATGATAGTTCAGGTTAATGATTTTATTAGTCAAATGGATTATAATTTTGAAAGCATTATGGAGAACTATTTGGTTGAGTTTAAGAAGAAAATGAGAAAAAGAAGTACAATTCATGTATCCTTAGTAGAGAAATACAATCAAGACATATGATTTCTAGTAGACACTGACCACACATATGCTCAAGATGTAATATTGATGGTATCATGGCTAATGCCATTACCTTATGAGGTAAAAATTGATGAAACCACATCAACAATTACAATCTTATTAGCTGAGGAAGTTGATAAGAAGGCTACATATTTTGGAACCTATGAGGAAGCTAAGGCTAAGATAACCATGGGATTGAAGTCTACTACCATGGAGAGAAAGAGGAAAAATATAGTGAAAAACATTGATAAGTTGATAGGAGAAGAAGAGGTAGATGCACCTCTAGAACTGACTCAAGGATTAAGAGAAGATAAGTCAAGTGAGTCTAGTGAAAGTGAAGAGGAGGATAAAGTGGTAGAAAAGAAAGACAAGGAGGAATCAATTGTCGAGCCCATAAGGAAAATAATGCAAAAACCAAAACCCATTTCCTCACCAATACTTAGGCCAAGAACTAGGGCAGACTCTACTGCTACAGCTACCGAGCCTCAAAAGAAAACCCTTGCATTAGGGAAGAGAAAGCTAGTTCAACCTAAGATAGTGGTGAGCCAGATGAAGAAGAAACCAAGGAGAAAACTTATTTTGGAGAAGGATGATGAGGAAATAAAGAAGGTACCACTATAGAAGAAAACACTGACTATGGATGAAATATTCCACAACATCAAGATCACTATTGGCCTAGCAGGATTCAAACAAATAAAATTTAAAAGAATGAGCATTGAGGATAAGGAAAAAGAAAAACAAGAAATGCTTGAGATGCTTTGTATATTTAAGATGACACCACTTCAATTGGGGAATTTGATTCCTAATGAGTTATATCCACAAATAGCACAAAAATGGGAATATGCCCTTATAACATAAAAGAAAATCAGGGAAAGCACACTTGCTCAAGTCAGACCAGACTTATCCCATACTTACATTCAACAATACATGGAGCAGTATAGAAATAGATTCATTCCTAAGCTCTGGGCATACTCTATCCTTCAAAACAAGGTTGAAGATGTTGTCCAACAAAGTCTAGAGGTGTGGAAGATATTTTTTGGTCTCCTAATTGATAAAAGTGAACAACAAGATGCTAGCATATCTATGGGAATTCAATTAGATAATAAAGAGGATGCTAGTGAATCTCAAATTTAGAAGGAAGAAGCTCAAAAGAATAAGGAATGTAAGAAGAAAACTAAAATAACCATTGTTGATATCACTAAGGACACAACAATGAAAACTCATATATTGACCGAGGAAGAAATTCAAGCTGAGGTAGCCAAAGATACATCTTTTTCGAACAGTAATCCTGTGATATTACAAGTGCTAGATTATCCAAGGATTGAGGATACATCAACTATTAAACTTACTCTACTATTCCACATATAGCTAAAATTGATATGCTAGCCGATCATACTACTACTACCGAGGAACAAGACAAGTTGGTTATTACACCTAAGCCTACATCTACTGAGGAGTCAAGTAAAGAGCAAGAAGAACAATCTGAATTGGTTGTAGTAAATCCTCATATGGAGAAAAAGGAACCAGAAAAGAAAGAGACAGAAAAATGAAAAGAGATTGAAGTGCCTAAGGAGCAAGAGGCAATAAAATCTCTTATACAGATACCGAGTGGAACAAAACCTAGGAAGAAGTCATAGAAAAAGAAGGTGAAATCTCCTACCCCATAGGTGACACTCGAGGAAGTTAATGTGATTCCTAAATGGGACACATATAACTTGACCTATGATTAGATGCAAATTCTACAAGACTTTTTGAAGAAGAAGAGAAAAATAGGAAGAAATGTGAAGGGAACATCAGTAAAAGCAAGTACTTCATGAAATAAAAGGTATATTCATAGATGCTTTTGATATGACTGATGTAAATGACTCTAACCTTATTTTGGAACAACTTGTTCACATTGTCAAGAAAGTAACTGATGATGATAGTGAGGCTAATAACAAGTTGTTGCAGTGGTCAAAAAGGAAATTTGAGACCAAGGTACTTAATAAGGTCTCTATACACATTGCAGTGAAGCAGGTAGAACTTTCTACCTTGATTGCTAACTTGGAAGAAGTTGTATAAAATGCACATTCTTTGTACAATAAATTATGTGATGTAGAAATATTTACAAAGGACAACCAAGATTTGGTAGATAAGCTATAGTTAGATATAAAATCTATAGGTCATTCATTGGGCTTGGATGCATGTTAAAGCTCTATACATTATACCAAGATTCTATATACTCAAGGGAGATTAGCCAAGTTGATGGCTAATGATGGTAAGATAAGGGCTCTCTTACTCTCCATTCAAACTATACTAACACCTCATTTGGAGGCCATGTAGAGAGAGTTAGTTATGACAAAGGAATTACTTCAGAAAGATCCCCATCTTTCTATTACCAAGAGCCTAGTTGATCTAGTTGTCAAGCTAGAGGTAAAGTCTAAGGTTTTAAAGTTTGCAACATTTGGTTGGGACAATGCATTGCATATGGTTATGCAACTTCATAAATAATTTTTGGACAAGTATTTCACGATCCCTACACCCCAAGAACTTCAAGTGCCAAAAACAAGGGGGAAATAGGAGTGACATGACATGTTAGGTCACAAAAAGGGAACATCATCAGAAAGAAGAAATAAAAAATGAATGGTATGACATACTAAGTTTTGTAAATGTATATATGTATTCAAGTGTATGTCAAGTAAGGAAGTCTTATGTGTACATATGTAAATTTTTGTTTTGAAGACCAAGTTATGTTTTAGGGGGAGTAATCTGTAAGTATTGTTTTAGTACTAAGTACTCTTGTAAATGTAAGGAAAATGTCATGATGAAGTATTTGTTCCACTAATGTCAAAGGGGGAGATTGTTGATCCCTAGATTTTTTTTGTCTATTAGTGTCTTACACTTAGTCATTTTCTAGAAAATGTTGGTCAGTCATCACTACGAATGAGTCATCATATATAGGATGAGTTATGTATAATGTATATTTATCGAGAAGTAGTCACTGCCGAGTAAAATAGTGGTCATCGAGTACTTCAGTATTAGCTGAGTTATGTAAAGAAAACAATGCTGAGAACCAGGGTATAAAGAATAGTGAATGCTAAGTGCTAGAGATATCAAATGATGAGCAAGCCATAATTGGCAAATGTGTTTGTTATGGCACAAACACTTAGGTAAACCATTTTGGCAGACATTCATATTTCATTTATTAATTGTTGAGAAAATCACGGAGGTGATTACACTCTTGTATTGCAATAATTAATCCCTATGTAACACATGGAACCAATTAGAATCAGGAAAGGTTAAGCCTCAAAAAGAGACAATCTAGATCGTAGATCTTAAATCTTACAAAAATTTAATTGTCTATATAAGATGTGATCCAAACCATAAAACAACGTGTATGAGAAAAGTAATTAGATTAGGAGAAGAAGAGTATGAACAAGTTCTCATATACTTTTAGAACAGAGAAGTATTTTGATGGTCAGAGATAGAGTTCAGTGACCAAGTAGAACATAGTAAAGAAGTGAAGGACAGAACAAAGAAATATCTGATAGAAGAGATCAAATCTATAGTGTAGGGATGAGAGTTGTAATCAACATCATAGTGCAAACTGAATTAGGATTAGGTACTGAGACATTTTAACAGGTGCATCAGGGTAAATCTATTAACATAGTGGTTTTGACAAACCTTAGTAAATCTCTTAACTAAGTGATTACTTAGTTGTGAGTCTTAAATCCTTTTGCAAGGTAGATTGTATAAGTCTAAAATCTCTTAACAGTGATATCTGATTCACCCCCCTCTCAGTATCACACTTTCCCAATAGATTTTCAATAGTTTTATGTTCATAACAACTAGGTTTTATTTCTTACACTACAAAACATACCAAAACCTAAAGGTAGGTTCTTTTGGACAAACTACTAGATCCAACACACTTGCAACACCCAAAATAGCCCTAATTAGTACCTATTTACAAATAAAATCATAAGAGTTCTCACTCCCGTGACTCCCAAACATGAAATAGTCTTCAATCAGGGTTAAAACAATAAATTTTCAAGTTTTTAGGGCATCACCACCCACCTATCCTTCTAGGCACCAAACCCTCCCTCCTAGGGTCTCTAAGCTAGGGCTTTCTAGAGATGGCTCCTCCAAATATCTCTAGATCCTCCCAAAGGATCTAACACATCCCTATGGACATTGTAACACTAGATCCATCACCAAACATACCCATCTTTAATGTTATTTGTCCACAATAATGACTGGTTTCCAATTGTACACCCTTCAATCAGTAATTTTCTCTATTTTTTGTCTCTCTACCACCATATCCTACATATCCCTGCAACCAAACACTATTTTACAAGGATATGATACATATTATGACTCCTCCCACCAATCATATTGTCATGCCTAGAAGTTGAGGAAAACACAACTACAATTTTTTTAAAATGTACTAACTGACTACAAACATACTGACATACACAACTAAGTTGTGAAACACTAACAGGCAAAAGTCTCTACACGCACGCAAAATGGTGCAGAGAGAAAATTGATGACTGGAAACATTGAAGTGTCTAGCAACACCGCAAGGGTCAATCCATACTAGGTTGACCAAGTTTGACCAAAATTCAAATCTTAGCAAACATTTCTAAATAAAGCTACAAGGTTCTCTAGACTACTAGCTTTGATTGGCACATAAATCGGGATAGTTGACCAAAAGTCAACCATCACCAAAATATGCACAACTAAGCTAAAAGTGTACAAAAATGCAACTAGGAATACTTGGGCACACATACTGAGGCATTTGACCAAGGTTTAACTGAGAGTTGATCAAAAAGTCAACTGTGCCCAAACATGTCTGACAAGGTTCTACAAGGGTTAAAATATGTCAAGGGTTTGTGTATGCAAACCAAGGTTATGTCCAAGGTTTGACTAATGTTAACCAAAAGTCAACCATGCACAATACTTGGTCATCAAGTCTATCAACGTCAATAAGACCCTGGATGAGACCAAAGGGTGATGAAGAAAATAAAATGATAACATGAGAATAGAATATTTAATAAACTATTAAGTAATTTTTTAATAAAATAATGTACTTTCTCTTTTTTTAAAACAAGATATTTTAAGAAAGATTCAATTAAATTTATATAGGAATTAACCAAGTCTTAGCATAATAAATTTACACTATATTATTTAATACAAAAATAATAAATTATATGAACGTTTGCCTATGTCATGACAACTATTTTAAATATGCCAATGATTAAATAAACTAATCATTTTTATTCATTAAAAGGACCAATTTAAAAAAGAATATTTTTTTAAAGATAAATATTCAAGTTAAATATCCAAGTTAAATATTCAAGTATTTACCCCTTACTAACACTTAAGTAAAATATCTCCACTCTAACATTTAAAGAAATTCCTATAATTTACCCAAAACATAAAGTATGATAAATGAAATCAAATAGACTTAATTTCCATAGTTCTAATTTATAATTTAATACATACTAATCAAATTAATTCTATTTTAATCAAGGGAAATTTTGAGAGGGGACTTGCAAGCGAAAATGAGCGAAAAAAAGCAGAATGCGAAAACTCAAAATAAATCACGGAACAAAGGCTTCAAAAAGTTAGAGCATTCGAAATTAGGTTTTTATGCAAATAGAGAGGTGACAAAAAATGATACCAGCAATACTAGTTACTCGGGCTACTATTTCAACTATTGGGAGTATGGCCACAAAGTGATTGATTGTCGCCAAACAAATGTGAGATCATCGACCCCTAATTATGATCATCTCAAACCATTCATAGCCAAGCAGAAACAAAGAAGTCTAGAAGAAGGCAGGAAATCTAAAGATGTATTGAACCACAAGAAGAAAGATCTCCTGGTAAATGATCTTACCTTGAGATCTAGGGTATGCACAGAAAGCAAAAATAAGGAATGCAGTAGCATTCAGATACCAAAAATCTTCACGGTTAAGGATTTGGACTATCAGCTTAATCGGTTTTCTAAAACTAAGTATGCATTGCACAATTTGAGCATTCCCAAGATCGAAAGGACCCTAAAATCCATAACTGAACTAGTCAAACATTTTGAGGACCCCCATTATGCCTTGAGGAGAGGTGGATTTTTAGTGGCCCAGGTGGATCCCAGAAATGCAAGGCCGAAAGAGCATGAATGGCAAGAGGTTAAAAGAAAAAAGAAGGTAAGATCACATACCTTGGATAAAAATAGTATTGCGATTTCTCTGAGAAATTCATTTGATTCATTAAGAACAGAGGACTATCCAAAAATCAACTCATATTCTCCGCCCCATTTATGCAATAGGGTTTTGGAAAGGAAGGGAAATCCCAGGGATGAGTGCCATAAGCACATAGCTCTTCTTGGATTAAAACTAGAACACATCCCCCCTTCCTTTGTCAAAACCCTAAATACCCAATCAGGGTCTACCATTAAAGGGGAGAATATCGAGCATCCTAAATCTAAGACTCTTCCACTCAGTGGCAATTACTACTCTCCTCCCCATCAGCGATTGGCTGGTAAGCATCTAAAGCATAAGCCCAATCAAATTACTATTGAGGTAAAGGATCCACAAGAAAAGGTACCTTATTCTATTTAGGCGGATCAGTAATCATTTGCTTGATCACAATAAAGGTAAAAAAATTTCTAACTATGATTCTAACAAGATAAACTTAGAGGATAAATCGATAGTACAAAATTAGAAATATTATGAAGATGTAGGTATTATTGTCTGATGGAAAGGAGTAGGAGCTAGCATTCTGGACATCACAGAAGCCCTGACAGCAATGCTCCCCAGTGAGGTAAGTATCACTGTCCTTATTGATTTTTTCTTTCTCATAGATTGCAAGAAATTAGAAACTAAAAAGAAAATATTAGATAACCATAATCTAAAATTCAAGCATGAATCTTTTTTTGTAACTAATTGGATGCCTCTATTCAGTCCATTATATCTAGAAAACTTTGAGGTAGAAAAAGCTATTTCACTTAGAAACTTACGAATAGAACTTTCAAACTTAGACTTTGTTAGTAAAATAGGCAATAATATCGGTAAATTTATAAGAATTAGTGAAACTATACCTAACAAAATAGAGGTAGCTATCATCGTTAAGATGAACATACACCATAATTTCATTCCTCATATTTGTCTATGTTTCAATTCAAACACAATAATCATTAATCCAATTATTATTGAAAATTTCTTAGAGTCTAATTACAAAAATAATTTTATCCATCCAAATGATATTATGGAATCTAAGAAAAAAACTAATCTATTAAATAGAAGTTTGGATGTAAACATTAACTTTCATTCTGATAAAGGGGGTTTCACTATCACTAAAGTAGGGGACATCAGTACAAAAATACTCCCCCCCCCCAACAAATTTCCAAATCCCCTTGCAAGCCTACTCAGGAAATTGAGTTAATTAGCAGCCAATTATCGATTGTTGAGGCATCATCATTAATAAATATGGAGAGTTTTTCCCCGCATAGCATACCATTTGTAATCAACAACCATGAATCTTTGATAACAAACCAGTCAGAGGATATCCTAAGGAAGGAAATACAACCAGAAACTACAGAAAGGCTGCAACCCTTTGATTATGTAGCTCAGCCTGATCCTATGGGCTATTTAGCTAAGGAGTCTAGCTGCAATAAGGATAACTTGCTAACCATATAGAATACTAATCCTTTAGATGTATCATCACAAGAAAAACCCTTTGAAGATGAGAAATGCACCAAAGGAATTAAATTTAGAACAGATTATATAGGGGAGACTGTAACAGATGAACTTATGGACCTATTTATAAATGAAATATGTGATGAAGAAGAATTAAGATATCAAAAGGATGTCTCAATAAGAATGATCTTGGCACTCAAAAATTTTGGAGAGGAAAATGATGTTCCAATTGAGTCCCAACATAAAGATAAGGAACCAAAACTTACAATTCCTTTAGAACTAGAAACTCCTAATAAAGCCTTTTCTGATGACTTGGAAAAGTTGATAGAATCATATGGTCAAGAGACCATAGATGCTAAAGATTCCCTCATCGAGTTAGATAGAGGGTATGGAGAAGAAGATCAAATAGATTTCCCAGGCTCTCCTCCACTTCTTAGAGATAATGCAGAAAACATTACAAAAAACATTGATGGTTTATTTGGTATCAAAAATGATGATAGACAACTTGGAATAGCCATCAATATGGAAGGCTTATCCTCCCCCAAAATCAACAAGTTCAAGAAGAAAAGAGGGAGGAAATCTTTCATAGAGCTTAGAAACATAGCAGGCAGTGCTGAAAATCAAATGAAGATCTCTGACATTCTGAACAGCAGGAAGGGGAAGTGCCTTCCCAAGGAGCAATGAGAGTGACATCCTAGAATGTTAGGGGCTTAAATGCTCCTAACAAACAAAGACTCATTAAGAGATATCTAAAAAAATTCGATTCAGAAATTATAATTTTACAAGAAACTAAATTAAATGCTGATGAAGGCATGAAATTTAACAATAAACTCAGCATATGGAAATCAGAATTCATACCAGCAGTTGGTGCATCAGGAGGCTTAGCAGCCTTGTGGGACCCTCAGAAATTTTCTTCCGTAGTCTTGTCTAGTAGTAGTAACTGGATGGTCCTAAGGATTTGCAGCCTCAAGTCAAACCTAAAATTTAATTTGATCAACATTTATGGACCTATTCAAAACATAGAAAAAAGAAGGTTTGGCAGGAAGTCCAATCCATATTACAATGAAACAGAGGAGAGACACACATCTTAGGTGGATATTTTAATGCTATCTTGAGCATCAATGAAAAATTTGGAGGATCAAAGTACATCTCACAATCTCAAAAAGATTTCAATCAATGGGTCACGAACAATAATTTAATTAATATAGAGACTATTAACGGATCATTTACTTGGAACAACAGAAGATCGGGCTTTAGCCATATCATGAAAAAATTAGACAGATTTTTGTTTACTGGAGAAGTGGATAATTTTGATCAACTTTTGACCACAAAGATTCTCCTAGATGCAGGATCAGATCATTTCCCCATTAGATTAACAATTACCAAAAATTGTAAACCCAATAGAAACCTGTTTAAATTCAAATTTATGTGGTTCCAAGATCAGGACCTCATCAACCTTCTAGAAAAATGGTGGAACCAAACGATAGTTGAGGGATCTAAGATGTACAGTTTAGTTACTAAACTCAAAATTATTAAAAATAAAGTCTTGGAATGGAACAAGAAAAAATTTAACATCTTCGAAGAAAAAATTCAGACCGAACAAGAATTAGAGAATCTTAATAACTTAGTCATAGCCCAAGGTATGAATGAAGTGAGCTATCTAAAAGAAAAAGAACTCATGACTAATTATAATGCAATTTTACTTAAAGAAGAAATATATTGGAAACATAAATCCAAGGAAACTTGGCTTAAAGAAGGAGATAATAACATTAAATTCTTTCACAAATCAACCAGCCTAAAAAGAAATATCAATAGGATTTCCAAGATTAAATATGAGAGGGGGAAACTAGTGGAAGACCCTAAAGACATCGTAGACCGGATCACAAAATTTTACAACTCTCTTCTTAACAATTCAGAAGCGGTCAACCTTCAAGCCCAAAATGAAATGCCTAAGGCTATACCTAAGCTAATATCAGATGAGGATAACATTATGATTAACAAAAAATTCACCTTAGAAGAATTCAAGACTACCTTATTCCAAATGCAACCAGATAAAGCCCCAAGCCCAGATGGCTTTCAGGCTGGTTTCTTCCAAAAATGCTGGCACTTTATGGGAATTGACATCTGGCAAGCTGTGGAAGCAACCAGGAACTCTGGTACTATCCTATCAGAAATTAACAATACATTTTTCTCTCTTATTCTCAAGAAAAATGAATGCATTGACCCAGGGGATTTTCATCCTATATCACTTTGCAACACTATTTATAAAATATTATCAAAATGTCTGGCGAATAGACTTAAAACTCTCCTCTTGATTTTAAACTCAGAAGAATAGATGGGCCTTGTAGCCAATAGGTTGATCTTAGATGGCATTGTCATCACCCAAGAACTAGTCCATACCACACAAGTTACCAAGGAACTGAGTATGTTTATTAAAATTGATATTCAAAAAGCATACGACAAGGTGGATTGGAGATTCCTATGTAAATTCTTGGAAGCTTTTGGCTTCTCCAAGCAATGGATCAATCTCATTTTCAAATGTATCTCTACCCCCAAGATCTCCGTCCTTGTTAATGGTACTCCAAAAGGTTTTTTTGATATTTCTCGAGGCATTAGAGAAGGCGACCCGCTATCGCCCTTCCTTTATGTTATCATGGTGGAAGCCTTGGGGAGAACTATCACAAAGAAACAAATAGAAGGTAGGATTATAGGTTTAAAAGCCACAGATAATATTCCATACATTACCCATCAATAATTTATAAATGATACCATTCTCCCAGGATCTACCAACTGCCAAGAGGCTAAGGCCTTCAAAGATGTCCTTAACCTATACATGAAGCCCTTAGGTCAATAAGTCAATCCTCAAAAATTGGAGATCTTCTTTATTAATACTTCACCTAATCTGGAAAAGAAAATTTGTAATACTCTTAGTTATAAACCAAGTAACTTTCCGTGTAAATATCTAGGTATTGACTTAGATAAGGGCCAAGAATCTTCTGAACTTTTGCAAAAAGTATTAGCGAAGGTTCAAGATAAGAAAATCTCTTGGAAAGGTAAGTGGCTTACTAAGCCAGGTAGAACCATAATGATTAAATCAGTCTTGTCTACCATTCCTACGTATCCGATGTCTATTCTCCCCCTCCCTACTAATATTAAGCATAACTTAGATAAGATTTTGAGAGAATTTTATTAGCAAGGTGCATCTGAGGAAAAGAAACTTTCCCTAATAAAATGGGATAACCTGTGTAAACCAATTTCTATGGGTGGTTTGGTTATTAAGAACCTAATGTGGAAAAATCAAGCCCTAGGTGCAAAGCTCATCTAGACCCTCTTTAAGGAACCTAATACTAAATGGGCATCAATATTACTTCACAAATATATCCTAGAGGCTGATCCCATTAATATCTTTAGGGCTCAATCTCATGTTAAAGGCTCATGCATCTAGAACTTCATTAAGGATTCTATAGGTATTATCAGCAAGCACCTCACTTGGGATGTGGGTCTTAGCGACCATGCTTTGTTTTGGGAGGACTCCTGAGCAGGTTTCCCTCGCTAAACAAGGAGGGCTTCTCGCCAAACTTCATAGAAGCATGTAAAGATAACATTGGTATATACCTTAAGGACTATATAGGATTTAGCAAGGATTATGATTTAAATTTAACCTCAAGTGGATTTCCTTCAGATCAAGAAAGCCAGAAGTTATTCAATATTATAAAGGACAAAAACATCACTATCAAAAATAGATCAGACACCCTCTTATGGGTAGGTTCCAATAATGGGGAATACTCAGTTAAAGATGGTTACAAAACCATAATCCATGAGAAACATTTGGATAATTTAGACATTCCCCTTAATCTTTGTTGGAACAAAGCTTGCCTACCTAAGGCTGGGATGGTCCTCTGGGCTGCTTTGCAAGATAGAATCTTAACTTATGATAGGATTCATAAGTTAGGTTTTGAGGGTCCATCAAGGTGCCCCTTATGTGAGAACCAGGAAGAGGATGTGGATAATCTTCTGTTGAACTGCACCTTTACCTAGAACTGCTGGAAATGGTTACAATAGTCCCTTGACTAGAAGTCTACTCTTCCTTCAGACTTGTTGGGCCTTCTCAAAGTGTGGCTAGCTCTCTATAAAGACAATCTCTATAAGGACATCTGGACTATATACCCCTCTATCCTAGTTTGGGAAGTTTGGAAGGAACGTAATAGAAGGATTTTTACAAACTAAAAACTAGATTGGAAAAACACCATAAATAAAATTGAAGCTTCAATAACGGAAACTATCAATAGAAAACTTCACAATATTACTTTCTGCGAAGACTCCTTTAGATCCTGGGACAACAAGATCAGACTAAAATGGCCCTCATTGAACATACCAACACTTTTTGGTAGAGGAGGTATCAAATCGAAATCAAATAGATCTAATTGCACTTGGATCCCTCCCAATGAAGGCTGGGTCAAGTTAAACTTTGATGGGGCATCCAGAGGCAACCCTGGGGTTGTAGGCATTGGTGGGATCATCAGGAATTGGAAAGGGGAAACTATTACTAAATTTTCTTGCCCCATCAAACCCACTATGAATAACATGGTGGAGTGCCTAGCTGCTCTGGAAGGCCTCAAAATTTGTAAAAAACTTGATTTTTCAAAATTAATTATCTAAGGTGATTCTCAAATAATCATTAATGCCATAAGAACCAAAAAGACACCCAATTGGATAATCAATTCTAAGATTGAAGAAATAAATCTTATCCTAGAGTCCTTCCCTGAGGTTATGGTAAAACACACATATCAGGAGGGTAACTCTGAAGCTGACTCACTAGCCAATTTAGGTGCCAATGGTATCTCTATTATGGATTAATTTATTTTTACCTATCTCTTTTAGCTTATTTGATTATTCACTTCCTCGCTTCTAGCTATATTTCCAAGCTTCCATTCTTATTTATGAGTCTCCGATTGGTTTTGGTGACCTTGCATCCCCCCCCCTACCATTCATCAACTGATGATTATGATGATGGCTTCTTTTTAGAATAGGTGGACTTGTAAGCATTACTTAGCACATTAGCTTGCTCACATGTGAACTAGGCTCTTGTCCCCTACATCGTGCTCCATTCTCAACATGTGACCCACCTTCTAGACCCCTCCAGCTATCTCTGATATTTGCTAAATGCTTCTATCATCCCTTTTCTCCTTTTGTGTACTTCTATTAAGGCATCCTTTCTTTCTCCAATCATACTTATGTGCATACTTTTACTTTAGTGTAGTTATGTGCTCTATTTTTCCTTGGCTCCATCATGGAAACTAAGCTTACTAATTTCAACTCAGGAGGGTATAGAGCCATGGCATTCAGGGGCTCTGTCACCCCAGAAAGATGGAACCAGTTCCTGCTACCTCTTCCTAATTCATCTAGGAGGGCTTTGGAAAAAGATTTGGGTGAGTAGGTTTTTGATAATGAATTCACCTTTAGGACTAATGGGGATGTTATTGAATTGCTCATCACTATTTCCTATCTGGCTGGAAAAGGGAAAGAAGAAATTATTCAGGCTTCAAAGTTGATCTTCAACAAGTATTTCTTGGTTCGATTGGAAAAAATGGTCTACTCTATCGACAATCTGCTTACCACTCCCTTTACGAAATTCACTATGAAAATTGCTATATCAGAGCTAGCTCTGATCCCACCAAAGAAAAGAACTCTGATGATTGTCTTCAAAGATGAAGAAGCTTTTGACGTACATTGGCCTAGCATGGCAAGGAATTTAGAATTCCTCTATAAGGAAATCCTACAGACTAAGTTAGAATCAGTGGAAATCTTAGACTAGTGGAGGGCTGAAGGATTTGAAATACCCACCTTCTTGAATGATCTTGAAGAATATATAGTGGTCATGAGACAGGAAAACCACTCATGGCTTTGCTCCGCAGTGGGAAGAAAGGAGTAGGGCCATGAATCACTATCTTATAATGCTAGTGTATGTGTATAGCTGTTAATATACCATAAATATTTGTAGTAATCTATATACAAGTTATTTGTATAGTTTGTATATAGATTATAGTAGGTGATTACATAGCTTATGTACATAGGTAGGCATATACTCATCAAGTCTTTATATTAAGGGTTTGGTTTTGATGTGAATACTTTGGACACAGTCTAATGGGTAGTTGTACCAAATAATTCCTTGCTCATCAGACTTTCTCTTAAGCAATCAACAGGCCCCAATTGATATGTCCTATGGGTATTTGTGTATGGTTAGAAATTTTTTTTCTAGATTACTGGCACAAGGTGGTTAAATTCATATAAATCATCTCTTACCTTGATGGAAAAGTGCATAGAACAAACACTATGTCAGTGGGAAGGGAGTCTCCTTACTAATGGATCCCTTTTTTATAGTTTATGCACCCTTGCATCTTTTATTACATTGATTATCTGTACAGCACTGAGGGAGTAGGGTTTACACTTCATGCAGTGGCCTATCTACATTTATGCATTCCCTGACATATTTGGTTTTATGCAAATATAGATATCCAATCGAAACAGCTTTGCTTTTGCAGATAATGGAATAGTTTCCAGGCTATTCATTATCACTGTGGATTAGCAATGCAAACACCACAGTTATGGCTGACTAGCTGATCATAACAGGAATATATACATGTCCAATTTTGGTCTCATATATATATATATATATATATATATATATGAATATAAAATATATATAATTTTTGTATTCATATATATAGATATCTATTTGATTATTACTATAGCGTAGCATCTATTCATATACATATATATGTATACAAATATATATATTTTGTATACATATATATGTATATATAATTTCTCACATATATGTTCAACATCCATACAGAGGACATGGTAATTTCTTGCATATATATATAAATTAATACATACTATATTATGTATACATTTATATATATAACCTTCCTAGCATTTACGTTTTTATGGTTATTAAGAGGTCATGTACACAACTTCTGCTGCATGCTCTGAGAGTTTGGATAAAGGAATTTTTTTAGAATCTCCTCTATACACCTTTTAACATGCTTGGTATTTTGTATATGTTTTGTATATTCAGGCTTTTAGGATGATGCTTTATGTTATTGTTTTTCTAGACCTCTAGCATTATGATTAGATGTACTTAAAATTTCTAATGTCTTGGTTTATGATTTCTAGGCAAACCTTTTAATAATAATTGGATGCTATAAGTCCATAATATAAGTCTTGATTAATGATCTAGAATGGATATCAGGATTGCATAAGTTATATCAATTTTAAAATCAGTCTATCATAATTCATAATATCAATCCATAGGATTACTACTATAATGTTTAATGTTATTGGTTTTATGGAGCTATGACAATAATCTTAGATGGAACTGTATGAATTAGCTATGTTCATGCTCACTAGATATCAGTATTCTCCTCACTACGAGTAAGTATCAAAATGGAGGTCAAAGGGTTTTTAATTTTATCCATTTATGCTCTTTTTAAATTGCCACAAATTTAACAGTGTGGTTTCAGAGGCTTGTTGTTTTTCACTACAGGAGGATATTGCCATTTGGAGCTATTTTGGTAGCAGAAACTCAAAGGAAATTATCAAGCTTCTACAGATACAATGTCTCTTATAGATCCAAACGGGCAATGTGCCCTTATGATACTGGTGTAATGAAAATGTAATCCAAAAATTGAAAGATCATAAATTATCCAAATAGTGGGTATGCCCACTCAAATTATGTATGCCCAATTAAAATCTCGATACATCAAGTCGTGGGTATGCCCATGGTATCTTTGTACTAGTATTAGGACTTATAGTCCCGAGCACGGTTGGAGGTTTTCTCTACCCCACTCTTTCCTACCAACCCCTGCACTGAGCGGGGTTTATTGTACTTTATTTTTAATAATAATAAAATCATCTATGGCTTTGGCCTTTTACCGATCAAAAAATAAAAATTTAATTCTATTTTTAAAAGATTCTTTAAAAATATATTTAATTTTAACATATGGATTTAAGTCTATAAATCCAATTTCTAAATTAATTAAAATGAAACGATCTTATTTAAATAATATGCTAACTAAAAGTTACTTTCAAAACATATCAATGATACTTTAGTTAAGAAAAGATAAACTAGCATAAAAATAATAATAAATCTAAATTCAATTTCAAATGACAATTTGCTAAATTAAATTTAAGACATTATATATAAAAAAAATAAATAAACAAACTAAACTAATAATAATAAAATGTTTATACTTACCATTTTAACCTTATCGTCAAATAAAATGATAGCTTAATAATATTAAAAGTAAAATTAAAAAAAACTAAATCTATCAATAACTAAAAATAATTCTAAATAATTTTATTTAACCTTTAACTACCGAAATAAAATAAAAGAAACTAGTTAATAAAGTTTTATTAAACAATCTCCATTCCCCATGCCGTGATAAATATCTTTTTAAGAAAACATTTTTTTTCTCTTTGCCTCGTGCTCTGCGCACAATCCCAAATGGGATTTTAAACAATATGATAGTTTTTTTTTAAAGATTATAATAAATTTAATTATCTAATAAGAAATAATATATATGAATATATTATTCACCAAAAAGGGGTTATGTTCATAATTTTATTATGATTTTTTTTTACTCCTGTACGAAATAATTTCATGAAACCCAAAACAACAAGTATATAGTTCTTTTTTTTTTTGAAAATTACATATTTGCAATCTATATTTTATGCTAAACATTTCATAGGAATCAAATTTCTATTTTAGGGTCTTTTTTTAAAAGAATTTTCCAGAATTATTTTCTAAGGAATGATAAAATATTATATATATATATATATTAGAACACTAAAGCTCAAGGATCTACAAAGAAATACTTGTTTTAATCCAACACTCAAAATATTTACAAACTAGAATTCTAACTAGACTATATAAATCTCTAAATCTTGAGATTGTAAAATAATAAGATAAATTTAACTTAATGAAACAGTAGTGTAACCTTAAACAATGAAGGATTTATTTCATTTTATGCAACATAAGTTTCTCTATTTAAGAAAATTAATGCCATAAAACAATTTGAATTTTGACTATTATAAGGCAATGAATAACTATATTTGCTTCCACTACCCAAGTTTCTTTCAAAGTATGATAGTAGCACATACCAAAATATAGATCTCCAAACCTCTTTTCTTAATTCCAAGTTTAAAATATGGTTACATTACCCATTGGTTCTCCGTAATACAATAAGGATAATATAATTTCAAAACAATAATAGGCTACATATTTCTTGAAAAGTTATTATACAAAACTTTGCAATAATGAAAACCTTAAAACAATATAGGTTACAAATGATGATTTTCCAGTTATCCCCATCTCACACATAAGGGTAATATGCAAAACTCCCATCAAGAACTTGTAACAAAATTAGGTTGACCATGGAGGCTCACCTCCCAACCCAGGCCTTTTCAAGGCCACCCCTGAGCTTGGGGATCTAGAAAGGAACATGATACAAACAGGAACTCACAAAACTCACATAAAACAAACATATATAGAAACCCACATTTAAAGCTTCCCAACACATGGTAGAACAATAGGAAGGTCTCCAAGAGGCCTTCTTGAAAATAGGGGTGGTGGTAGACCTCACAGTAGGAGAAAGCCAAGTATACAAACAAAAAACTCAAGCCACATATGGACTTGGAATGACCATCTTCACAAGATGCAGTCATAAAATACACCTCCTTATGCCCCCCCCAAAAGCCCTCAGGCCATACTTGGCATCATGGGTATCATGAAACCCCATGTCTTTCCCTTTTACATGGGAGACTCTATACTAAATCAAAGTCATTTCCACCACCCCTTCAAGGTTACTCTGCCCTCCTAAGGGTGAGTGTGCCTTGAAGAATCCCATCCAAAATTATACACAAAATAAAACACAACAAAATAAAACTATAAAAACTCAACTTGAAAATAACTTAAAAATTTACATAGAACTCCATTAATGGAGTATCAAGCTCAAGAACATCAAGAAATTATGAAATCTACTCTAAATGAGACCAACTTCACTCTAAAGCTAAAGGGGATTTGAAATTTTGAGAAGAGCTTTCCTTCCAAGTTCTTTCCTCCAAAAGGCTTCCTCAATTTTGAATTTTGTCTCTAAGAATAGAGAGTGGGTGATCAACTAAAACCTTACTCCAAGTTTCTCCTAAATAAGCAAACCTTCTAAAATCTAGGAGGCAATCAAAAGAGGGGAAGAAACTTCCATTCCCTTCTTCCTACTTGCCTTCCTTCACCATAAATGGAGTTGAATGCAAGTTTGGGAAGAAGAGAGAGGTTAACCAAAACCTCACAACTCTTCAATTTCGACCAAAATGAAAACCTTGACTTTAGAGGGGTCATAAATGAGTTTTAAGACTCTTAATGGGTTGAAAATGACCCCTAACCCCTAAGGTATCAACCTTGGTAGCTAAAATTGACCCTAGTTAACCCATGGGAGTCCAAATGACCCTCCTAAACTCCACCTAAAGTTTATGCACGGATTTCTGGTCTTGGTTGACTTCTAGAAACTTCTCAACCCAAGGTTAGTTGATCCTACCCTAAGGTTTCACCCTAGTCAAGCCCTTGGCCCAATTAATACTAAGATACTAACCATGCCAACACTTAAGACACAATTTGCCAAATTTGGCATATTTAATAAAACAAATGACATGGCTAATTCACATAGACTTAACTAAATTACATACACACATCCAAACAACATTTATGAATAAAAGACTATAGAATGAGGTCCATGTTTCTTTTACAAAGAGGACCTTGGAATGCACGGTATAAAACATAAGTTCCAATACAGGGTCCATGATTTAGATCCATGGTCAACTATCCCTGCACACTCATTGCACACATCAGTAGATCCAAAACAATATGATATGAAAACATAATATGACATCAATAATTCATTGCATATAACTATATCTGAATTCACACTTAAATAAGCATAGCGTCGGTTTCCTAAACCAAATTCCATCATGGTTACCTCTACTCAATAGATCATATATGTGATGCCCAAAATTTCAGGACAAAACACAACCAAATTTTTTTTTTTTAAAAGGATAAAAGTGATACTGTCTATGTCTTAGAAAGAGATAGGTGATCAATCTCAACAAGGTTGCTTAAGTTTGCATAGAATGCTAGAAGGAAAGTAATATAATCAAAATGATAGGCTAAAATCTATAAAACAAGATCACTATGTGGGCCGAAGGTGGGCCTCACATCCACCCCCTCTAGGTATGAACATCCTCCTGGAGTTCATCAAAGAGGTGCGGATACTGGGCCCTCATCTGAGCTGCATCCTCCCATGAGGCTGTGACCTCATCATAGCAATCCCACTGGACCCTAACCTGGTCCAGCGTTCTACCTCGAAGTCCCAACGTCCGTCGAGCCAAAATGCGAATGGGCTCCAGAGCCAGCTGGCCATCTGACTCCACCTGCAAGGCATCCCAATCAATAATATGAGACTCGTCATAGATATATTTCTGCAATACCGATACATGAAACACATCGTGGATGCGTGACAGGCTAGGTGGCAAGGCTAGACGATAAGCAACGGGCCCTATCCTCTCTAGGATCTGAAACGGACCAACAAAATGAGGTGCGAGCTTAGAGCCTTTTCCAAAATGGATTGGACTCTTGTGCGGTCGCACTCTCAAGAAGACTCTGTCTCCCACAAGGTAGGCTCGGTCTATTTGCTTCGCATCTGCATACTTTTTCTGTCTATCCCATACAAAAATCCATCCACAGTCATATTTTATTATAAAACTTGCCATACAAAAATCCATCCACAGTCATATTTTATTATAAAACTTGCCACCTTTGACATATGTAAATAAAATAAACTTTAATTCAAAATATCATCACTTACCCTATTTACTTCTTCCCCTTCCCTAGGCGCAGGTGTAAAGAGAAACAAAGTCTTTGTCTTTATTGCACTTTAATCCCATTGGACAGAGGGAGTGTCCTTGATGCCACCTCACACATCCACTACACTCCCATTTCCTTTACCTTCCCCAAGGACTCACGCAGGTTCTTTTGATTTAAAGAAGTCTTAGTAAACAATGAAGTGGAGGTATGTGGCCCAAGGTTTTGTAAGGGCTGTCAGATCTAGCTGATAATATCTCCTCCTTGACTTGCGCTCCCTTAGGGGAATTGTTCCAAACAACTTTGAAGGCATTTCATCATTCCTCCATGTGTACTCCAAGGTCAATAATCTTGGGAGATAGCTGTTTGATGTGATAGAAGTGGCCATTCCTTGGGGCACGTAGGTGGAGAGAGTAGAAAAGGCTAGTTGATAGGTTAGTTAGTTTGATAGGATGTTTAGTGTAATGAAAGGTATTTTAGTATGTAGTTAGTTTATAATTAGTTTGTTAATAAAGTTAAATTTTTAGATAGTTAGTTTGCTAAGCTAGTTTAGGGGTTAATAAAGGTTGTTAGATAACATGTGATATTATGTTTGTTTTGTTATATTAATTTGTTATTTTAAATTGATGTTCAATATTGATCTTATTTTAGTATGAAGAACTCATTAGTTGATATATTATAATTTATTAATTAATTAATAATTATATTAATTAATTAATATATTATAATTATTAATTAATAATATTTTTGTATAATATTTAAATATAATTATTGATTAAATATCAATGAATTATATTTTCTAATTTGTAGAAAATTATCACCTTTTAAAAAAAATTTGTTGGTTGTGTTTGACCCAACTTTTGGGCATCACAATATATATGATATCATCATAGCTGAAACTAAATCAAAATATGTAGTTTCTCAAGTGTACCCTGATTACATAATCAGGTACTGAATATATAACATAGGATTCCATAGATCCTCAAATACATAAGAGTCTCAAAATGTTAAAGCATGTCTAAGTACATAATCATTGAAAGAATAGAAAATGTTGAGAGCATAAAAAAATAAAGTAGTGAATCAAGGACTATTTGAGGTAGGTCTCACACACATAACCCACGGGGGGCGGGAGAGTCAATCCATCAAGGAGACTTCAAAATACAAAGTGTTGATTGCACAAACCCTATTATGGAACAATCAATACAAAGTTGTGTTCTTTTCCTCAAATCTTCATAAAAAAACAAAATAATTTCACACCATTATACAATCAATAACGCATCACTGAAAAATTTAAAGCCACAATCATAGTGACTATACTATTATTTTGAGAATATTACATTGGTACCTTCACACCAGATATCTACCTCCTCTCCAACACATGGGGATCTCCTTCTAAAATCCCCTCAAACTTGACAAACAACTCTAACAACTAACTTCCAACTCTACAATAGTAAAAAACTGACTATTCCGTAATGCAAACACCAAAAATGTTAATTTGTTGTTGTCGAGTTGACAACCAAGTTTTCAGCTTGACAACATTCCATCCAGTACCACTTTTAGGACATTCTAAGGGTTTATGAATAACCTTTCAACCCATTCTATCCCCATGGCCCTTACATGAGCCTTCAAGGCCATATTTTGCATACAAATGCAAATTTACATCTTTTTGTACCTTGAGTGCATTTTACATGTTTTAATGGCTTAAATGGAAACATTACATTCATGTATGACCTTCAAGGTCTTTAAAAACCTCATCTATCCTTGGATCAATCAAGTGACAAAAAGGATTTTCTCCTATCTACTATGTGCCAATAATGGCTAACATTCCTTCATTTATGATGATATCATGCAATGATGTTATGTTATATTCAATTATGCTTAAGTATAGCTTACAAAGAATCTACTATAGACTACACCTTCATGATATGAGGTCAAATAGACTTATGTTGAAACTAAGTTAGCCTATCTACCAAGTTACAATGTAGCATACCATGGAACTCAACTCCAAGAATTCTCATCCAATGAGTCACCTCCCCAGAACCAAGTTAATAGACTTCCCAAACTATGAGTTGTCCTCAAGACATGGACCTACATCCAGGGTTAGAATTGTGGCCTACATGAGCTAATCTCATTAAAACCTCCTACATACCTATAATCTATGCATCTCAAAGTCACACGTAGTTCTAAACTAGCTCACTAAACCACTAGCTTGCAAATGTTCCCAGATCCATCCTAGAAAAGTCCCCAATTTTCCATTCCTAGATCAGTTCAATTTCACCTAGGATCAATTCCCCAACAAGACCCTACACCAAACTACACAAAGAAACCCATACCACTTCGAGCAACCCAGATTAAACCTTGGCTCGGATCCAAACCTTACCTACACCACAACCATGAGCAACTAGCCCACTACACAATCCCAATCACTATGAACACCTAGCTCGACACACAACCCCAAGTATACTCCTAAGAGTCATCTTGGATGAGATCTTACACCACAACTATGTCTGCCCTATGCACAACAAAGCCCAAAGTTAACTAATTAGAAGCTCATCATTAGCTCTGATGGGACTAGTATATCTCCAAGCTACACCTCAGAACAATAAATCACTTATCTAACAACCAACATCACATCCAACATGCATACCCAATATTCACTCCTAAGAACAACTCGTCAATTTGGAATCACTTAAGAACTCATCAGCCTTAAGCTCATCTTTAATCTTCTATGCAAGAACCCATGCATAGTAGTCTTTCCAGCAAGGCATCACGTCGCATATCCAACATATCCATGAAGAGCTAGAAAATATTTTATAACCAATATAATGCATCCTAGAGCCATTACTCACTCAAGGATTAGAAGATGAAGAGACTCACTAGGGGTAGACAACATGCACTATAATTTGTTCCAACTCAGGTCTCATCTCAAAGGTTGTTACACCCTCCCCCACCTAACTTAGGTGACATCCTTGGTCCCTACAACACCAAACTTCTGAGTTAGAAAATGCTTTTTAAAACCATCTCTTCACTTCATCTTGGATCACACAGAAATGACATGCTCCAGATCTACTCCATAAAAAAACACCTGACTTAAGATTCCATCCTTAGTCGATATAGATTATCTCAATTCCAGATTCTCCACCAAGTCCAACTCATGAAGTCATCTTCCCATCAAGCTCTTACCAATTAACCAAAATTTGTAACAAAAGTAATCTATACTATTTATCCATCAATAGATAGTCAAGTAGTTTGGACTCATGCCTCGCCTTTACCTTCCACTTACTCAATTTACTTAAGAAAAGTAGCTCGATACTGGACCTAGGCTAGAACATTGCATCCTAGAGGCTTCCCCAACTTAGCATCACCAAGAATCAAAGGAAAACCCAAACCACTAAGTGATCATCCTACAACTTGCTTTCACTTACCCAAACTATCACGCCAAGATCAACTTTACCGAATTCTCCCACCAAACTGGCATACTACTTTGATACAAGCTCGCAAGAGTTGGTATGAAACTGATACCAATCTCAATATCGCTATGATACCAACTCGCCAGAGTTGTGTATCAAATCATATTAGGATGCTAGGTTTGGTGATGTCTTCGATATGCACAAATAAAGATATACTCAAATGAACTAATAGAGTTTGTATCAAATGCACACCTTCAGTAACAATGTATTCAAAGATAATTTTACTATATTGTTGTTTCTGATATAACTCTTTAAATATCTACAATGGTATGTAAATCAATATTTCTTCAATCACAGTCAAATAAATTATCTTCAATCACTGGTAACAAGTAGTGAGAAATGATATGCTAACTAATTTTCTTCCTATCGACTTGGATCCCCAATAAAAAAATTTTAAAAAGTAAAATGTAATTCATTTCTATTTCGATGAAAGGATAACATTTTCTATACCAGTTTTGTACAAGCTACCAAACAAACATCAACTTATCATAGCTATTTCGACACAAATAACAAAAAATTTTGACGACAGAGTTATACAAGTGGCAACATGGTCTTCCTTTTATCATCTCAATTTTGATGACCTGATATACAATAACATAGTATCAAATGACTAGGTTTAGGTGATCACTAGTTGTCCTTAATCCATCAGACAACCCTCAAACCTAATCTAGCATTCAGGTCGATTCAAAATATAGAAGAAACCATAAAAATGTATCAAATATGATTTCAAAACATAATTCAATGTATACAAAGATCAGATGCATCATAAAAAAGACCCTAATAGCCTGTAGTACCTATTCAAGCCCTAAAACACCAATTTGACCTAAAAACTAGCCTTTTGGACATTCAGCGCAATTATTAGTTTATGCAATGCATTCATGGGTTTGATTAAATGCATTTCTCAATAGCATTCAATACATATGCAAAGTTGATTTAACATAAATGGATAGGCATATACCTGTGGAATATACACAATCAAGGTTTGAATCAATGCAACTATATGCTAAAACAACCCAATTATCAGTTTAAGCAATGCATTCATGGGTTTGATAAAATGCATTTCTTAGTAGCATTCAATGCATATGCAGAGATGATTCAACACAATTAGAAATGTATGCAACACATTTGGGGTAAAGAAAAAATGCATTTGGATAGTGAATCAATGCACATTGATAGAGGATTCAATACATATACGGGACTGGAAAATTTAGAAATAAAAAATATGAAAGTCCAAATTGATCTTACAGCTAAAATTAGGCAAAATTAGGCTCCTGGAAGCAGAATCCAAGGAATATCCAATTGAGATATCCTCGAAACACATATATTCCACCCATCAAACCCATCCTAGACATAATACCAATCTATAATTTCAATCCCAAACATGCTAGAAGATTGTTGATCATGTTAGAGTTTCAGATTTATGTGTGCTAACATTAATTTTTTTTCATTGATGTCAACATACTTTTTGTTGTCTCAAACAGTGTATTCAAGATCTTTGATAAGGAGTATTTTTAGTTTTTTAGATGCTATGCTAAATATCTTGAGATGCAATCATGAGGTATTGTTATGATATATTTGTAGATCATCTATAGAGGTTCACAAAGGTTTCTTTGACAGTTTGAGTAAGATATGATTGAGTTTCTTGTTATTGGTGTCACAGTATTCCTATGAACATTGGATGAGTATTTGGTTTATTATGACTTAGATTTGACATTTCAGAGGTTGTGAAGCTATTTATTGTATGTTCCTTATCATTGTATTCATAGCTATTATTTTTCATGATTCAGAGTATAGAAAGTTATCATTTGTTATGTCTGAGTTTGGTATTTTAGTGTTCCTATTGATCAAAGTTAAAGACGAGTTTGGATTTCATATTGGAGATAATGTGAAGGTTATGGATGGTATTCATGTTTCTTGTTTGTGTTCTTAGATCATGTGATGATCATTTTATTGGTTTAATTTGGTTAAGGTGATTAGATTTGCTTCTTTGGTAGCGTGTCGGTATTTCTTCATTTAGGTCCTAGTTGACTTGATGGAGTAACATGTTGTGATTGTTAATGTTTCTTCAGTAGAACTTGTATGTGTTTGAGGATGAATATTTGGGTCCTAAATAAGTCTTAGATGAGTTTATTTCAATTACATTGAATATTGATCATAATTTGAATATCTTTTATTGTACTAGGTCTTAGCCGACTTAATGGTTGATTATTATTTTTAATCAATAAAAATGAGAGATCATTAGTAATTGAGAGTATTAATGAGAGGTTGAGAGGATTATATATATTTTTTTTTTTGCATCTAAGGTAAAGTCTATAATTTATCAAAACTATATCATCGTAGGAGATTCTATTTTTTAGTTGATTTGTAAAGGACTTATGTCCACCCCATTGTAATTGAAAATAGATCGATGAACCTAACTAAGGGAAAAAACTTAGATTGTATTGTGAGTAGTGAGCCTACAGATTGGGATGTAAGCTTGTGGTCGCAATTCCATCCTTTGTTCTTTATTTTTCTTTTAACTAGGAAATACTTTTAATAGAGTACATTCATCTAGTGCTTATAATCCTCATCAGGGTTTTCCCTTAACCGAGTTTCCTCGAGAACAAATCTTTTTGTTATGTTCTTTGTGTTGTAGATCTTTCATTATTTTTTATCTTTTAGATCTAAGTGGCTAAAGTGGAATTAAAGTAATTAGGTATAAATAACTGATTCACCCCACACCCCCCGCCTGCCCCCTCTCAGTTGTTCTTTCCTCCTTTTGGGCCTAACAATTGGTAGAAAATCTAAGTCCTTTTTGAAGAAGATTGACCGCTTGAAGGAGATCCATCATGGCAAGTATAAGAAGAGAGAGTCTAAAGTTTTATGGAAACATTTACCTGATTTGGAAGGATTAGATGACTACCTATATGATATGCATGGGAATAGGACATGAATAATGACATATCACTGAGAAGCCTTATAATATTCTAAATAACCTAACAAATGCTACTACAGATGAGAAGAATAAATTCAAGAACATGTTAGCAAGAGAGGCATTGATAAGCACCTTATTAGATTCAAAATATTCACACATTTATGGATTGAGGACTGCACATGAGGTATGGACAAAATTAGAAACTATTTATGAATGTGATACTTATGTTAAGAAAGCTACGTTGTAGGGACAAAAAGATAAATATGAAGACATGAAAATGAATGAAGGAAAGACTGCCTCATTTTATTTGCAAAGAGTGAATGATCTAGTCTATGAAATCAAATGTGTTGGAGGAACCTTAATAGATAATGAGGTTTTTGAAAATATTTTGATATCTTTGTATGTATTTTAGAGTGAGAATGTTGTTTCTATTAAATAATTAAGAACCATAACACCTATTTCAAGATAATTTTTGGCTAGAAGACTTTGTGCCTATGAGATGAATACACTTAGTAAGAAACTTTCAAATATTGAAACTGAATTCAAAGCAAGTGTGACCAACTATGACTAGGGAGAGCTATCCAAAGATGAAATTAAAACACTATGATAAGGATTGGGAAGAGATCATGGTAGAATAGAGGAATATTGATGAACTTAAAGCCTTGATTGAAAGAAGACTACCTAAGGGTTGTGACAAGTTTGAAGGAAGATTACATTTAAAATGTTTCAATTGTAATAAGATTGGTCATATTACATCTAGATGTCAAAAAAAAAATTAGAAGGATACTAGAGATAAATATAATAAATATCATTGTAAGGGTCATAAAAAAATTTATGTTGCTGAAGAAGGTGTGACTAATGATGAGTCTATTACTAGTGAGGATTAAATTTCATTTATTGTTATTAAAGAGGATAATCCTAATGAATAAAAAGCATGGATTTCAAGATTTTTTAAAAGAGATAAATGGGTCATTGATAGTGGATTCTGACATCATATGACTGGTGATAAAGATAAGTTTGTGAATCTTGGGGACTATGATAGAGGTGTTGTTAGATTCAGTAACAATTCTCCTTATTTGATTAAAGGAAAAGAATACATTATTCTTGATGGTAAAAACATTATTGATGATGTCTTTTATGTTGAAGGTTTAAGTAATAACTTGTTGAGTGTTCGATAGTTATTGGATAAAGGTTACAAATTGGAATTCATGGATAGAATCTGAAAAATCATTGGAATTACAAGAAATCTTATTGCATTAGGTACACAAACCATTGGTAATCTATTTCATTTGAGAACCGTTAACAAAAAATATTTGATTGGAAATGTTGATGATAGTTGGTTATGGTATAGAAGACTTTGTCATGTGAACTTTGATAATATGGTGAATATTAGCACTACTCATGCTATGAGAGATAGATAGTTTATTCTATTTATTTATGATTATTAAAGGATGGTGTGGATAACATTTTTGAAGGAAAAATCAGAAGCTTTTTAGAAATTTTAGATATTCAAGATATTGGTGGAGATAGAATCCAAAAGAATATTGAAATGCCTAAGACCAGACAGAGGTGGAGAGTGTACATATGATAAGTTTTTTGAATTTTATGAAGAACATGGGATAAAGAGATAGATGTTTGCACCCTGATCCCCACAACAGAATGGTGTAGCTAAGTGAAGGAACATAACTATCCTACACAAAGCTAGGACTATGATGTTTGAAGGAAAAGTACCATAGATCTACTAGAGAGTAGTTGTGTGCACCATGTTATATACTTTGAACTAGGTACAGATTAAGTAATGAACTAGTAAGACTCCTTATGAACTTTAGTATGGTCATGTTCCTATAGTAAAATATTTTAGAATTTTTGGAAGTAAACTCTACATTAAGAGAGATGAAGATACTAGAAAGTTTGATCCTAGAAGTGAAGAAGGAACATTTCTTGGTTTTCCTAAAAAGAGAAATGCATATAAATGGTATAAATATACACTAAAGAAGACTGTTGAAAGTGAAAATTTTAGATTTTATGAGAATGAGAAGAGACCAGAAAGGAATTGTAGGTATGATATGATTAAAGATGACATTCAGATTGTGGAAATGCAAAATCAGAATCAAGATGGATTGGAATTAGAACAATGAGAACCAGAAAGAAATGAAGTGGATGTAAACACCGAAGGGTCTGCTACACATCCTATAATGAAAAATCCAAGGTATGTAAGGATAAATCACTCTCAAGATGTCATTATTGGTGATAAGAATAGAGGTGTTCATACTAGACTAGTAATTGCTATAGAAGAAACATATTTACTATTTGAATTTGAGCCTAAAGATGTTAAAAAAAATGTATTGATGAGAGTTGGATGAAAGAAATGAAGGAAGAAATTGATCAAATTAAAAATAATAAGACTTGGATCATTGTTCCAAAACCTCTTAACAAAAATTTGATAGGTACTAAGTGGATATTCACAAATAAGCTGAATTAAGATGATAAACTAGTTCAGAATAAAGCAAGACTGATATGCAGAGGTTATTCACAAATGGAAGGTACAGATCTTACTAATAATTTTTCTCTTCTTGCTAGACTTGAAGATGTTATATTAATTCTTTCATATTCATCTTATAGAAAATTCAATGTTTATCAGATGGATGCTAAGTCTACATTCTTAAATTGTGAATTTGAGGAAGATGTTTATATTGAGTAGCCTAATGGTTTTACTCTAACCGAAGAAAAAGATATGGTTTCTAAGTTGAAAAAAGCCTTGTATGGATTAAAGAAAGCTCCTAGAGCCTACTATGCTAGATTGGATAGGTATTTTACAAAGATTAGTCTCAGCAAAGGTACAACAACAAAAAAATTTATATTTTCAAATAGTTGATGATAATGTCTTGATTGTTGAAGTATTTGTTGATGATATCATATTTGGTGGAAATAATGAGTTAAGTGGAGGTTTTTTAGATAAATTGAAAAAATAATTTGAGATGTCTATGCTCAATGAAATGAAATTATTTCTTGGATTGAAAGTTACACAGCTAGATAAAGGAATGTTCATTACTCAGTCGAAGTATGTCAGAGAATTATTGAAGAAATTTGGTATGGAAGATTAAAAATCGGTAGGAACCCCTATGGTTACTAGTTGCAAGCTAACTAAGGATGATGATTCTTCTTGTGTTAATTAGACATTTTACATATCTATGTTTGATGGACTATAATATCTAACTCATTCTAGACTAGATATATCAAATGTTATATTACTACAAGATTTCAAGTTGAACTAAAGGAATGTCATATGGTTGTTGTGAAAATAATTTTTAGATACTAGAAGGGTACAATTGACTATGGATTATGCTATGAAAAATATGATGACTTCACTCTATGTGCATACAATAATGCCAACTAGGAAGATAATATGGATGATAGAAAAAGTACTAGTAGAGGTTCATTCTTCTTGGGTAAGAAATTGGTTTATTGGACTAGTAAGAAAAAGGATTTTATTTCTTAATGCATTGCTAAAGCTGAGTATGGTGTTCTTCCATTAACCATAATCAATCTATTTGGATGAAGAAAATATTGAATGGCATAAGGATAAACATTCATGAACCTATTTTTATTCACTGTGATAATTCTAATGCTATAAATATTTCAAAGAATATTTTCTGCATTCAAAGACAATGCAAATTTCTATTAAGTATCATGTCTTGAGGGATAAGGTAAATGAAAAATAAGTGAAGTTTGAATGTGTATCTTCTAAGGAACAAATTTCTGACATCTTTACAAAGCCTTTTTCAAAGGCTACTTTTGAGTAGCTTAGGTGAAATATTGGGGTGATAGCCCCTCCAGATCAGATCTAATGATGCTAAAGATAGCATCAATCTAGAGAATCAATTAGAATATTATTTTCTAGATTGATGAGAATTGGAGAATACTCCTCAAGGGGAGTAGTCTTATGGCTATTTCTTGGTTTGGTATTTTTTTTATATCAATGGACCTTTTCTATTTTTGTCAAGGAGGTAGAAGATTGAGTGAAAAACATAAGTAAGATCAGAGCTTGTAGAGATTGTGTTGAATTTGAATATTCAGAGTGATCAGGTGGATATATTTTAAAGTGATCAGATGGATGTAGAATTGACTTTGTGCATTGATCAATTTTTCACTACATATGTTTCCATCAATTCCAATGGGGGATTTTTTTGAAATATTTTTAGCATGTCAGAGTTTTGGATTAGGGTGTGCTAACATTAGTATTTTTTCATTGATGTCAAAATACTTTTTGTTGTCTCATACATTGTGTTCAGGATGTTTGGTAAAGAGGATTTCAGTTGTTCAGATGCTATGCTGAAGATATTGAGATACGATGGTGAGTTATTTTCTTGAGATATCTATAAATCATCTATAAAGGTTCACAAAATTTGGTCTGGCGGTTTTTGTAAGATATGATCAATTTTATAGTTACAAGTGTCACAATATTCCTATGAATAGTGGATGGGTATTTGGTTTGGTATGACTTATATATTTTTTTTCAAAGGTTGTGAAGTTGGTTATTGTATGCTCCCTTATCATTGTATTCAAAGTTAGTGTTGTTCATGATTCAGAGTACGAGAAGCTATCTTCTGTTATGTCTAAGTTCAATATTTTAGTGTTCCCATTGATCAAAGTTAAAGATGAGTTTGGATTTCATATTGGAGATGATGTGAAGGTTCTAGATGGTTTTCATTCTTCTTTTTGGCATTTCTTCATTTAGGTCCTAGCTAACTTGATGAATTAACATGTTGAGATTCATTATGTTGATTTAGTAGCACCCATGTGTGTTCAAAGATGAATATTTGGGTCTTAGATATCTAAGTATTGGTTAACTTTATTGGGATAACATTTAAGACTAAGCATAATATTTATATATTTTATTTTATTACGTCTTAGCTAACCTAGTGATTTATTATTCTTTGTAATCAGTATGAGAGATAATTTTTTAATTGAGAGTATGTATGAGAGAGAGAGAGAGAGGAGTATATATATTTGTGTTCTCATTTATCTTGGTGGACTTTACTTTCTAACAATTGGTATTAGAGCAACAGGCCCTTGAAGGAAAAGTTTAACAATTTAGGGAGATCCATGGTGAGTCATTTCAGGAAAGAAAGCCCTAAGTTTGATGGAGTGAACTTTGATAGCTGGAAAGAAAAGATGAAGACACATTTTCTTTGTTTAGGACTAGGATATTGGTTAATCACAAAGAACAAGAAGACTATCATTGAAGAAGAAAAAATTGAATAATGTACTAATGATGAGAGAGATCTATTCATGTGTAACATACTTATCAGAGAACCACTCTTGTCAGCCCTTCCAGAAAATGTGTACAATCATGTCAAATATCTAAAAATATGTCATGAAATTTGGTTAGCTTTACAATCTAATTTTGAAGGTGATGAACATGCAAAGAGAGTCAAATTACATAATTGGATATATGCATTCGAAGATATCAGAATGATGGAAGATGAATCTATTAGAAGCTATATTGGTAGAATGTCAGAAATTGTTGCATGTATAAAATCATGTGAAAGAATCAAGACAGAGAATGAAGTGATATGGAAAATTCTAAGGACATTAACTCCTAAATTTAAGCATACAGTGCAAATGATTGACCAAGTTATACTTTGTATTGAGAACTTCACAAGAGAAACCCTTCTTGGAAGACTAGAAGCAGCAGTGATGAACTTGAGATAGTTATGAGATCTACCTAGAATGGAGACAACATTCAATGCACTTAGTATTTATCCTACTTTGTCAAGAATCATTAGTGTAAGTGGAGATTATGCTAGTGGATAGAAATCTAGGAATGAAGAAGACAGGAAGATTGAGGAAGGAATTGCCTAACTTGTGAAAAGAGAACCAGACGGCAAGAAAATTTTTAAATGTTGGACTTGTCAAGAATATAGTCATTTTTCATCTAAATGTCCTAAGAGAGTAAAGAAGTATAGAAATAATTTTAAACCTAGAAGATCTAAAGAATGTTACTATGCCAATGATGAATAATTTGAAGCTAGTGTGGAGAAATCTCTAAGTGAAAGTGATAATGAGAATGATGATATAGGATTTGTAGCTATAAAAGAAGAAAACCTTGAAACAAAAGTTAAAGAAGAACAAGCTTTAGTTTCTCAACTAGAAAAGAAATTTGATTGGATTATAGATAGTGGTTGTTCACATCATATGACTGGAGACATGAAGAAATTCATAAAGTTGAAAAAATATGATGGAGGAATTGTTAGAGTTGGAAACAATGCACCTTGTTTGATAAAAGGAATAGGATCTCTTACTCTTGATGGAAAGACTAACACTGATGATGTTCACTTTGTGGATGGATTGAAACATAATATTTTGAGTGTTGGATAGCTATTTGATAAGGGATATAAAGTTTGCTTTACTAAAAAAACTTGTTTAATGAAAGATAAGGATGGTAATTGGAACTGGATCAAGAACTAGATGTAATGTATTTTAGTTGAATCCTACTAAGATGACATGCTTGATTACTAAGATTGATGACATTTGGTTATGACATAGAAGATTTTGTCATATAAACTTTGATAACATTATGAAAGTAAGGACTACACTTGCAGTAAGATATTTGCCTAAAATTATGAAACCTACTAACATGATTTTCAAAGAATGTGTTATGGCTAAACAGAAGAGAAGCTAATTTCCTAGCAACAAGTTTACAACAATAGAGAAGTTGGAAATTGTTGATACAGATTTGAGTGGTCCCACAAGGACTAAAGGATTCTATGGTGAAAGCTACTTTATAATTCTTGTTGATGATTTTACAAGAATGATGTGGATTGTATTTCTTAAAGAAAATTCTAAGGCATTTGATAAGTTTAGAGTAATTAAAAACAAATTTGAGAATGAATCTTGAATGAAGATTAAATGTTTGAGACCAGATAGAGGTGGATAATTTACTTCAAAAGAATTTAACACTTTTTGTGAAGTGATAGGCATTAAGAGACACTTTTCAACCCCTAGAGAACCTTAACAAAATGGTATTGCAAAAAGAAATAGGTCATTAACTGAAGTAGTAAGAATGTTTTTGGCTTACCCAGCCTATAAGAAGTTTAAAGTATATCAGATGGATGTGAAGTCAACATTTATGAATGGAGAATTAGAAGAAGAAGTTTACATTGAGAAGCCTGAAGGTTTTAACTTAACTCATGAAGGAGACATGGTATGCAAATCAACAGTAGCAAACCCTCCCTATTTGAGTTTTCCAAGATCAGAAGCAGTTTCCCTAGCTTTCCTAGAGCCTAACACCCACAATGTGTGTGGGGTAGCATGAACTATAGTTTTTGTCATGTGAGCCAATCCAACGTCTCATTATTCCAATGCAGGGGAGCCTACTATTCTTTCCCTAAACAAAGCTTTATATGGACTTAAACAAGCACCAAGAACTTGGTATGCAAGACTGGATAAGTATTTGACAAAATTAGGATTTACTAAAGGCACAGTAGACAATAACTTTTATATGAAAGAAATTGAAAATGGTTTGTTGGTTGTATTTATTTTTGTTGACGATATTATCTTTGGAGGAGAAGATGAAGCCAGTGATAAATTTGTAGATGAAATGAAGACTGAATTTGAAATGAGTATGAGTGGTGAGATGAAATATTTTTTAGGATTGCAAATAACACAAAATAGTGATGGTATCTTCTTATGTCAAACAAAGCACTTGAATAAATTATTGAAGATATTTGGAATGGAGAATTGTAAGCTAGTTGGCACACCTATGGTAACTGGACACAAGTTATCTAGCACAGATGAGACTCCTACAATTGAACATAAGAGGTATAGATGTATGATTGGAGGATTGCAATATTTAACTTATACAAGACCAACCATATCACATGTGGCTGGAATCGTTGCAAGATTTCAAGATGATCCTAAAGAATCACATTATGTGGCAGTAAAAAGGATACTAAGGTACTTGAAAGGAACAATTGAATATGGATCGTGGTATGAAAAATATGATGAATTTACCCTATGTGCATATATAGATACAGATTGGGGAGGCAAGGTTGATGACAAAAAGAGCACAAGTGGTGGAGCATTTTTCCTTGGAGGAAGATTGGTTTCTTGGCTAAGCAAGAAATAAAATTTTATTTCACAGAGCATAGCAGAAGCAAAATATGTAGCAACAAAAAAAAATTATAACCAAATAATATGGATGAAACAAATGTTGAAGGACATTGGAATAAAATTTGATGAGCTTGTTATTATACACTATGATAACACCAATACAATTAGTATGTCTAAGAACCCTGTACTACATTTTAAGACAAAACATATACAAATAAAGTATCATGTAGTAAGAGAGAAAGTTGCAGAGAAAGAAGTAAGACTTGAGTATATAAGTACAAAAGAGCAGATTGCAAATATATTTACAAAGCCTTTGCCTAAGGATATATTTGAGTATCTGAGAGGTATGCTTGGGGTTATGCCCCAACCTACTTTTGAGAAGTGATGCAAATTGTTGCATCAGTCTAGTGGTATATGAGCTATATCTTTTTCTGGATTGGATGTTGGTACTTCTGCTATGGGGGAGTATGTGTTTATAAGCTAAGTCATGAGGACTCTAGTGAATGTATTTTCTGAAAAGTGTCTTATGACATTGAAGTTGGTATTGACATAGTGATGTATTATCTGTCATTGATGTCAATGGGGGAGAAGGATACATGAAAAATAATCTATTGAAGAGAATATAAGGAAGAAGGATACAAGAAATATAAAATGGAAAACTAAAAGAATTAAACAGGAAAAAAAAGAAAGATTTGATTGATGAAGAGGACTTGAAAATATTTTAGAGCAGCAGTGTTGCAGTTTTGGTATTCATGGAACTTGGATGCTTTTCATCTATGTTGCCATCAATGCCAATGGGGGAGATTTTTAGGAATGAATGCTGAATATATCCTATGGAGGATTATTCACATCCATTCTATAGCAGTTGAAGTTGCATTCATGACTATGATTGTCATTGATGTCAACACGGTGATCTACTAAAAATTAGTAGAGGAGCAGATAGTGTTTGTATTAGCGCACGTGGGATATTGAAGATCAAGCTATAAAAAGTTGAGGAATTAATCTATGATGTTTGTTGGGATCATAGTTAAGAGCATATTTAGAAATTCAAATTTCATGATAGTCATGTGTAATTCAGTAGAAGCAGTATTCAGGTACTGTTCCTGAGAAGCAATTTGTGGAAATTGGGTGATATCTCCTAACTTGGATAGAATCTGAGCATGCGAGGTTGGACAGATGATGAAGACATGATGATTATGATGTGGGCATTATAAAAAGGTCAAAGGTCACACGAGTGAAGAATTATCTTGATTGGAAGCCAACAGTTTTATTTAGTTATGGAATATTGTGTAACGTGTGGAAGATTTTATTTTGCAATTTGTATGCTGACTCATTTGTAATTATTTGAGTGTGGTATAAAGGAAGGATTGTTTTCCTTATTGTAATGTAGAAATTGTAATATGTATATGAGAAATAGTATGAAAGTGAAATGTGAAATTGTGCAATATTTTTTGTAAGAGGATATGTGAAGTATAGAGAACTGGTATTGAGATCTGATGAAGTAGCTGGTGCAGTTTGGCATAGATAGAGGAGAAGTGATAAGTTGTTGAGATCAGTAATATTTTTGTATTATTCTATTGATTAATGTAGAGATCAGTTGGATAGTGTGTTCAATGATCTTTCCCTTGAAGCTTTTTGGACAGTGGGTCCTTTTGTCTTCCATAACTCCTAAGAGGGTTAGAATCTTTTAACAGGGATTCAAAGTCTCTAAATAGAGATTCATATGTACAGAATGTATTTCATAAGGTTCCTAATAGAGTCCAACCTCTCACAAGGAACTTTCATATTAGTATTTATCATCTTAAAATGGAATCACTTCCATCTTGATAGGTTTAGCACCCTCTTTTAGTGCATTTATCATGATAAACTTACATTTAGGATGCATCTTGCACTTGATTTCCTTCATTCTAGGTGAAATTAGGATTAGGATCCTAAGGATTCTCCTTGATTTCCCTTCTTCATGGATCAATTTTCTAGGTAGGATCTAGGTATAGGGTATATGCAAGATCATGAGGAGCCAAAAAGTGGCGATGTTAAAAATGTTCACTTTTCACTCATCCAAAACCGCATGAAAATGCTTGTTGACTTTTTAGTAGGCCTGGGTGTCAGTACACCTAGGCAAACTTGACACCAAAGCACAAATGTAATTGGGTACCTAAAAACATATCGAGTACCTGATAGTTTTTCGGGTACTCGAAACCTATGGCATAAATCAAAACCCATAGGCTGTGTTTGTCATTTCTCTCATTGTTTTTAGGTTTGTAAAATGACTCTATATATCTGATACTTGATTTTTTCGAGTATCTGATTTTTGTAACAACAAATTCGACTCCACAGTATATACGGTAAGTAAATTCTTTGTATTTTTTTATTATTTTATTTCATTTTGATGCTAAATGTAGTTTTTTTTGGTTAAAATAGGGTTTTCTATTTATTTTTATAATTATATATGAAATCAAATCGAAATTTAGATTTTTTTTTAATTTAATCAGGCATAGCTGACAACAATGAAGGAAATTAACCCTCCCGCACCAAATAACGATCCACAAAACAATCCCCTGTCTCAAAACACTCAATCTTTACAAGATTTTATGCAAGATAATTTGAACACAATACGAGTTTCCAAAACATATATCAGAATATACCTACATTAGGTCCCATGCTTGCCACCCTAAATACTATTGTTGAAAACATTGACACACTCACAAGACAACATAATACTTCTCTTCATTAGTGTGATGATATGCACGCCCAATTTGATGATGGGCTTGACCATGATGGGATTGCGGCCCTTAATATAACTAAGGAAGATATAGCATCCCTTTTTGTAAATCCTAAAATTGGATTATAAGTTGACCCCAAGAAGCCCAAATTATCAATAAAATGGTGCACAAATGAAGCAATGCGCACACACTTTTGGGATTGCTGGTGGATGCTTTTTGATAAACCACCCCATAGCAATTTGTAGCTCCCTTTCTATTTCATAAAAAAATTATATGTTGAGTTTGTGCTTGGTCACAATGTTAATTATTTTAGCATGAGGCCCAAAATGGGATAGGAAGAGGAGCTCCTCAGACTAGGCCATTTGCCCAGTGTAAAAAGGCCACTACCTTCATCTCCCCCACTGATGTCGCACCCCCTCCTCCACTATAGCATCCCAATATCATTGCAAAGGATACCTCATAGACTATTTGGGCCATTCATCTACTGAGTGATCAGTTGATCACACAGACCAGGTCAGTGTTTCCTCCTAGTGTGGATGATGTCAGTGCATCAACATCTCATCAAAGTTCACATGTATGCGGGCCCCATATTTGTATTATATGCAAGAATATGTGCCTCAGACCACTTACTGATTCTGATACATATCAGTATGTTATTGATGAGGAGGATATATGAGATGCAACTATAGAGGATGCAACACCTCATGGAGCATCTACATCTCATGAAAGTGCTTAGGAGGTGTACGCAGAGGCATGGACTCCTATTGATATGGTAAGAGTAAACATTATAAATAAATTTGTCACGTGAATTATTTAATTTAAAAATTTATTTATTTAGATTATTTTAAATGATTGCATGCACTTATGGATATATATTTTTTCCATTTATTTTCAGTCGATGACAAAGGAGTTGAGACAGGTGGATGACTCCACACTTTCAGCCATTTCATTTGGCCTTGATGCCTATATGATATATTATAAATTATGTACCCATTAGGTTTTTTTATATCATTTGGTGTACATGCTTAAATCTCTATCAATTAGAGAAATAAAATTCATACATTTACTAATATATTGTCATCCTATTGTACTCTTGCCCTCTACAGCTGATGTCAGTGAGGGGCACGAGGGGGTTCCTTCATCAAGTGTCGACAAAGGAAAGGTAATTAATTGTTTAAGATTAATTATATATGCATATGTATGTCACTTGTGTGTAGTAATAAATATTTTACTTGCACTTTATTGTATACGGTGTGGCTCTTGATGATGTCCCAACACAGATTCAGGAGCCTAGGCTGATAGGCATCTCAATTTGGAGTAATAGCCCGAATGTATGTAGACTTTTACATATTGTTATTTGTATTTTATAACCAGGGTTGTTATGATGAAGTACATTTATATATAATTGACAATATTTTTACTCTCATAGGTTACTCCCCGTGTGAGGGAGGGCCCATGAGAATCTTTTGTATCTTCATTGACCCAGCCCACTATTCTAGAAGAGAGATCAATAGATGTAAGTTTTAATTTTAGTTCAATCAATTTGTAATTTTATTATGCTATCATCCTATTTTGTAGATTTATTACTCTATGTTGCACCACCCTATTAATCTCATTATTGCAAATATATATTTATAGGTAGAAGTTGGTATTGTTGGCATGGTCCCTTCACTACCAAAGACTTATGCTAGGATACCTAATCATGGTAGGTGACTGAGAGGCCATGTACAAATATTTGTATTCAATTGTAATTTTAATTAAATTAGTGTTTGAGTTATAAATTATATATATATATATATATATATATATATATATATATATATATATATATATATATATATATATATATATATATATATATATATATATATATATATATATATATATATATATATATATATATTTGTATGTATGTATGTATGTATGTATGTATATGTATATATACATATATGTATATATATACATATATATGTATACATATATATGTATACATATATATGTATATATATATATATATGTATATATATATATATATATATATATATGTATATATATATATATATATATGTATATATAGATATATATGTATACATATATATGTATACATATATACATATGTATACATATATATATATATATATATATGTATATATACATACATATAAATATACATATACATATACATATACAGATACATATATATATATATATATATATATATATATATATATATATATATATATATATATATATATATATATATATATATATATATATATATATATATATATATATTATATAAACTAAGCAATCTAACTTAGGTTTGAACTCATTTTTTATGCAGGATCAATCAGAGCCAAACACTTCTTCAAAGAGGTTACATTTTGATGATCCCCCTATGACATAGGATGTAGTTTTAGTTTTGTGGTCATTTAGAGATTCCACTTGGCACATTTTGAGATGGCATATATGCCACATTGTACACCTTGAAACATTGATTTTGTAGACATTTTGAAATGGCATGTGCGATATTTTTAAATGGAGATACTTTTGATACATTCAATACTTTCTATATATAGAACATGTTCATTTTTATGTTATATTTGTGTCATCTTTTGTATAAATATTTATTATTCATTTTTATGGAATTGAATTGTGAAGTTATATCTTGATTATGATTATCATTATGATTTAAATTATATCTTGTTGAAGTTACATTTGTTTTTCTTTACTCTGGAATACCCTGTTCATGGAGCTTATTATGTTTGAGGTTTAACTTCTATAGATTTCCTATGTTCTTATGTTTCATAGCATTATATATACTCACTTGAGCCACTTAGTACTACATTGTTTCAATACTATGTATATACTCAATGTGTATATAACTCATCATACTGGGGTTTACCAAATCCATAGAGAAATGTAGCACTTGTGCTGTTAGGTCACTTGGGTCGAGCGTAGTCACGAGCATTCTAGTGACTCCATGGGTAGAGTAGGGTTGTTAGTCACGTTTACCTAGCCAACCAGAGCTAATGGAGTAGATGGTTCAATCACAAGACAGATGGTATAAAAGATACATTGCAGAGCTACTTTCAACTAACCCTCACTACAAGTTTTGGCATCGGCTGAGATCGCCTTGCCAAATGCAAATGAAGTTGAATCACCCAAAACCAAGAGAGGTTATTGTAGAACATAGAAACATGATCACGTAGCCCCTAATGATTTTTCTATACCTCTCATGAGGTTTGAGATACAAGCCTCGAAATATCAATGCCCAATTGTGCTTAGTGCACCTTGGGGTCACTTGCGTCGAGCGTGGTCGTGAGTGTTCCAATGACTTCATGGGTGGAACAAGGTTATCACAAGCATTTACCTAGCCAACTAGAGCTAATGGAGTAGATAGTTTAATGCTAGGATGGACGGTTTGAAAGATACACTGCTGAGCTACTTTTAACTAACCCTCACTGCAAGTTTTGGCATCGACTAAGATCACCTTGCCAAATAAAAATGAAGTCAAATCACCCAGAACTAAGAGAGGTTATTAGAGACCTCAAAAACATGATCCTGTAGCTCTTGATGGCTTGTCGATATCTCTCACGAGATCCTAGATATGAGCCACAGAAGATTTCTACCCAATCGTGCTTAATGCACCTTGGGGTCACTTAGGTTGAGTGTGGTCACAAGCGTTCCATTGACTCCATGGGTGGAATAGGGTTATCACTGGTGTTTACTTGAAAACTAGAGCTGATGGAGTAGATGGTTTGATGCTAGGATGGATGGTTTGAAAGATACACTGATGAGCTACTTTCAACTAACCCTCACTTCAAGTTTTGGCATCGACTGAGATCACCTTGCCAAATGCAAACAAAGTTGAATCGCCCAAAACTAAGAGAGGTTATTATAGACCTTAGAAACATTATCCCATAGCCTTGAATGGTTTGTTGATACCTCTCACAAGGTCTAAGGTACAAGCCTTAGAAGATCATTGCCCAATCATGCTTAGTGCACCTTGGGGTCACTTGGGTCGAGCATGGTCACGAGCGTTCCAGTGACTCTATGGGTGGAATGGGGTTTTCACTGGTGTTTAACTAGCCAACCAAAGTTGATGGAGTAGATGGTTCGATACCAGAATGGATGCTTTGAAAGATACACTGCTGAGCTACTTTCAACTGACCCTCACTACAAGTTTTGGCATCGACTGAGATTGCCTTGTGAAATGCAAATGAATTCAAATCGCCCAAAACCAAGAGAGGTTATTGTAGACCTTGGAAATATGATATTGTATCCCTTGATGGTTTGTTAATACCTCTCATGAGGTCTGAGATATAAGCCTTGGAAGATCACTACCCAATCATGCTTAGTGCAACTTGGGGTCACTTGGGTCGAGCGTGGTCGCGAGCATTCTAATGAATCCATGGGTGGAATGGGGTTGTCACTAGCATTTACCTAGCCAATTGGAGCTGATGGAGTAGATGGTTTGAAAGATACACTATATAGCTACTTTCAACTAACCCTCACTACAAGTTTTGACATCAACTAAGATTGGTTTGCCAAATAGAAACGAAGTCGAATCACCTAAAATTGAGAGAGATTATTGTAGACATCAGAAATAGGATCTCTTAGCCCCTAATAGTTTGTTGATACCTCTCATGAGGTCTAAGATATGAGCCTCGTAAGATCATTTCCCAATTGTGCTTAGTGCACCTTGGGGTCACTTGGGTCGAGCATGGTCGTGAGTGTTCCAGTGACTCCGTGAGTGGAATGGGGTTGTCACTAGCATTTACCCAGCCAACTAGAGCCAATGGAGCAGACGGTTTGAAAGAGACACTGCTGAGCTACTTTCAACTGACCCTCACTACAAGTTTTGGCATCGACTGAGATCACCTTACCAAATGCAAACAAAGTTAAATCACCCAAAACTGAGAGAGGTTATTTTAGACCTTGGAAAAATGATCTCATAGCCCTTGAAATTTTTTTAATACCTCTCATGAGGTCCAATATACAAGCCTCGGAAGATCACTTCCCAATCATGCTTAGTGCACCTTGGGGTCACTTGGGTTGAGCATGGTCACGAGCGTTCCGGTGACTCCATAGGTGGAATAGGGTTGTCACTAGCATTTACCCAGCCAATTAGAGCCAATGGAGTAGATGGTTTGATGCTAGTATGGATGGTTTGACAGATACACTATTGAGCTACTTTTAACTAACCCTCACTGCAAGTTTTGGCATTGATTGAGATCACCTTGCCAAATGCAAATGAAGATGAATCACCCAAAACTGAGAGAGGTTATTGTAGACCTCACAAACAAAATCCCATAGCCCCTAATAGTTTGTTGATACATCTCATGAGGTCCAAGATATGAGCCTTAGAAGATTGATGCCCAATCGTGCTTAGTGCACCTTGGGGTCACTTGGGTTGAGCGTAGTCACGAGCATTCTAATGACTCCGTGGGTGGAATGGGGTTGTCACTAGAATTTACCTAGAAAACTAGAGCCAATGGAGTGCATAGTTCAATGCTAGAATGGATAGTTTGAAAGATACACTGATGAGATACTTTTAACTGACCCTTACTGCAAGTTTTGGCATCAACTGAGATCACCTTGCCAAATGTAAACGAAGTTGAATCACCCAAAATCGAGAGAGGTTATTGTAGACCTTAGAAACATGATCTCATAGCCCCTAATAGTTTTTCAGTACCTCTCATGATGTCTGAGATATGAGCCTCGGAAGATCACTACCTATCATTGCCCAATCATGCTTAGTGCACCTTGGGGTCACTTGGGTTGAACGTGGTCATGAGCATTCCAATGACTTCATGGGTGGAACAAGATTGTCATTGGCATTTACCCAGCTAACTAGAGCTGATGGAGTAGGTGGTTTGAAGCCAAGACAGATGGTTTGAAAGATACACTAGTGAGCTACTTTCAACTGACCCTCAATACAAGTTTTGGCATCAACTGAGATCGCCTTGCCAAATGAAAATGAAGTTGAATCACCAAAAAATGAGAGAGGTTATTATAGACCTTAGAATCATGATTGTGTAGCCCTTAACGACTTTTTGATACCTCTCATGAGGTCTAAGATATGAGCCTTAAAAGATCGCTTCCTAATCGTGCTTAGTGCACCTTGGGGTCACTTGGGTCAAGCGTGGTTGCGAGCATTCCAGTGACTCTGTGGGTGGAATGGGGTTGTCACTCACATTTAAAATGTCATGAAAGTGAACCACCAACTTATAGGCCACACCATTTTTAGTAACGAAAAAGTTAACCCTTTTACTCTCTTGTGCAAACTCAAAAAGCACGTCACTTGCAAACCATAAAACACACAATGCATTATGGTACACTGGGCAGCCTGAAAGCAGTTTTGTTTTATAGATTGAGTAAGTTGTCCTTGGGAACATGTCCTTGTCTATAGTGGAAACAATTATGTTTTCATTTTGAAACAAGAGAAGACCCAAATGGGAAAGAATGCACACTTCTTTTCTTGACCCAGTTCCGTTGCAATGACTGTTAGTGGTATGTATGAAATTTGAACTATGAAACTAATCATGATTAAGCCAGTCAACACTCTACTAAAATTCAATTAGTTTTAATATTCTACCACCCCTCCCAAAACTAATAACAAAGACTGAATATTAGGACATTTGTTTTTCTTTACTGTGGAATACCCTGTTCATGGAGCTTGTTATGTTTGAGGTTTAAATTCTATAGATTTTTTGAAATGATAATAAATAATATCCTTAAAGCATTAGAAACAAAAATCAAACATGTAAGATTTTAAACCATATAAATGACATAAGTAAATGACATGTAAGATCCCTTGTTGGTACTATTGGCCACCCATGCATGATTCTGGTCATAAGTCCTTATCAAGACTTCTAGGACATTTAACTTTTAAATCAAATTGATTGTTACAAATTACCATTATAGGCTTCAAAAGATCTCAATTAACCATTAAGGATCCTTTTTTCCTTCTATCTCTGATTGGATCCATGGTGTTTGTAGGTGTCTTCATAGGTGCTCCTGCACAAGTTACAATCCACATACAAAACCAATTTTATCGACTCAAAATACAATCTAAGAAAGTGTTAGAAAGTAAAGATCCCCAAGATAACTGAGAGGGGGGGGGGCTGAATCAGTTATCAGATAATTTATCCATTCAACTACTTTAAACAATATAATCATTGTACTGAACAACCATAGAAAGATAATCATACACAATTGCACAATAACACAAGATATGTTGACTAGGGAACCTCTTGAAAAGAGTAAACCCCGGTGGGAATGATGCCCACAAAATGATGCACTAATATGAAAGTTCCTTGTTAGAGGATGGACCCTATTAGGAGTCTTATGAAATACATTTAGTACATATTAATCCCTGTTAGGAGATTTTGAATCCCTGTTAAAAGATTCTAACCCGGTTAAGAGTTTATGGAAGACAGAAGGACCCACTGCCTAAACAACTTCAAGGCAAGATCTTTGAACCCACTGTCCAAAAGATCTTAGAATTATTCAATAGAATAATATGAAATATATTACCTCCTTCACACTATCCCAAAAATGCACTCTCTGCTACACAAGATCACAATTCCATATCTTTGTACTCACAAGTCTTCCTTCATCACTGAATTAGCTCTTTTCTTCACTTCATGCATATATTCGCATATCAATCTTCACAGTACACATTAAAACCAGGAAAACATTCCTTCTTATATACCAAACTCAAATAATTACAAATGAGTTGGTCCTCAATTACAAAATAATAAATTCTACACGCTACACATAGAATTTACATAAAACTGTCAGCTTCCAGATACTGTAACTTTCTCCAAACATATCCTTGAAGTTTGTGCTATGAACCAAATCATCATTAATGAGTCTCCAACATCCCTTTAACTATGAAAAATAAGATTCCATCTAAGAGATATCCTCTGATTTTCAAAAACCGCTACACAGAAACATTGTCTAAACACTGCTTTCACCAAAATGCTCATAACCCTCACAAATGAATGAATTTCTTTTTGTGCTATTAACCATAGGTTAATAACATACCATCAACTATGAAAAAGCCAATCTACAATACAACATGTCCACAAAACAAAACTGTACCTACATTCCTACTAATATCCAGAATATCACTGTGTTGACATCAATGACAATCCAAGTCATGAATGCAACAACAACTGCTACGGACTGACTACCAAAATACTTTGCATTCATTCCTAAAAATCTCCCCCATTGGAATTGATGGCAACATAGATGAAAAACATCCAATGTTCCAAAAATCCAATACTGCAACATCACTGCAAAATATCAAATCAAATCTTGCTTCATTTTCCTATTCAACTCTCTCATACAATCCACAATGTTTTTCATGTATATCTCTCCCCCATTGACATCAATGACAAAAATTCTATCACTAAGTCAACAACAACTTAATGTCAAAAGACACTTTTCAGAAAAATACAATAACAAGAGTCCTCATGACTCAGCTCATAAACTCCCCCATAGAGGAAGTTCCAACATCCAATCTAGAAGAAAGATAGGGCTCATATACCACTAGACGGATGCAATCATCTACGTCAATTCTCAAAAATAGGTTGGGGCATAACCCCAAGCATACCTCTTAGATACACAAATGTATCCTTAGGTAAAGGCTTTGTAAATATATCTGATATCTGCTCCTTTGTACTTATGTACTCCAATCTTACTTCTTTTTCTGCAATTTTCTCTCTTACAACATGATACTTGATCTCAATATGTTTAGTCTTAGAATGTAAAATAGGATTTTTTGACATACTCACTATACTGGTGTTATCACAATGTATAACAACAGGCTCATCAAACTTTATTCCAATATCTTTCAACATTTGCTTCATCCAAATAATTTGATTAGAATTATTTGCTGCTGCAACATATTATGCTTCTACTGTGCTTTGTGAAGTACAATTCTACTTCTTACTTAGCCAAGAGACCAATTTACCTCCAAGAAAAAAGGCTCCACCACTGGTGCTTTTCTTGTCATCAACACTACCTCTCCAATCTACATCAGTATAGGCATATAAAGTAAAATCATCAGAATTCTCATACCATAATCCATAATCCATTGTTCCTTTTAGATATCTCAGTATCCTCTTTACTGCTGTATAATATGATTCTCTAGGTTCTGCTTGAAATCTTGCTACAATCCTTACTGAATGTGCTATATCAGGTCTTGTATGTGTCAAGTACTACAATCCTCCAATCATAGATCTGTACTTTTTCTGCTCAACTGCTGGTGTCTCATCTTTGCTAGATAACTTATGTCTAGTTACCATAGGTGTTCCAACAGGTTTAGAATCTTCCATTCCAAATCTTTTCAATAAGTCATTTAAATACTTAGTCTGACTTACAAATATAACTTCCTTGCTTTGTGTTATTTGTAATCCCAAAAAATATTTCATTTCTCCAATCATGCTCATCTCAAATTCAATCTTCATTTCATCTGCAAATTTGTTACTAGCTTCATCTTCTCCTCCAAAGATAATATCATCAACAAATATAACTATAACCAACAAACCATTCTCAATTTCTTTTGTGTATAAGTTACTATCTACTGTTCCTTTTATAAATCTCAATTTCAATAAATACTTATCCAATCTTGCATACCAGGTTCTAGGTGCTTGTTTTAATCCATATAAAGCTTTCTTTAACTTACATACCATATCTCCTTCTTGTGTCAAAGGAAAACCTTCAGGCTGCTCAATGTAGACTTATTCTTCCAATTCACCATTCAAAAATGTTGACTTCACATCCATCTGATACACTCTGAATTTCTTGTAAGTTGCATATGCTAGAAACATTCTCACTGCTTCAAGTCTGGCCACAGGTGCAAAATTTTCTTCATAGTCAATTCCTTCTTGTTGTGAATATCCTTTACATACCAATCTTTCTTAGTTTCTTATCACTTCTCCTTGTTCAGTCATCTTGTTTCTGAATAACCACTTTGTTCCAATCACATTCTTGTCTTCAGGTTTAGGGACCGATTCCCATGTCTTGTTTTTTTCAATCTGCTCTAGTTCTTATTTCATAGCATTGATCCAATGTTCATCTTCGCAAGCTTCATTAGTAGTCTTAGGTTCAATTTGAGAAATCAAACATAAATGTACCTTATTTCAAGTCAAAACTCCTCTATCTAAACTTCCAATAACTTGCTCAAAAAGGTGATGTCTTGAAGTATACTTGTTAGGTGTCATAGTTACTGATCTTGTACCAACTGTAGATTCTTATCTGCTTTCTTCTCTATTTTCTTCTCTATTTTCTTCTTTGTTTTCTTCAGTATGACTTTCATTCAGCAAATCACTGTTAGTTTCAAAAAATAATTCTGCATTTTCAATGTTAGGCTAAGGTTGTGTTTATCCATCATATTCATAATCAAGCATTCTTTCCTGAATTTTAAACTTCTCATCAACTTTTACATTTGCACTTTCAACAATAGTCTTAGTTCTTTTGTTATAACATCTATATACTTTTCTTTTTAAAGAATATCCAAGAAATATTCCTTCATCACTTCTAGGATCAAACTTTCCTATATCATCATCTCTCTTAATATAACATTTACTTCCAAAAATTCTAAAATACTTAACTAAGGGTGTATGTCAAACCATAATTCATAAGGTGTCTTGTTTGTATCTGCTCTTATTTGTACTTTGTTCATAGTGTATACTATTGTGTTCACTGCTTCTCTCCAAAAAGTCTTAGCCAAATCATTTTCATACAACATAGCTCTTGCTACTTCAGTTATTGACCTATTCCTTCTTTCTGCAATACCATTTTGTTCTGGTGTTCTAGGGGCTGAAAGTTGTCTCTTAATACCATTCATTTCACAGAAGGTGTTAAACTCTCTAGATGTAAATTCACCACCTCTATCAGATCTTAGACACTTAATCTTCATTCCAGATTCATTCTCAATTTTGCTTTTCATGATCTTAAATTTATCAAATTCTTCAAATTTTTATTTCAAAAAAGCAATCCACATCATTCTTGTAAAATCATCAACAAGAATCATAAAATACCTTTCTCCATAGAATCCTCTAGTCCTAGTAGGACCACTCAAGTCTGTATGAACAATCTCCAACTTCTCTATTGATGTGAACTTCTTGTTGGGAAATGAACTCCTTTTCTGCTTTGCCATCATACATTCTTTGCAAATCATGTTAGTAGGTTTCATAATTCTAGGTAAATCTCTTACGGCATGTGTAGTGCTCACCTTGACAATATTATCAAAGTTTATATGACAAAACATTTTATGCCATAACCAACTATCATCAATCCTAGTTATCAAACATGTCATCTCAGTAGGATTCAACTGAAATACATTACCTCTGGTTCGAGATCCTTTTCCAATCAGATTTCCATCTTTATCTTTTATCACATAAGTTTTTTCAGAAAACCAAACTTGATAACCCTTATCAGCCAATTGTCTAACACTTAGTAGATTATGTCTCAGTCCATCAACAAAGTAAACATCATCAATGTTATTCTTTCCATCAAGAGTAATAGATCCTATACCCTTAATCAAACAAGGTGCATTGTTACCAACCCTAACAATTCCTCCATCATAATTATCTAACTTAACAAACTTTCTTTTATCTCCAGTCATATGATGTGAACAACCACTATCTATAATCCAATCAGATTTCTTTTCAACTTGTGAAAATAATGCTTTTTCTTCCCTTTTATCAGATTCAGAACTTTCTTCTTTAATTGCTACAAATCCTATTTCCTCAAAGTTATCATTATCACTGTCACTTAAATGTTTTTCAATTCCTACTTCAAGATCTTCATCATTTGCATAATAACATTCTTTAGCTCTCCTAGGTTTAAATTTGCTTCTATACTTCTTAACTCTTTTAGGACATTTAGATGCAAAATGACCATATTCTTGACAAGTCCAACATTTAAAGATTTTCTTACCATCTGGTTCTCTTTTTACAAGTAATGCAATACCTTCTTCAATCTTCTTATCTTCCTCAGATCTGCTACTATTGGCATAATCTCCATTCACACTAGTACTTCTTGTAGGTCTAATGTTAAGAGAACTAAATGTTGTTTCCATTCTAGGTAGCTCTCCTGATAATCTCAAGTTCATCTTTTCTATTTCTAATCTTCCAAGAAGAGTCTCTCTTGAGAAGTTTGATGTACAAGGTATCACTTGTTCAATCATCTACATTATCTGCTTGAATACTGGTGTCAAAGTTATCAGAATTTTCCATATCACTTCATTCTCTATCTTATGACCTCCACAAGACTTTATTCTTGTTACAATCTCAGACATCCTACCAATATAGCTTCTAATAGATTCATCTTCCATCATTCTGATATCTTCAAATGCACAAATCCAATTATGTAATCTAGCCTTCTTTGCATGTTCATCACCTTCAAAAGTAGAATGTAAAGCTTTCCAAATTGCATGAGATGTTTTCAAACATCTTACTTGACTATATTCATTCTTCACTAGTGCTGACAAAAGTGCTTCTCTTGCAAGTATGTTACACATGAATAGATCTAGTTCATCTTTAGTTCCTACCTCTAGATTGTCTTCCTCAATGATAGTCTTCTCATTCTTTGTAATCAACCAATAACTTGATCCTAAACACAATAGATGTGTCTTCATCTTTTCTTTCCAGCTGTCAAAATTTACTCCATCAAACTTAGGGCTTTCTTTTCTGAAATTTGCCATGGATCTCCTTAAGTTGTTAAACTTTTCTTTCAAGGACCTGCCGCTCTGATACCAATTGTTAGAAAGTAAATATCCCCAAGATAACTGAGAGGGGGGGGGGGGTGAATCAATTATCAGATAATTTATCCATTCAACTACTTTAAACAATATAATCAATGTACTGAACAACCATAGAAAGATAATCATACACAATTGCACAATAACACAAGATATGTTGACTAGGGAACCTCTTGAAAAGAGTAAACCCTGATGGGAATGATGCCCACAAAATGATGCACTAATATGAAAGTTCCTTGTTAGAGGATGGACCCTGTTAGGAGTCTTATGAAATACATTTAGTACATATTAATCCTTGTTAGGAGATTTTGAATCCCTGTTAAAAGATTCTAACCCAGTTAAGAGTTTATGGAAGATAGAAGGACCCACTGCCCAAACAGCTTCAAGGCAAGATCTCTAAACCCACTTTCCAAAAGATCTTAGAACTATTCAATAGAATAATATGAAATATATTACCTCCTTCACACTGTGCCAAAAATGCACTCTCTACTACACAAGATCACAATTCTAGATCTCTGTACTCACAAGTCTTCCTTCATCACTGAATTAGCTCTTTTCTTCACTTCATGCATATATTCGCATATCAATCTTCACAGTACACATTACAACAAGGAAAAAATTCCTTCTTATATACCAAACTCAAATAATTACAAATGAGTCGGTCCTCAATTACAAAATAATAAATTCTACACGCTACACATAGAATTCACATAAAATTGTCGGCTTCCAGATACTGTAACTTTCTCCAAACATATCCTTGAAGTTTTCATTGTGAACCATGTCATCATTAATGAGTCTCCAACATCCCTTTAACTGTGCAAAATTAGATTCCATCCCAGCTAAGAGATATCCTCTGATTTCTGAAAACTGCTACACAGAAACATTGTCTAAACACTGCTTTCACCAAAATGCTCATAACTCTCACAAATGAATGAATTTATTTTTGTGTTGTTAACCATAGGTTAATAACACACCAAAGAACATAACATCAACTATGCAAAATCCAATCTGCAATACAACATGTGCACAAAACAAAACTGTACCTACTTTCCTGCTAATATCTAGAATATCACTGTGTTGACATCAATGACAATCCAAGTCATGAATGCAACAACAACTGCTATAGAATGACTGCCAAAATACTTTTCATTCATTCCTAATAGAAATTTGAAATTAATTTATTGAAATTAAGCTTAACGAACTTAGAAAAAAATGCACTAAGTTAACTTATTACCTAGTCAATTGTTCTTGAAGGGTCATCTCTTTGCTTCAGGGTGTGCAATAGTGCTTCATGATTAGTAGTACTAATAGTCCAAAGTTATTTTGCCTTTGGTCTTCCTTGATGCTTTGAAAACTTGACATTTGTTTCTATATCAAGGTGTGAATACATGAGAATAATTTTGTACTTCTCATAGTCTTCAAATGTGGGAATTCCATTCTTTCTAATCATGTATGTTTGTAGCCATGTTCCCGCAACAACAACTGAACCAGTAGGATATGTGAACCGATCAAAATATGTCATCAAATGTACAAACTTCTATTTACCTCATACATAATGTGCTAACCAATAATCTGACCTCTCATCATTCCCCTATGGTGCAACCAATGCAAAAACATATCCTCGCTGCAGAAGATCTGAAAGATGGTCATACTCAACTGAAGTGTCTATGTCATCATTTCTCATAGAGAGTGTCAAAGATAAAGGAGTCAGATACTGTGGAACCCATGTATCCACCTACTCACTTGACTTGCAATGATCCCAATCATATTGAAAACACATGGGGAAAACACAAGCCAACTCTCATGTCCAAATGATCCATGCACTACTATTGGATCTTCAGAATGAATGCATTTTTGAAGAGTCTTTCACTGTTTGACAATCCAATCTATCTCCTATAGTTCCCTCCTCAACCAACAAAAAGAATATATGCACTATAGAATCAAGAGTCCCCCTTGTGACAAAGCTAAAGTACACCAATCAAAAATAGAATGAGCATCAAGAAGTACAACACCTAAAATCCTCAATTGCTCCTTAACTAGAGCTTTGTTCACACATGCACCTACTCCATCATGCTTCCCTTTCCCATGCCCTGACTCAAAAAAACTCCAAATATAAGGTACACCTCTCTCCACATGCATTCTAAACAACCAATAAAACATTCTAGAATTCTCAAATTGACAGGTGTAGTTATCTGACCAAATGAGATGCCTATCCATAGCAATACCATTTTCCTACAAGAAGTCAAAATAGTTCTGGAAACAATGTTGAACAAACTCATGAGTGAGACCTATTGTCGGTCATATAAAAATGGTACTCTCTAATTATCTTTCACTCATCTTTTGTTCTATTAGGGGAATGTCTATATGTGATGTGTACAAAAATAACAACCTAAATGGAATTGTAATATTGAGCTTGAGTCTCATTTTAGGGCTGCAATGTATAGTTCTCCGCAAAGTCTACAATGGATATAATAATTCCAATGGGGAAAGTGTCCTTACACATCCTGAATTATTGATCCAACCATTGAGACCTATGACTATGCCTTGCATACTTGTAAAAAAGATTTTTTTTGAAATCTGAGATAAAATCAGTAAGATTGTATTCTTTTGTAACTAACTCATATCTATAGCCTTGATGGAGGAGCATCTCAGGTCCTTGGAAATCCTATGTCACCAAAAACATTTTGGAGTTTGTCTATGTTTCTTGGTTCCTACTTTGACTGAGTTGGTTTATTTCCTTTGGTTATCAAGTGTGGTCGGTCATTCCCTTAGTGATCAGTTGTTTCACTGCCATTCGACACTGCTTGTCTACTGCTTGGTTATCCTTTCTCACCGATGGGTTTAGTTTTGTTTTCTATTGAGGCCAACTTGTGCATTTATATTGGATCATACATTTAATGTTGGTATCCATCATTGGGAAGTGTGTGGTCTTAGACTTGACCATTGCTTCCATTGATTTTGGATCTGAAGGCTAACTCAATTTGGTAGCCTCTTGTATAAATGTAGATGTTTGGTTGTAGTTTAGGGATAGTTTTAGATAGAAGATAGGAGATAGTAGATTGGAGATTTGTAATAGATCCTCGCATGTTTGAGGACTTCTAAGATTTATTTTAATATCAGGTCATAATCAGGAAGGCCTTACAGCTTGGCATGTATGATTCAATTGAGGAAAATATATGAAAGATTTGGCATTCTCTCTCTCACTGTTGTGTTTTTTGCTTCCACATGTGTTGAGCATGCTTGGATCATCAAGGTGCACCATCCTTTGGCCCCTCTTGACCCCTCCCTTGCATTAGGTGGTATCAGAGCAAGGTGATATCTTGATCTATGTCTGTGGATCTAGGTTTATTGGTTCCTCTTGAAGCCCTAATTGATTGTTGTGGGGTAGCAGATTGTGATCTGACCTACAATTGCAGAGGGTTGTCAAGATGGTTCATGGGAGGTGAGATGCAAATCTAGGATTGGAAGATATGCTAAGACATATTACTTCTAGGTTAGAAGTAGGTGAAATAGCCCAAAGAAGAGGCAAACATCTTGAAGATGTTAATGATGATGAAGTTGAAGAAGAACAAGCGAATGCAGAACTTGCACCTGTTATGGATCAAGGTGAAGAAATATTTTTGAAGACTTTGACAAGTTTGAAGTCTACACCACATTTCAATCCTCCTAAGTATGGTGGAAAGCTGGATTCTAATGAATTAGTGGACTGGATCACCGAGATGGAAATGTATTTTGAATATGAGAACATTCCTAAAGATAAGAAGGTGAAGATTGCAAGCACTGAGTTGAAAATCCATGCATCCCTATGGTGGGAACACCTGCAATTGGATAGAAAAAGGAAAGGCAAAGACAAAATCAAGGTATGGAGTAAGATGGTCAATAAATTGAAAGGAAAGTTCTTACCCTGTGATTAACAGATTAACCAAGTTCGGTGAATGCAAAGCCTAAGGCAGAAAGATAGCTCAGTAAAATAATATACTAAGGAATTCTATAGATTGGATATCATATCTGGCATGAAGAAGATGATGTGGAAAGAATTGGTAGATACCTGAGTGGTTTGAGAGTTTCCATCCAAGAAGAAATTAGTATGGTCAAGTTGGATAACATTGAAGAGACTTATCAATTTTCTTTGAAAGCCAAGGAGAAACTGAACAAAAGACATGAGCAGAGACACATAGGAAGAGGTGGTATATTCCCTAGAGTGAGAGGTAGATCTAATGGTGAAAATGGTAGATCTAAACCTGAAAAGACAAATCTAGACAAAGGAAAGACATAATGGAAAGGTGAAAGTTCATCTACAAGTAGAGGCAGTAGCTACCAAGGTGGTTATAGTAGAGGAAGTTTTTGATGAACTTGCTACAATTGTGGAGAAGAAGGACGTAGGTCATTTGAATGTACACAAGTAAGTAAGAAGGTTGGTAGCAGTAGGAATGCTTTGGTGAAAGATGAGCCACTAAATGAACTTGAGAAGGAGAATAACTTGATGGTAAGGAGAGCATTGTGGAATGAAATAAAAAAGGAAGATCGAGTAAGGAAAAGTTTTTTCAAGACCAGATGTAGAGATTCTGATAAAGTTTGGAAGGTAATCATTGACAATGGTAGCTCAGAGAATCTTGCATCTGAAGAGATGGTCCCAAAATTATAGTTGGAAAGGCTGGAACATCTGAAGCCCTATCAGATTTTGTGGATCAAGGATGAGCATACACTCTTGGTAAGTGAACAATGTTATGTGAATTTGAAGATTGTAAAATACTATGATAAGGTGTTGTGTGATATCATGCCTATGGATTGTTGTCATATTTTGTCAGGTAGACCTTGGCAATATGATAGACATGCTATATATGATGGTAGATTGCATAGGTATACTATTGTGGCTGATGGAAAGAAATAAATCTTGTTGCCATTGATGGAAGAACCTATTAGAAATGTTTTCACATCTGTGAAATTTCTCTTGATGGAAGGAAGAAAGTTTGTTAAAGATTTGAAAAGGAATGATGTATGTTTTGTTGTGATTCCTAACAAACCAAGCCAAAAAATAGAAGATAATGTACCTAAGGAGATTGATAAGTTACTCACCGAGTATAGTGAAATTATTTATGATAATGTACATGATGGTTTGCCACCAAAAAGAAGCATTTATCATTGTATGGATCTAATCACTGGAGCTAGTTTACTGAATAAGGAACCTCATCGACTAACACCTACCAAGAATCAAGAATTGAACTGACAGATTCAATAGTTGTTGGAGAAAGGTTTGATCAGAGAAATCTTGAGTCCTTGTGTAGTATCAATTGTATTGGCACCTAAGAAGAATGGAGAATGTGTACTGATTCCAGAGAAATCAATACGATAATAGTGAAGTATAGGTTTCCTATACCGAGAATGGATGACATCATGGACAGTTTGACCAGAGAAAAGTATTTCACAAAGATTGATTTGAAAAGTGGATATCATCATATCAGAATCATAGAAGGTGATGAATGGAAGACTAATTTCAAGACAAAAGAAGGTTCGTATGAGTGGTTGGTTATGCCTTTTGGTTTAACTAATGCACTGAGTACTTTTATGAGGCTGATGAATGAAGTTCTAAAGAAATTCTTGGGTAAATTTGTGATTGTATATCTCGATGACATTCTGATATTTAGTAAGATGAGAGAAGAACATTTGCTGCATGTTAGACAAGTTTTGTAGAGGTTGAAAGAGGAAAATTTGTTGATAAATCTAAAAAAGTGTTCATTCATGAAAGAGGAGATTGTGTATTTGGGATTTGTGATTTCAGCTAATGGATTGAAGATGGATCCTGAAAAGGTTGAAGCTATTTTGAATTTTCCTAAACCTGTGAATGCTAGTGAGGTAAGATCATTTTATGGTTATGCAAGTTTTTATCAAATGTTCATAAGGAATTTTAGTCTAATTTGTAATGCTATGAATGAGACTATGAGAGGACACAAAAGGGAATTCAAATGGACACACAGAGTTGATTAAAGTTTTGAGAATCTTAAGGAGAGGGTTGATGAATTACCTATTTTGGCATTACCTGATTTTAGTAAAGTATTTCAAGTAGAATGTGATGCAAGTGGAAGTGAAATTGGAGATGTGTTGAGTCAAGAAGGTAAACTTGTTGCTTTCTTTAGTGAAAATTTGAATGATTCTAGAAGGAAATATTTTGTGTATGATCAAGAATTCTATGCTATTGTTCAAGTGCTGAAGAAATATGAAATGGGTTGAGTATTTGTAGAGTTATACATTTGTGATAAAGCATAAGAGTGGAGTCACTAACCAAGTTGTTGATGCATTGAGTATAAGGAGATCTTTGATGATCGAGATGAAAATTGAAGTTCTTGGTTTTGATGAGATGAAAGGTTTGTATGAAAAATGACCCTGATTTTTCTAAGCCATGGAGAAAGTGCAAAGCACCTATTCAATATCAACAAGATACTAAATGGGATGAATATTTTATTTAGGAAGGCATGTTTTTCAAAGGTATTCAGTTGTGTATACCGAGAGGACTAATGAGAACTAATCTGACAAAAGAGAAACATAGTAGTGGTTGGGCTGGACATTTTGGCATTGATAAAACATGGAATTTGTTTAAGGAGAACTACTTTTGGTCATAGTTATACAAAGATATTCAGAAATTTGTGAAAATTTGTGGAGTTTTTCAAGTTTCAAAAGGATTAAGTCAGAATACTAGTTTGTATGTACCAATTGTTGTTCATAAGAAACCTTGGATTGACATTAGTATGGACTTTGTTCTTGGCTTACCGAAGATAGTAAGAGGAAATAATTCTATATTTGTTGTTGTGGATAGATTTTTTAAGATGGCACATTTTATACCTTGTAGAAATACATCAGATGCAATACATGTAGTAGAACTTTTCTTTAAGGAAATTTTTAGATTGCATGGATTATCAAGAAGTATTATCTTTGATCGAGATAATAAATTTGTTGGATACTTTTGGAAGACCCTTTGGAAGAAATTTGGCACTGAGTTGAAATATAGTTCTACATTTCACCCAAAAACCAATGGATAGACTGAAGTTGTGAATAGAAGTCTGGGAAATCTTTTGAGATGTTTAGTTGGAGACACACCAAGTAATTGGGATTCTATGTTGGCACAAGTAGAGTTTGCATACAATAACTCAATGAATAGGAGTAATAGAAAAACACCATTCAAGATTGTGAATGGCATACAATCAAGAGGAATATCTAATTCTAGAGACATTGATGATGAGAATAAGAGAAGTGCTAAAGGAGTGAAATTTTTTGACTACATGAAGACATTGCATGAAGATGTGAAGCTGAAGATGGAAGACAATAATCATACAAAGACAGAGCTGATAGATCAAGAAGACATAAGATTTTTTATGTTGGTGATGAAGTGGTGGTTTATTTGAAGAAAGGTCAGTTTCCTAGTGGAACATATGGAAAGCTGAAGATGAAGAAGTTTGGACCTTGCAAGATTCTGAGGAAATTTGACAGTGGAAATGCATATGAGATTGAGTTACCTGAGGACATGGACATATCACCAATTTTAAACTTTACTGATTTGTATGAGTATCATGAACCTGATGAAGAAATGATAGTACTGACAGAATATCCTAAGAAGCAGAAAGAAGAAGTTTAGCAGATTCTGAATGAAAGAGTTGGCAACAACACAAGAGGAAAATAGTATATGGAATATCTGGTAAAATGGAAGAATAGACTGATGGAAGATAGTTCATGGATTTCAAAGTTTGAGTTGGATGCAGCTCAGATCATACCTACCAAATGATTCAGAGAATCATTTCAAAATAACCCCAGGTGTCTGATGCAGGAGCATCTCGAGTCCTTGGCAATCCTATGTCACCAAAAACATTTTGGAGTCTATCTATGTTGTTTAGTTCCTTCTTTGACCGAGTTGGTCGGTAGTTGGTCGGCTGCCTTTGGTTACCGAGTGTGGTCGGTCATTCCCTAGATGGTCATTTCTTTCACTGGTGCTCAGCACTGCTTGACTGCTGCTCGGTTATCCTTGCTCACCGATGGGTTTAGTTTTGTTTTCTATTGAGGCCGACTTGTGCATTTATATTGGATCATAGATTTAATATTGGTATCCATCATTGGAAAGCATATGGTCCTAGATTTGACCGTTACTTTCATTGATTATGGATCTGAAGGCTG